>OU015500.1:118918476-118988476 GCA_907164885.2 Dolomedes plantarius | reverse complement strand
AAAATATATCCTACAAAAATTTAGGAAATAAAATAAGTAGGAAATCAGCCATCTGCATATCTACTCCAAAAACTATTCAACTTTTTACTTAATTAATCAAATTATTATCTCTTAATGAAAGTTATTTAACATTAGATAAAAATTGATAAATGTTTGTATGAGTTAGAAAGAGAAGCTCAATATCAATATACTTCTATGAAGAAAAAAAAAATAAATAGTATTTTTATTCAGAAACTCATCCAACTCAATGGCAAAAAAAAATAGACGTAAATTACGATGTCTAGGAAGGTGTGTGATTTTCAGAATGCGAATAGATTCCAGTTAGTCTCCCATCTAATGAAATATGAACTCTAATATATGCCATTTATAAATATATGCAAGTGATGTCTTAAATTCTGTCCAGTTTCTCTATGCTTGAATAAAAATAATTCCATATCTACCTAAACTCGTAGCCTCGTAGAATGCCAGACGATATATATCATCTTTACAGTAACTGGGAAAATTAATTAGCAGTTGACTAATTTGTATATGCAAAAGAATAAACTGGACATGGAAATCGGCTAATAAAGCCTATATTATTATGCAGCGAACGTTGTACATTCCTCACGCTGATGTTAGTAGAGGCCCCAGCACCGAATTGCGATGTTATTTGCGCCAATGTTGGACACATTTCACTTGATATGAATGCCGACAGAAGACACCGGTCACGGTCTATAAAGCCTTTCGACGGCAACACTATTGGCGTAATATAAGCGCGAAATTTAATCCCCAGTATTATAAATTTATCGCTTTAAAATCCTTAGCCACATAACTTCCCATGAATCGCATGGTTTTGCATTTCTTCACGTATATATGTCCGAATTCAGGAGTGGGTTAGCTTCCTGAGCCCCTAAATCTGCTAACCCTACAAATAATAGTCACATGTCTACCCCGCCCTCTCACGTTTAATGTTGAAAGGTGATATTATTCCGAGCCGTTCTTATGGAATGAGCGGATGTATTTTCGTGCTAATAAACGATGTACTAAGCAGTTTGGCCAGACTGCTATTAAATCTAATTGTTATTCCTTTCATGCTGAGTCTGGCTCCAGCCATGTAAATATGAGCTAATTTCCCCTTTTAGGTTATAGTTTAACGACGTGATATAATGGGGATATTACTCATATATATATATATATATATATATATATATATATATATATATATATATATATATATATATATATATATATATATATATATATGTGTGTGTGTGTGTGTGTGTGTGTATATATATATATATATATATATATCTTGCTGAATAGATCTCGAAAATACTTTGACATATATAGTTATTGACTCGATATTTACCCTTCATACCTGTCTACCTGTACACGTAAAGAGGATTTATAAGTTTTTATTTCAAGCGTAGAGTTTATATGTTTTAACCGGATGTGGAGCATATCTACAGAAATCGACTTAGAGACACAATCTCTTCAGTTAAACGAAAGAGTATATTTTGAGAGCTTTTTTCTTGAGGAAACTTAAAAAGATCGTTTTATGGTATCTTATAACTAAAATAGAAAGAAATTCAACAATCGTAGAAAAAGAATAGTCTGGTAATTTTTCCAAATGAATAAAATAACGAGTTCTTAAAAGAGCAGTATTTTTAAAACGAAGTTGTGCAGTGAAAAACAAATACTCTCTGTTCTCTGCCCTTACATTTTCTTAAAGTGCTATCAACTAACGGAGTGTTAGATTTTCAAAAGCTGTTTTAACTAACTGGAAAATAAAAATCATATAAATTGTAAAATATATAATCTGAAATTTAATTCCTGCGTCTTTTCTACACGCACACGCACACACACACACACACACACATACACACACACACACACACACACACATATATATATATATATATATATATATATATATATATATATATATATATATATTACATACACTGTGTCACAAAAAAATATATGCACCCAGAAGAAATCGAGCTACTATCACGAAGCTTGGCAGGAATGTAGTCTAGTAAGAGATATGCAAATGATTAATATTTCGACGCCAATGAGACAAGGGTAAGCGCGCTATGCGCATATGAGATGCACAGCTGGGAGAGCATAAAAGCATGATTGCTCGTGACATAGGGTTATTCAAGCAAATCTGTCGACTTGGATGGACGGTATTGTGACTGGAGAGGCCTCTGAGACGTAACCGGCGACAGTACGAACAATTGTCGGACTTTGAGAGGGGGCGTATAGTAGGCCTCAGAGAAGCAGGTTGGTCGAAAAGGTGTATCGGCCGCCACCTCGGTCGAAGCTATATGGTTGTTGCTCGGTGTTGGCAACAATGGATCACGGATGATATAGTCTACAGTTGCGGAGGGTCAGGGCATCCCGGGAACACTGATCATAAGCACTATCATAAGAGTGGCCACGTCCGCACCAACAACGTCACTAGAATTGGTTGGATGCCATTTACCACCTTCCAGGCATCCGGTGGTATCAAGGGAAACCATTCGGAGACGATTGCCTGACGCAGGTTTAAGGAGCCGGCGTCCATTAAGACGCCTACCACTGACCCCACATCATAGGCAGTGTCGATGGGATTTTTGCCGACCTCGGGCAAGCTGTAGTGTGACCGACTAGAGGCGTGTGATCTTCAGCGATGAGTCCCGATTCCGTCTCAATGCTGATAACCAGTGCATACGCGTGTGGAGGCGGCTAGGCCACCGGTCCGATCCGGCATTTGTTGTCGAGAGGCATACGGCGATTACATAAGGTGTGGCAGTGTGGGGAGCGATTTGTTGGGACACACGATCCCATCTAGTCGTCCTTCAATGTACTTTGACGGCACGCAGTTACGTGGACGAGATTTTAACGCCAGTTGTACTGCCCATGCTATCAAGTCACCCACGTGTCATTTATCAGCAAGACAACGCTCGTCCACATACTGCGTGACTTTCCCAACAATGTCTTCAATGATATGACGTACTCCCATGGCCTGCCAGGTCACCAGACTTCTCGCCAATGCTTGGAAGGCAACTGCAGCAGTCTCGGAAAACTGGTGAATTGACTCCCCGGTTGCAACGATTATGGCATGATCTTCCGCAGGTGGTCATAGATGACCTCACTGATTCGATGCCACGCCGTGTTTCGGCTTGTATAGCTGACAGAGGTGGATTTACAACTTACCTATTTGTAACCTTTTTCATGCCATATCTTCTTAATAAAATGGTCTTTTCTTCTGAATTTATAACCGTTTTCCTATCTCTTCATACACTACATACATGCTAAGTTTCGTGATAGTAACTCGTTTCCTTCGGGGTGAATATATTTTTTTGTGACAGAGTGTATTAGTGTAATATTATTTACGCTCTTTTAGTTTATTTTTCTCGTAAATACGAAAATTCTGTGTGAAATGTAGGTTACATACTTATAATACTTTTCTTCATTAACTGATAAACCCATTTTAACCCTAGTTGAAAGGGTTATTTAATAACCGCAAATCTACTACCTGAACGTAAGTTTAAATAATATACTGTTGCTGAAAATTCTGTAAAAATAAAGTACATTCTTCTCACATAAGAAAACAATAATTTCGGATTATTATTATTTACCACGATTGTCCCTATTGAGGAAGATATTTGGCACATTGCCGGCTCGACTTCGTCCCCTTGCAGGAGTGGAAAGTAAATTTAAGGGAATAGATTGTGATCGTGTATTTAAAATCTATTATTAGGTAGCATAAAATTTTATGTTTATTTTTATTTATTAATAGCATCATCCACCTTCTCTGAAATTTGATTTTCTAGTCTTAATTTATCCCAAGATTCCTTTAAAAACGATGTAAGCATGTTTGACTCATTAAAAAAATCATTAGAATGTATTGAATTTTTATATCACATGAAAATTTCTCTTAGAGAATAAACAGAAAAAAGGAAGGTAATTTACAAATGTTCATGTTGCAATACACACCCACCTACACCCTCCCCCCCCCACATATACATATATATATATATATATATATATATATATATATATATATATATATATATATATATATATATATATATATATATATATATATATATATATATATATATACATATATATATATATATATATATCTGACGCTTATAATCCGGTATAAATTTGTGTTTTATCTTGTAAGTTATAACCCATTTACACTGGCATTATAATACATTGTGAATAAATTCTATCAACTAAATCTTAACTTCAATGACACGTGTAGCATTAACTTAGTTGCAAAAATGTTCAAAACTATTTCTTTTCCACGAATAAAGAAATCTAAATTAGCAATTTAAACCAAAGTTCAAATTTATGGATTTTCGAAAGATATTTTTTCTATACTAATCAAGCACTGCATTTGAATAAATTTTATTTTGTGGCGATATTTGTTTCTTGAGTTAGTTCATAAGAGAAATTTATTTGGACTAACTCTAACCTGTTTAAATTGTATCAATCATATCCAATGCAGTCTCATGGACTTTTATTATTTTTTATATTAGAATTTCCAGGGGAAAAATTGTATTGAAATGACACCAATTTGATGATATTAATCATAGTTTATTATCTCTGATTTTTTAGTTTATAAATAGAAAAAAGAATGTGTTTAATACACTAACAATGATTTCCGATTCTTGCTTTGCTCTTTTTTTTCATTCATTGACTTCTTCTTAAGGGTTCCATTTAATAAATTTGTATTTACTTTCTCGAGGAGAAAATCATCCTGTGTCTTTATAGTATTTCACTCATTTCCTTCCATATTTTTTTATTCCTTTACGGTACTGTTTCGTTTGAAAATGTATGAAAATAAGATAATGTTTTTATCACTGTATTCCAAATCCCTGGCAGTTTTTAAGCCTTTTTCGAGAAAATGATGTTTAGCAAGGAGTGTTATCCTACCGATAAATAACTCCTTTATGGGGAAACCAAATAGATAATCTTATAACCTTTCTCAGAAAAGTTCCAGAACTGAGCTCGGAAAAAAATAATTTATTCAAATTAGCAACTAATGGTCCTAGGTCTTGTTACAATAGTCTCCTCGGCTATCGATGCACAGCTAACACCATATCTGGAAGTCTTGGAAGCAAGCAGAAAAATATGTGTATAGTGAAACTTCTCTGGGATTGCAAGTAATGGTCCCCAAAAAAGAGTCTGATATATTGTTGTTTCCCAATGCGGAGGCTTTTGTCGTCAAACATTCGCCATTACTACTCCGCAATCTTGCTGCCCATTCTATTGTGGGGGTACCATATAGGCGGACAGCATTAACCCCTATGAAGGGACGACACGAAAGGAGGCATTTTTCGTGGCGCGACAACAGGATTCGATCCGAGCACCCTTATCACCGAAAGCCAGTGCGCTGTACCACTACAAGCCCTATGTCTGATATATATATATATATATATATATATATATATATATATATATATATATATATATATATATATATATATATATATATATATATATATATATATATATATATATATATATATATATATATATATATATATATATATGTGTGTGTGTGTGTGTGTGTGTGTAGTGAAACTTCTCTGGGGTTGCAAGTAATGGTCTCCCCCCAAAAAAGTGTATGTTTTAAGATGTCACGTGGAAAAGGGGTTCCTTCTATTACGTTCATTTTATGGACTCATTAGTTTTATTTAATCGGTACTGCGCAAAATAGGGCCGTCTAGAGGAATAGTGGGCTGGAGAAATTTAACTAAGTACCGTATATATACGTAAAATAAAACTTTCCTCTTTGATAAAACTCATATTCTATTATTAATATAGATTACAAAGAGATATACGTCAGGTAATGGCTTCATAAACCGCTAAAAGGAATCTTGTCATTCTTTCAGATTTACTTATCGGTGATAGCTTGTCGTCTAACCGGATATGCTTCCTGACAGGAATTACGAAGCGACGGCGTTGGGAAAAATAGTGAGAAGGAAATTATTTATCGAAACTCGTTAAAAATTTAAAACCAGTCTGTAACAAGTTATATTTCATACAAAATATAGTTATAATTTATTTATAAAATATGGGGATTTTTACAACTATTAGAAAAAAATCTCAATGAAATAGAATTGATTATTGCCATGGTATTGCGATAGAAAATCTCATATGTTCTAGAAAGGGAATATGATGTAAATACAGGGAAACTTCTCTCTTCGGCCACCTCTCTAAACGTCTGTATTTTGTTGAGAACCGTATTCAACACTCCATATAGCCAATTTTATGGAAGATACCTAGGAGTACCTAAATTTCTCATAAAAGATATCGAAATTGTGCAAAACAAATTTACACTATATAAAATTTCGCTTTTATTCGCAAAAATATAATAGAATTAAAACATTTTGCATTTGTTTAAAAAATCCCAATTTTGCTTACATGTTTAGGTAAGTATTAAAATTCTTAGTTAAAAGCTAACATTGTAGTAGTCTCCCGATTCTCTTCTTTATGTCTTTAGCTATAAGGAATAAGCAATTTTCGAGTGTGGGATATCTCAGCTAAAGACCGTGGATGGTCTTAGATAAGCAATTATGTTAATAAATTAATACTACTATTACCTGATTTCGCTTAAAAAGTCGTTAAACGAGTTTTCGTCGAAAACTAGTACAAAAATAAATTTCCCATTTATTCGCTCTTACTGGTAAATTTCGCATTTATTCGCACCTATTTCGTAAGCGTAAGCTTAGCGTCGTCCCACCTAGAAGGCATCCAACTCAGATTTTATGAAGACTGGCCGCCGCGAGGGAGCACATCCCAAGCTCCGACACTCAGCACATATTCAACTTTACCGAGTCACTCCACTTGGCCAACCGCCTGCAGAACGACTTTTTAGCTACATCACAACACAGACTTTATTAAAAGATACAAACAGCAAACAGCAAATACATACATCGAAAAATAGTTCTATGGCAATTGGACGTGTTCGTCCATGAGCCTTTTAACGATTTTGTTTACTACTTTGCAAAAGTAGTAATCCTTATATAATTTGTACTTCGTCCATTGACTTGCATTCCCTGGCAGGTCGGCACGCAGGTCAGCAAAGTTTCTGCAATCGAATAGACAGTGCTCGACTGTCTGGATCTCGCCACAACTGCAACTGTCCGACTTCCCGAAGAATTTGGCCTGATACTGGCCAAAGCTGCCGTGCCCAGTAATCACCTGGTTCCTCAGGAAGTCACATTGGACTCTATCCAAGCTGACCTTCTGGAATATCTCCTGCGTCCGCCTGCCTTTGGTGGACTCATTCCACCTTTCTTGCCAAGTTTTTAAGGCATCTTTCATAAGAATGCCTTTAAGCTGGTTCTTAGTCAGCTTATAGTCATTATTGATGGTGGGAAGCTGAGTCGCTCTTTTGGCGATCTCATCCACCTCTTCATTGTTGCTATTACCGGCATGGGCTTTCACCCAATGCCAAGTAATATATAAGCCGTTATTATTGATACTCCTCTTTAGGTTTTCCACCAGCCGACATTTAAAGCTCTTTGCTCTGAGCGCCTGTAGTGCGCTCATGGAGTCCGTGAAAACATCGAACTCATCGGTTCGCGACCTTATTGCGTCCTCGATTACCATTTCTATCGCCCTTAACTCAGCCTGATAAGAGGAGCTGTGATCTGAGTTCCTCTCCATTAGGTCATAGAGCCTTACGTTGTTGTCATACTTGACAACACCTGATCCGACTTTGCCTTCCATCTTTGAGCCGTCTGTGTAGTACTGTGTACTACACCCTGGCTCTAGATTGGTCGACCAGTCAATGCTGCTGATATCCTTGATGGAGTGGATATCGAAGTTTCTCACTTCGCAGCTTTCCCCATCGAGCATAAGACCGTTAAGGTCATACGCTCCGTTCTCATTATGAATCAGGTGTATTGTCCTTTCCATTTAGTACAACTCTTTCATAACCTATTTCGTAAATACAAAAATTACGTATCCCTAAAGATACCTTTTTTCGACAGCTACCCTTCAAAAAGGCAACTTTTTTCTGAACCGTTGCTGGCCGCAATAGAGAAGTTTCTTTGTAAATCAAATAAAACATTTTTTTTCTTTTTGTAAAACAATCCCATTTTATTAGTTTATACAATTTGCGTTTCACATATTATATTGGATATAAACTGTAAACAAATAAATGAGAGTCAGTTGAGGATTGGGAAACGAAAAACATTGAATGGTATCTCAGGATTCCTTATGATTTAAAGTATTTTACAGTGATCTTTAATGTAAAAAATCAAGCTCCTAGACAGCTGTTGAAACATATGATGTGAAATAAAAGAAAGCATTATATATTTAATTGACATAAAGAAACTATTTTAAATCCTGTATTAGCTAAAATCAATAATATTTTTCCTTTATAGGCTCTCTAGATTTCAAAACAACGTAGAGCTGAGAAAATAATTACAAATTATTTTACAATAATCACTACTGTATAAATTATAGCTCCTAAAGAGTTGTTAAAACATATTTATGGGAAATAAAGTAAATCATAACATATTTAATTGACATAAAGAATACATTATAAACCCTAATTATGTCAAAATATATTCTATACATAAAATATAAATAGAATATATTCTGGCATAAAGAATATATTCTATGCCTATAATTTCTTATTTTATGACATATAAAATTTACGAAAGTTTTATTCCAAAGTATTGAAATTTAAAGAGCTATTACATAAATTTAATATCAGTAAAAATTATTCCATAGCAATACCAAACACATTTCTTAAACGCTGAAACAAAATATTATGTTTAAATTTAAACATTTTTATCGGATAAGATCTTTTCCTTTCCCTGCATTATGAACAAATAAACGACAGGTAATGATTTAACAAACTACTGAAAAAGAAATGAAACAGAAAGAGTGTCGCAAGAATAAAATATACCTTCAAATCATGACGTAAACATCATGAGAAGTCTGGGCAAAAACAGAAGTAACACCTTCTTGAAACAAATCAAAAAAGTTCTCACGTGTCAAGCCCCCCCCCCCCCCCCCCCCCCCGCGCTTCCCTCCTCCACCCCGACCTTTCAGTTCACGGGTGTCATTTCGAACTTAAGAGAATAAGAACCAAAAATCGCGGGAAGAAAAAATCCTTTTTATCCGAAAAAAAGGATGGAATTTCGAAAGGCGATACACACCGGGAGATCTTTTGAGCAGAGACCCCAAAAGATTTATCGAATTGCTTCCAAGAGGTTAGATTACCTCTTTGCCTCGGTATGTATTTTTTTTTTTTTAGCTCCAAGCTCGCCTCCTATTGATCTATTGTTGGAAAACGGTCGCCAGAGAAGAAAGCGAAAGTACAATTTCCTTGATGGGGCAAAAGCGTAGAGCACTGCGTTCCTTTCTCCCATTGTTGAAGTGCAACAGGATGCCATGTTTTATTTCCTGATTGGCTACCTACTTTAACCGGGAGTGCAAGGGTTTGTAATTTCAATGGTAGGAAAGTCACTTAAATTCATCACGTTTTTACGGGTTCTCACACTGAATGCGATAAAAAAAAATTGAATCGCATTCAAAACGTTATTTCAGTTAGCTAATAGAGGGTTTAGAATAGATTCTTTATGTCAGTTAAATATGCAATACCCTCTTTTATTTCCCACCTTATGTTTCAACGACTCTTTAGGAGATTGAATTTATACAGTAATTATTATTGTAAAATAGTTCAAAATTATTTTCTCCTCTATGTTTTTTTCAAATCTGGATCGCATACAAAAGAAAAAAAAATTCATTTCATTTTGCAAATACAGGGTTTATAATAGATTATTTATGTCAATTAAATATTCACTGCTCTCTTTTATTTCTCATTTTATGTTTCAACGATTATTTATGATATTGAATTTATACAGTAATGATTATTGTAAAATAATTCGGAATTATTTTCTCCTCTATGTTGTTTTCAAATATGGATCGCATACAAAAGAAAACTGCCATTTCATTTAGGAAATACAGGGTTTAGAATATAGTCTTTAGGTCAATTAAATATGTTCGGATTTCTTTTATTTCGCATCAATACGTTTCAAAAACTCTTTAGGGGTTGGACTTTATAGAGTAATGATTATTGTAAAATAATTCATAATTATTTTCTCCTCTACGTTGTTTTCAAATCTGGATCGCATATAAAAGAAAAATATTTTTGCATTTAGCAAACACAGGGTGTAGAATACATTCTTTAAGTCAATTAAATATGTATTCAGAAATTACATCGACCCCCCGCTTTCGCCTATACGCCTTGTTGTCGAAAAACTGTCGCCTAAACTGTCGACCGGTCGCTACGTAGCAATACCTGTATACGCAGCCGATGGTTAATTTCCCAGGTTCGGTGACATTTTTCATTATTGTTGGCCCCACCAGCGCCGGATGGACAGTACAGATCTGCCATCCAAATAGACAACCCCGGGCCCTTCAATTAAATATGTAATGCTCTCTTTTATTTCTCATATTATGTTGGAATGACTTTATAGGAAATTGGATTTATACAGTAATGATTTTAGTAAAATAATTCGCAATTATTTTCTCCTCTATGTTGTTTACAAATCGGGACTGCATACAAAAGAAAAATATCATTTCATTTAGAAAATACATGGTTTAGAATATATTGTTTACGTCAATTAAATATGTTATTTTCATTGATTTCTCTTCAATATATTTCAACAACTCTTTAGGAGCTGGAATCTATAGAGTAATGATTATTGTAAAATAATTTGTAATTATTTTCTTCACTCTACGTTGTTTTAAAATCTGGATAGCCTACAAAAGAAAAACATTATTTTATTTAGCAAATACAGGGCCTAGAATATATTCTTTACGTCAATTAAATATGTTATGATTTATTTTATTTCCCATCAATACGTTTCAACAACTCTTTAGGAGCTGGAATTTATACAGAAATGATTATTGTAAAATAACTTGTAATTATTTTCTCCACTCTACGCTGTTTTGAAATCTGGATAGTCTACATATGGAAAATATTATTGCATTTAGCAAATACAGGGATTAGAATATATTCTTTATGTTAATTAAATATGCATTGTTCTCTTTTATTTCTCGTCTTATGTTTCAAAGATTCTTTAGGAGACTGAATTTATACAGTAATGATTATTGTAAAATAAATCGCAGTTATTTTCTCCTCTATGTTGTTTTCAAATCTGGATCGCATACAAAAAAAAAATATCATTTCATTTAGCAAATACAGGGTTTAGAATATATTCTTTACGTCAATTAAATATGTTATTTTCTTTGATTTCCCATCAATATATTTCAACAACTGTTTAGGAGCTGGAATTTATACAGAAATGATTATTGTAAAATAACTTGTAATTATTTTCTCCACTCTACGCTGTTTTGAAATCTGGATAGTCTACATATGGAAAATATTATTGCATTTAGCAAATACAGGGATTAGAATATATTCTTTATGTCAATTAAATATGCATTGCTCTCTTTTATTTCTCGTCTTATGTTTCAGAGATTCTTTAGGAGATTGAATGTATACAGTAATGATTATTGTAAAATAAATCGCAGTTATTTTCTCCTTTATGTCGTTTTCAAATCTGGATCGCATACAAAACAAAAATATTTCATTTAGCAAATACAATGTTTAGAATATATATTCTTTATGTCAATTAAATATGTTATTTTCTTTGATTTCCCATCAATACGTTTCAACAACTCTTTTGGAACAGGAATTCATGCAGTAATAATTTTTGCAAAATAATTTGCAATTATTTTCTCCATTTTGCGTTGTTTTCAAATCTGGATAGCCTATAAATGAAAAATATTATTCATTTAGCTAATACAGGGTTTAGGATAGATCCATTATGTCAGTTAAATATTTAATGCTTCCTTTTATTTTCCATCATTTGTTTCAACAGCTCTCAGGGAGCTTGATTTTTTACATTAAATATCACTGTAAAATGTTATATATTTTCTCAGCTCTGAGTTGTTTTGAAAACTGTATCGCATTCAAATTTAAAAAATAAAAAAAAATCATTTAGCAAATAAAGGGTTTATACTATATATTTTTTATGTCAATAAAATATGTAATTTTTGTTTTCCAACCTATGTTTTCAACGTATCATTAGGAGCTTGAATTTATACAGTAAAGATCATTGTAAAGTAATATGTAATTATTTTCTCCACTCTGCATTGTTTTCAAAACAGGATCGGATACAAGTGAAAAATATTATTTCATTTAGTAAATACAGTGTTTAGGCTAGATTCTTTATGTCAATTAAATATGTAATGCTTTCTTCTATTTCTCTTTATATGTATCAACGTCTCTTTAGAAGCTTGAATTTATTGAGATCATCATCGTAATGATTATAATGATCATCGTAATGATTATAATGATCATCGTAAAATAATTTGTGATTATTTTTTCTGCTATGCACTCTTGACAACACAAGTGGCTGTCTGGTAGGTTCTATTGGTAACATTAAAGCAAAATTTTCTTTTCAGTAACCACTTTACAATAATATCAATTTACTATTAAGTATTTTGCTAAAAATTTCATAGATGATAAAATATAGGAATTTATATTTTTTAAAAACTAATTTTTCGAATAACGCATAATGTTCCATTCCTTAACAAAAAAAAGAGGAAATTTCGTAGCGTTTAATTACAGTGTAAAGTTCATTTTTAACTAATTACTTTAATTAAGTTACTTTTAATTAAAATACAATGATAATTATGTGTTTTAATTACCGCTGTAATTTTACAAAAAGAGGGCCACTCTGAAATATTTATAGATTTTTTTTTAGTTCTCAATATGATGTTTTAGAATGTAGAAATGTTTTTGTTTTCTTTTGAATGTGGTGAGACGTATTTTTTGTCAATTCCAAATAAAGAAACTGGTTCTCTGCAGATTTCAGTAATCATGCTTCTTAAAATTTACTAAATACTTAATTGCAAAGCGTAATTAAATTAATTATTAGCTACTATAAAGACAGGTTACAGTGAAAATTAGCGTTCAATTATCACTGAAACCATTTGCCATAACTGTCTGTGTAATAATTCTATTCAACACGTGTATTCTTTATATGTTCTCTAGGAATATTAAATAATTGTTTTCATTTTTTGAAAGAATTAATTTTATTAATTCCTGTGTAAAAAAACAAAAAAAAATACAAAGTGGTAGAGTAAAAAACAAAAATAGGCAAAAAATAGGAATCTTCAGCTTACAGCATTGGGCCTAGGCTGATATGGCAGCAAATCGGCGACTTTTGCCATGCTTGATGTATATTTTCATCTTCTTGCCCTATAAATTTTGTACAACATGCAGATCATGGTTCTCTCCGATGGTGACCGTACTTTGTCAGTAACTAGTAAAAAATTACAGAAATTTGAATCAGGAATTCTTTTTATTCCCAGAGAACTCATAGGTTAAGTGTTGCTGAGAAGCCCATATCAAGGGTGATACCTATACTTTATGCTAAATGTATGCAGGAGATGTATATATTTTTGCTTTGACCACTTGTAACATTGGAACTTACACAACGAGCTAAATCTAATTTCTTTATTTTATATCTAACATAGATTGAATCATAAAACCCTTGAACTGCTCCGATTTCGTGAGTCTGAATTTCTTTAACCTGTCAATGCTGCCTTCGTCAGCGGAGAAGAATATGCTGTTCTCGTTCGATTTAGCACAGTTCGCTGCTATCAATATTGCTTTCTTATACAATAGTAACATACCTGATATCCGATGCCATTGTCTGCAGGTTAGAGTACTGAAGTCCAAACTGTTGTTTGAGAATCCGAATTATATCTGCTAGAAGATTCCAATAGGACAACGAACTTAAAAGTCCTATAAACTGAAATATAACATGATTCCTGACAGCAAAAATTTCTTACTTTTATAGTGAAAGAAGAGGAAATATATTGTTATGGTTACAAGGCAGCAATTGCAAGTTCCAATTCCTGGTGTTGCGTATCGAATGAATCGAATGAATTGAGCGGGTGCTTCTCATTTCTGCTTATCATAAAACTAAAAATTCAACTAAACAATGTTTGTTGCAGGAAAATTCATGTTTCATCAGTTTTCAATATTTTCGTCGTAATACTTATAACCATTTTTTCCATAACATTTATAATGTTAAAAAAATTACATTTGAAGAAACGTTATTAAGAATTTCTGATAGTAAATTTAACATATTTAAATTTAATTTAAATATAATCTTAAATTGTATATAAATTATAGGGAGAAGAATAAACATCTCTAAAAATCTCAGGTTTCTGAAAATAAAAATACTCTTCATAAGCAAATTTTTAGTTACTTCTTCTTTTAATTGATTCATTGCTTGAAAATTAAAATTTATGATGAATTAGTGGAATCTGCCCAGAATTGCTATATTTGGGTTTTATTAAAATCTAGGATAATTTAATTTTTCATCGATTTTATATATGAACTATACTTTTAATCTCCTTTTGAATGGGAAAAACACACATTTTCCCTATCCGATTAAATGAATTTACAGTTAGTTTTATTTGGGTAAGAAAAGAGTAATTTTCTCTTTCGCAAACTGATTACTCTACGTGTGAAATAAATCACATATACTAGAATTCTGAAATTCAATATTTAATGTCTTTTAAATTCAATTTGATAAAAATCTAATTCTCCGTAAGAGGGATTTAAATATTTAGATAATGTATGATGAATAAAACACAGCTGTTGTATTCCAAATAGATACTGATACCTTAAAATGCATATAAGGGATTTAATAAAATGGCCGAAAGTAATGCATACGATTTGTATCTATACGAGACTATTGATAGCTGGATTAGAAAATAATACTTACAAAGACTATTTTTTCATCCGAGTTTTAATTTCCTCAGTTTGATAATCCTTTTAATTCTGTTTTGAATTGTAATATGTATTTATAGTGAACATCAAATCTTAGATTAATCTATAATTTTCCATCTGTTGTGCAAATAAAATAGGATTTTCAGACAATTATAATTAAGTAAGAATATTGTTTTACCTTGAATTAATCATAATATTCCTTTATTTTGAATGACTTTTTAAAGAAATTGATGGCATTTTATTATTGGTATTTAAGGTAACAAAATTATTGATATTACGAATATATTTAATCTAGTAACTTTTATGCTTTACAGAACTATTTGCTTTTAGGAATAAATCCCACCTAGTGTTCCCGTTGCTCGAAATCGAGCAAATTTTATTTAGTTTTCGGAATAACAAGGGAGTACTTATTGAACTTTGACATTTCAGCTAAGTTCATTATCAATGTTGAACTTTATCAACTTTATCTTATTTCCACGCACAATCGAACTAAACAACAGACCAGCGAGCTTTTTAGTGATGAAAAAAGTTTTCATAACACTTCTAACACTAACGCCACCTCCATAGGTGAGGTTTCATCTGGTTGTTAAACTTCGGTAAAAATTTTTTCTTTAGTTTCAATGAATTAACTTGATAGCCAATCGTGTTATTTGCAAAATCGGGATGCCAAACTTATTGGCCTACTTGTCGGCGGAAGCAATGATTTTTTTATCTTGACAACACTGCCATTAAATACTATAGTCGAAATCCTTGGAAACCGACGGTTAGTATTTTTTTAAAGAATAAACTCGTATCAAACGACAAATGTAAACTTTTAGGGAAAAACAGTTACCATGGTAGTTTTACTTTGTCACAGATGCGTAAAGTTTAGGAAAATCCATCGCACAAATGTCATTTTTCATACACGGTGACACTGGATTGAGCTCTCCGCAAGGTTTGTGAATCATGCAAGACTTCACAACTTTGAAAAGGACAGTCCTTCCATACGGTGGAAGTTCTGCAGAGATGATTTTATCAATGTGTTCAATCTCGCGTATCACATCTTCTGCCAGAGCGAGAAGCAAATGACAATGAGGCAGTCATCGTTTGTGGAATTCGATGGCGTATATGTAATAAATCACCTTTCTTAAGACTTATTTCGTGGTCAAATCAAAGATGAGTTTATGTTTCGTTTCGAATACTCTGGCAATAAGTTCAGGACTGAAGATGGACTGAGTTGCGTATCCAAGATTTTCAGTTATTTCTTCCTATTTCGGATTACATGTGAATGTGATAAACAGCGATGATTTCTCAAAAGTGCTGACTGAAGCTATACCATCTTCGTAATCCATGATCATGTTTCTAGGCAAACCTTGGAAGGAAGAAAGCAAGATGACGATATTCCTAGGTTGCTCCATGATCGGCTGCCTCGTTGAAGAGATAGTATTGTAAGCTAGCGAATGTCGCAACTCTGATTTTCTTTCGCTCAAGTTGTGTCTTATTGTACATATGACGCTCACCTACAACTCGTACGTAATGATCGACCAAGTACTGAAGCCACAACTTGCCGGAGTTGTATAAAAGAAAAAGAAATCTTCCCCGATAACCATTCCATAAGCCACATACTGCAATCGTCGCCCAGTGGCTAAGTGGATAAGGCATCAGCCTGCCACGCCGGGGGTGTGGGTTCGATTCCCGCATAAGACTTGGCTGTATTCTGGGGAATCGGTCAGTCTTTCGCCTGCAATTGGAACCCCGTCTAGAAAGGCAACCCATCGTCCATCGCCGGTGTCATCGTCTGTCAATAAAATTCTTCTGTGATTGTGTCATTTGTCTGTTTCTATGTCTTATATTCATATGTACACCGGACTGGGGTGTAATGTTGTCATCCCACAGGGACATTAGCCACACACACACACACATACTGCAATCGAGTCACTTTTCTATACTTACCGTTGGCTTGTCTTTCAAGTGATTTTTCTTATCCCACCCACGTTCTTCGTAAGGAAACAGTAAAAGATATAGCATGGGGTCCGGGAATTGATGTATTCAAGGTATTTAGTCCCTTATCCGTTAGGAAAGACCTTCAGGACATAGTTTCCTGCAGGATCGTCGTCTTTAGTTCGGTAAATAGTAGAGATTTCATTTGCTGAAGACAAATTGAATCGGTTCTTGCTCTGGTCACGGATGTCAGGCTGTTCTGATAGCAAAAACATTCGAGCTTCCTACGGCTCTCTCTCCCTGCCTTCTATAAGTGCCAGTTGATTCTTCGCAACTTTTGCCATCATCTTGCATTTGAAAACTAAAGGGTTGACCTCTAGCATCATTTGAGGCAGTTTTGTCGTAAGGCTAGGATCGCGGGTTGAGTTCCTACCATTCCTCATTTCTGTTGCTTAAGCAGTGTCGATTATATAAAGTTCTGTATGAGCTCTCTCAGAAGCGTTCTTGGGATGAAAAGGGCCAAATTTGCAGTGAAGCTGGCCTTTCATCTTCTAAGTATATGGGCTACTTCCCGCAGGTAAGAAGGTTTCACTTGCAACAAAATAGGCTAATTACATTCAGCTGTTATATTTCCTGATTTTGTCTAGGAAATGGCGATTTTTAGAGTCAGCATCTTTCTGCAGGATATTTTCAAGAATTGGGTGAGAAAGAGTAAGTGGAAGGATAATTTTCTTATTGATGTACTAACAGCTGCTAAAGTTAAACTTCCTATTCGATCCAACCTTTTCACAATCGAAATGAAAGGCTCTGCAGAACTCATTCGAATGACAGAGGGCATAGACCATAATAACCCACAGAAAAATCAGGATTTAATGAGTACCGCAGATGTGGTTTACTCTTTCTTATAGGTAGCGTCAAGGAAGGAATCACTCCAGCTTCTTCCTCTGACGAAATCGGCAAAGTGCTCACAGTGTTGAAGTGCCAGTGGGTTCGGTGTCGGACTGATGTTCGAGACGGACGGTTTCTAGACCTTGTTAAAATGAAATATATAGCGCTAACACCTTCCAGTAAGCACTTGCGGATTTCTTGCTGTGGTTGTGACATTCAGTTAAGATGATTACAAAGTACCACAGTACAAAGCTAACACCAAACTGAGATATTATATGCATGTAAGGTATACATAAGATTCGATTCACAAGAATCGAACTTTTGAGTGAATAAATTAAAGAAGCTGCTTGAGATATGCTAATTTCGGCATATCCGCTTGGTATAAATGCCATACAGCTTGATTAAAGAAGGAGGTTTGCTAAGGTTGATAGATAAGCGAGTTAAGGGAGCTACGAGGTAAGCAACTCCGGGTGTTAACCGGCGCTTGTGCTTAGGGGGCCTACCGTTTGCAATACTCTAGTTTGTGAGTATTGCAAAGTGTATTTTTATTGAATGCTAATATATATTCCGTACAAGTAGTACGTATGCTTATTGCTGTAAAAGATAATTCTATATGTGCAACGAATTCAATAAACATTGTTTCATGTATAAACTGTGTTTGTATCAATTCAAATAGAGTGCCACTCCAAATTATATACACCCAAGTCTGGGTAGAAGTGAGCTATACTCTACATACATAACGGAAATAAGAATATGAAATAAATTGCAAATAGTATTATTTTTTTATTTAAAGGTTAGTGTTCGAGGGATAAAAGTGAATGTAAATAAATATGTCATCTAGCAATAAAGCAAATGTTTACATGTCTCATGCTCATTTTCCCATGGAGTTTACATAAGAATGTCGATCAGTCAGTATAAGTATATGGAAAATATAAGCGAGTGAGCGCGCGACATCTATCGGAAAAGAAAATGTTTAATTAACTTCGACTCTCTACCACGTCAGAACCGTTTCCTCAATCTCATTTTTCTCTTCGACTAGCACATCTACACGCCGAAATATTTTTACTGATATCTCAACCATATTGTTACGTTTAGCAGATCTCTCAAAATATTTCTCCAAATAAACATCCTTTTAGAAAAAATATATAGAGTTATACTCTGAAAAAAATAATTGATAATGAATTCATGCTGAATATTTAATTAATATACTCATATTTCGTAATTAAAAATACTTTTCACTCTTCAAAAGTTATTAAATAATCTTTTAATAAGAAATCAATTTCTACTAAAAGCTGAGATTGAGATTTTATTTCATATTCAGTTGGAAAAAAATATGTTCTTTTAAAAATCTCTCCAAGAAATAACATCTGAAAATCTAGGAATTTTGTTTCCACTTTTATTTTAGTTTATATCTGATTTCGTATAGTAACTTTGCTTTACAGTTAAATGTTGAGTGAACACGTATTCCTTTTTTCAATAGTTTACTTTGTAGCTTAATTGTATGACATTTGACTGCTTGTGATTTTAACAATAAAGTCAAATATAATATCTTTAAACTTATTAGAAAACATAATATGAATATGCGATGTCGAATCTTTATTAAATAACCACTTCGTTTGAATTTAGATCTGTATAGAAACAAGCCTAACTTCATTCATTCACAGTCAGTAATTACTATTAATGTACAGTAATTGACGAAGAAATTCAAGAAAAAAAAACCTTTTCATTTAGTGATTGTTAAAACCTAAACTATCCAATGAAACTTTATGTATATATATATATATATATATATATATATATATATATATATATATATATATATATATATATATATATATATATATATATATATATATATATATATATATATATATATATATATATATATATATATATATGGATGAATAGTAATATGGGTAATTACTGTTGACGTTATATTTAAATCTTATATTTTAATCTTGAATGTACAATATAAGGTTTTTGCAACAACAATATTCATTCATGTTCAAGCAGATGTGGCCGGCACATTTAGGCTAAATTGAACGACATTACAAGTGGTTCTCGTATTTGCATATTTAAAAAAAACAAAAATACTTTATTTTGTTATTGGAATTTACTGAATTATTTTCCCTTAAACAGAAATGATTTAGCATTTGTATTACATCGCTGTTAGACGCAAGTTACTATCACATATGTCTATTTCCACTTTCTCAATTCCAAGTATAATTAAGAGCAGAGCAGCATAATACATTATACACAAGTATTATATTCTGTAATCATATTTTAAAGGTGAGCAAAACATATCACATTTCTTAAAAAATGACTAAAGCGGATTAAAATATTTGAAGCCTGCTTATTTGTTAATAAGGTTTTACAGTCAGGATTAGCTTATTAGCCAGTTAATACTAAAAAACGGGACTGATATTTATCGATGTTAAGTTAAAATTTGTTTATAACGTTATCTATAGCTCTAAAAGTGTTTACGCTGTTGTCAGAAAAGTTCTGTATTGCAAATCGTTGAAATAAATCGTTGTTAAAGTATGTGATAATAAGATAGATAATGTTATGTCACTTTCAGTATCTTAAGTGAATAAAATCGTTGTTAAAGTATGTGATAATAAGATAGATAATGTTATGACACTTTCAGTATCTTAAGTGAATAAAATTTAAAGTAAAATTTGACAATAAAATATTTGAGAATAATTACAAAAATGGTCGAAAATGGGACATATGGCATGATACAGAGTAATGACCGACGGTGACGTGAAAATTATCAAATAGGACAAATCAAAAGGAATATAATGTTGCAATATTAAAAAAATCAATATAAATGAGGGAAGTCGAGGATAAACATAGTGAAATTTGTATACATCACTCACGTTTGAACCTGACCGGAAAGGATTCATTATTAAGGATGCTGTGTACTATTCGATTCGGTCACCTCGGTGTTAACTTGTAGAGAAAAAGTGTCCAAGGATTGCTGATTTCGATTGAAAGATTTTTTTTAAAATTGTAATCCGTAAAAGAAAGATGTTTTGCACCTTGGGACATTTTACGTTTTTTTATTTTTAAAATTTTTTTAACGCAAATAATATTTTAAAGTTTGAAATATCCGGGGTGGAAACTGGTACCCACATAGATTCCTTTGGTGGACAAAATTTATATATTGAATAATGTTGTAAGGTGTAGAAAAGTCCGAACTATCGGAAAACACCTTTTTTATATGGTTATCAGCATTTATGTAGCTGTAAATAGTAGACAAATTTTTCCATTCGTTAACATTGAGGTGAACGAATCCAATAGGTTCAATACACAGCTGCCTTAAGATAGGTTTGTGATTTAGCGGATTTTCAAATGTAATATCAATCGATAATAAAATTTTAAAAACTCAAATGTTAATATTCTAAGTGAATAAAACAATCAGAGTAGATGTGACTGTACTAAAATAATGAAATTATTATTTTTTTTAACTTCGTTCACCTAAAAGGTCAAATTTTGTTAGCTTAAGGCTGCTATGTACAAATCCTATTGGATTCGCTCACCTCAATGTTAACCTATGGAGAAAAATTGTCCACGGATTGCCGACTTGGAATCAAAGATTAAAAAAAAAAAATTGTACTCCGTCATAGAGAAAGAAATTTTACATTTGTGTAAATTTTTCGTTTTTTTTTAAAAATGAAATTAATATTTTTAAATTTAAATTATTCGGGAAAAAATCTGATATAGTGTGTTTTAAACGCTCATAAATTCCTTCGGTGGACGAAATTTATAAAATGAATCCGGTAGCGCTTTTCAGAAAAGTTCAGGCTATCTGACAATACCAATTTCATTGGATTATCAGCATTTATGTACCTGTAAATAGGTGACAAGAATATATTTTAAACAAAAAAATTGGGGGCAGCGCTTAACCCCCCCTATAGAGGGAGAACCATTACAATCCCTCAAAATGTTAATCCTAAGGGAGGTGGAATTCTTGAACTGTCAACTGGACTCCTCCTACCACAAGAATCTGCAAGAAGAGGAGAAGGGAAATACGATTTTTTTCTTAGTACATAGCAGCCTTAACATTCAGGAATTGCTAGTATCACCATAGATTTTAAATCTATTCATTAATTTTGACGATTATCCGTAACTTCCTCTTTTCTCCTGACATGTTGCCATGACAGTAAATTTCAAAACCATTTATTTAATGTTATCCTCAATCGTAAAAAAAAATATATATTTTTTTAAAGTTCCGCATAAATTTCGCATCAAAATCTCTGCTGTAAAAGTCCATCAAATACGGGATATGTTACCACTACACTTAACAACTAAATGCCATCTGAATCATAATATTGATGCTATTCTGGAATTGTAATTAGTGACAAGTTTCAAGACGATAGGACAGCAGACTAAAGTTTCACTCTACAAGTTTCTCCAACAGAACGGAGCGCCGTTAGAGTGATTAATGTCTTGGCGCACCGGCAGTCAAAGGATTGATGATCAGAATGAATCACAACCGCGCATGGTGTCAAATTTTCCTAACTAGAATATTAGATGAGTGTGGTATCTGGAGTTTCGACGAAATCCTGCGGACCGTATTGATAAAAGTTTTGAAGCCGTTACACTAAAATTTGTTTCAGCTGATATTTCTATGGTGCCAGGTATAAAGGGCTTAAGTCAAAAATAGGGAATTATAAATATAATAGCCGTTGTCTCTGTATAACACTTCCGGGCGGTACTCATCTTTCAAATGAAACCCTGAGTAAACAAACGGCCAGTTAGGCCTAATTTCAATTTCAGATGTGGATCAGAATTTTTTCTTACCTAAAATCGAATATCTTCTCCATCAAATCACGTTTGTTCAGCCTATTTTTCTATAAAACATTCAGAAATAAAAAAATTGGATGCTTTTAGCTGTATATTTAACAGTTTTTAAAAATCTGTTTACTTTTGCGATGAATTCTGAAAGTAAACAAACTTGAATGTGAATGAATCAAATAGCTCAAGTATTCATGTGGCGTAGTGAGCTGTAAAAAACTGGATGGCAGTCTACTACTCCAATCGCATGAAAAACTAAATAAATAAAAAAATAATGAAAGGGTTTGCTTTAAAAAGGTGTGGATTAAATGCAATATTGTTAGATAATTCGGGATATTTTTTAACTTTCATATACTTTTCCATTATGGCGTCATTATTAGTATTATGACGTCAAAATAAAGGGTTTCCTTCTAGTTTTAGATATTTGTCAGTATTGATAAAAATAAAAAAAAATCTTTTGACTTCTGCAAAAGGCTTAACAACTATGTCTATCAATTTTGCATACAAAAGTACATTTCTTTTTTTAAAAGACTCAAGTCGAAATTATTGTTCTGCAATTGGTATAATAGCTAATAACATGGTATATTTAAACCACTGTTTTTGACTAGCTCTTTATACAAGGCACCATAGATTTCTGTTATTGAAACGTTTAAAATTTTGGAAAGTTATCTGGCACTGGCTAAATTATAGTAGAAATTTATAAGAATAGAACTTAGTTAATGTTAATTAATAGCAGCATTTAAAACACAAAAATTCAATAAAAATAAGATCTAACGAAAATTTATTAGTAATGGAATCAGCTAAACAAAACATGAAATTATTTTTGTTTGGTCTTCAGGAAACAACGGTGATAAAATATTTCACGAAACTTTGTCAAACTATAGTATCTAATATTTTCATAGTTGTTTATCTCCATTCATAGATGTAAAAACTCCATTTTTAGAAAAAGAGACAAATAACATAAATTAGGAAGTTAATAACTGAATTTCCGAGCTTCGGTTAGGAGTACATTCCAATAAAATACAACGGTCAATGAATACAATTAATGGCAAAAAAATATATTTATAAAAAATCGTAAGTGATATATTTATAGACAAAATAATGTCAAAGAAAATATCAAAATTAAATCTAATGGGACATACTAAAAAATATCGTACAGTTAATATAATACAGTTTGAGGAACATTTCTTTTACCGTATTTTAAAATTGTTTTGGATAATGTCCAATCGTCTGCCGCATTAGCAAGACAAAAAAAAATATATTTTGTCAATTTATTTCGTTATCATGCACGTGACGCAAAATTAATTTAAAGTATCACAAAAAGTAAAGAAACCACGTGATCGGAATTTAATAAATTAAATTCTGAAAATTAATCTTTAAAAATTCACCAAATATCAGAAAATGGAGGCAAAGATTCGAAAAAGATTTCATTTTGAAGGAATTTTTATGGTCTTTGTCGTGCTATAAATTTTATAACCCTCAAATTATTATCTTAAATGCAAACTTTAAAAAATATTTCAAAAACAGCTTAAAAATTTAATTTAAAAGATCTAAGAACTTTTAAAAAGTATTTCTTTTGCACCCCTACAATGTGTCCAAATGTTAATCTTATATATATATATATATATATATATATATATATATATATATATATATATATATATATATATATATATCGTGTGTGCCATAAATTCTATGCATATATCCCCCAATTCCAAAATATTTGGGAAACTTTTTTCTTCTAAATTTAAAAATAGTTAAATTTAGAAAAAAGTGCATTTTATAAAAATGTTTGAATAATCCTTGAATAATCCTTATATATGTTTCGATATATTTAACTTTATATTTTTTACAATGACACCATGTGCAAATTTATGAGCACCAAACATCTACCCGATCATGTTCATGAATAATGCTTCATTTATTCGAAATAGTTACTCATATATGTGAAATATATTTTACATCAAAGAGAAACGTTCCTTAAAGTGATAAAATATAAACACGCTATAGTTACGGCACTCTGGAAATATCCCAGAAAACGTTGTTTCCTTGTCATACTCTAATATGAGCTATATATTTACGAGACGGATTTCCTTCTCTATTGATGCTATATTTCAACTTTGATACACTCATTCCGTGTATCAAATTTTAATAAATTTGAGCATTTGTTGTAGCTAAATCGAGGTACCATATTTACTGGGGCGTCAATGCTAATTACGGAGAACGCGCAAGTGATGAAGGTTGTTTCCAGGCCGTTTCTCATCATTACAACTTTTCTAAACAGGCCATTCACAATTTCTCCTCCTGCCGAGATTTTAACGTATTATCGTATTCGCCGTTCTGTTGCGTGCCGCGCGACCATTCACACTCACCTGAGGAAACTGTTTTAGTTGTGTTGTTAGAGGAAAAACGTGTTCCCTGTTTCAACGCGTGGAAACTAATTATTCATGGCTGTCAGCTTTTCCGTCTGCAAAAGACTCTTAAATGTAAATCGCTAGGCAGTGTGAAGGCGCAAAACCTTTCGCAGATAAATTTTCTTTTATGGTTCTCGAGACAGAGGTCTCAGAGGGCTTAATCTTGTCAAATCGTATGAAGCGATTCGAAAAGTTCAAGCCGCGGTTTTGTTATCACTTATGAGCGTATATGTATCACTTCAGGGAAAGAGGAAATGGCTTGATATCTTATAGTTGCAGTTAATTATTATTTTTTTCAAAATAAATTAAGTTGCAGTTAAGTAATTAAGTAATGAAGTAAATAAATAAATAAAGTTGTAGTTAATTATTTAATTAATTTATTTTTTTACGAAAATTAAATGATTGCATTTGACTGGAATAAATTTATAAAAGTCAATAAATAGAGAACGTATGGCAATATAATCAAATGTTTCACAGATATTGGATTTATAAACGCAAGATATTTCTTTATATTTAAATTCTCGTCTTTTGTTTAACATTCATTTACAATAATAAACACGAAACACTGGAAAAAAATTAATTAACCGCATACAATCGAATAATATACTATAAGCATATATTCAGATTGTACAAAATTTTATAAAACTGTTAAAATATTGAAAAACAAGTGATATAAAAACAAAATTTTTTAAAGTCAATTCCTACTTATGTCAACAGAGAAAAATTTGAGTGTGAACTAATATTAGGAATTGAAAAAAAGGTTTGCCTGCCAGAACCTTGCCTACTGTGCGAGATTAGGAGGGGGGGGGGAAGAGACAGGAAAAGTTTGTCAGGTTAGGGATTCGATTCCGCAACCTACAGGATGGGAGAGGCCCGCGCTACCGCAGTGCTACCGTTTACAGAGTAAGAAGAGAGAAATTAATATTCAAGAGCAAGAGACGCTCTAGGTCTAAAACTAAAATCGATTAATTAAATTTAATTAATGAATTAATATTTGAAAAAACTGTATTAACATCAAGTGTCATCCACTACAAGTTTAAAAAAATGTATTTGAACTTGAGTGGATGAATAAAAAGTATTTTATTAACGATTGAAAATTTTAAACGATTGAAAATAGGGAGAGTGTGAACTAATAGTAGGAATTGAAAAATAGCAATTAATATTCCTCATATCATCGAATATTATGTATAAGTATACATTCATACTGTTCAAAATTTCATAAAACTGTGTTAAAATACGATACATGGTAAAGTATTACACAGTGACGGTGGGTTTGAAAAGTTTGCATAAAACGTGTACAATAATTCATGGTTAATATTTAAAAAATAGACAATTTATAAACAGCAAATATACCTGCAGCATAAAAAAAGTATTGTAAAAAATCATGTGCAATTACATTATAAAAGCCCAGTTTTTGAAGTCCTAACGAAGTTTTAAAATATTACAACCTAAATAAAGACAATTTTGTGTAAAGCAGTGATTCAGAAATTATAATTTTTTTTGTTTATTTGGAGGGAGGGGGGTCACCATCTCACAATCTTGCATGCGGAAACCCAAACCCCTATTGCGGATCTTTTCATTGTCTATCTATTCATTTTTGGTGCATTTAAATGCGAGTAAATAAGGAAAAAACAGAGTGAGAAAACTGAACGTTATATAAAAATGAAATGGAAAATCATTAAACAAAACATTGGAGATTTTAGCTAATTATATGCGTGTGCCTGTATATACATATATATATATATATATATATACATACATTACTCAGAAGTTTTGTAGATCTGAGGTAATGTACTTCTTTTTTAAACATTAACTCTTCCGAAAAATATTTATCGATAAGACTGCATACTTCTGGAAATCTATTCAATCTGCCTCAAAATAAGAACAATAATGAACAAAACTAGATATAAAAAAAAGTTTCACTTAAAGTAATATGCTTCGAAATTTCGCCTTAATTTTCTTCGTAATTGCCTAATCTTGTACAATTTTTATAATAGAAGATCCATTACAAATCAATCTCGTCCGTTTCCTCAGTCAGAAAAACTCACCATTGCGAAAATTAAATTAATCAGTCCACGTATTTCTACGAATTCGCAAAGAGCTTTATTCCTCCGCTCCTCGGGTGAAAAGATAAATACGTTATTTGATTCGAATTATTTCACTTATTAATTAAGTTGATCAAATTATAATGCTTTTTATCGGTACCCAGAGGATTAGTTTTTGAGGTATAGGGAGATGCAGACGTAAAACCGTACTGTGTTGAATTGCGAAATGTTTTCATGATTGGAGAATGTCGCAATTTTTCAGTCTCATCATTAATTACAGAATCAGTGTTACATAAAAGTATTGAGAAAGGAATTATGCTGCGGGGTATATATGCAGGCTTGCATTTCAACTTAAGCTACTTAAGTATGCAAATTTGGCTTTCTTATATTTACTAATAATTTCTGAATGATTCAGTCATAATTCAAATCAGAACCGAATTTTTTAAATCATATTATTTAATTGAGTATTTGAATTCACTTATGGTTTTCATAATTTAAAATGTGGAACCGTTTATCCTTCATTATTAACAGGAATAACCTTCCCTTTCTAAATACGAATATCTATCCATCCTTCTCTACCTCTCTCTCTCTCTCTCTTTATATATATATATATATATATATATATATATATATATATATATATACTTAATTTGTTTTACAAGGAGGATGCGTTCGAGACAGTTTCGTGTAAAATACATAGTGTATATGATAAAACGATGGCTATGTTATATGACTTGTTTTTGTATATAAAGAACATATAAAAATATATATAAAATACATATTTATAAAATATATATTTTATAGATATTTTATAAATGTGTATTTAAAAACATATTTATAAAATACATATAAAATACAAATATACAATATAAAAATATAAAAAACTATAAGATATAAAAACACAAAAATATAAAAAAAATAAAAAAGAATTAAAAAATTAAATAAAATTATGTGTTTAATTACTTCGATATTCATGCAAATTATATGTATTAAACATAGAGAAAATCATATTTTTAACAATCTTAAAAAAAAAGAAGATAAAAGCGAAAAAAATAACTTATGGTCTCTTGAATTTCACATTAACCAAAGCTTTTTTATAAATAAAAAAAATCTCAAATTCATGAATAAAATTCTAAAAATATATGATTAGACGCTTTATTATTCGACTTATCTTTCTAGAATTTCTCGGATCCTTTTGTACTGCAGTGGTGCAGAATCACTTTCGTCCGAGGAAAATTTTAGAGCAGCTTCACAAGTTTTCGGGCAAAATATTTGAGGACTGAGTTTGGATACTTTTAGTCATAAATTCGGCAATAGATCGCTGTGAACCTGTCTTGGATAACTCTTCGCAAATTCATTCTTAGCGTGCCATAGAAGATTTCAGATCTGATTGAAATTTGAATAAAAGGATAATTCGTCAAGAAATAAGTTTCCAATTTGTTGGAAATTTCAATGTCTCCAAGAATTATTTTTGCTGTTAAGGATGGAGGTATTAGGCACTTTTGCCCCGCCTTAGAGACCTTGAAAGTACAGTTTTCAGTGCTGAAGTTATGAAAAATAAATATGAGGAGTGAAAAGAAAGCAAAAATATTAAAATTTTTTATCATGTAAAAAAAAGATTTTATATATATATATATATATATATATATATATATATATATATATATATATATATATATATATATAAAAGTGTATGTGTGTGTGTGTGTATTGTGCCTGTATTCATTATGTTATCGTAATGGGAATGTCATTATCATAATCGCTAGCATAACATACCAGTGTGGGCCAAAGCTTTTCTTAGAACTTTCTACCCATCAGTCCTCTGTTGGGACAGGGTTTTCCAGTTGGTTATGCGGTTCACTTAAAAGTCATTGTGTACATAATCCCATAATCTAAGACTTGGTTCTTCGCCTAGGTGCCTTGGGATTTGTGATTGGAAATTTTATTAGTTATTGCAGAGGAATTCATTACCTATTTTTGTCCGGCAAAGTTCATTTGATTAATTCTGATATATTTTGCTACTAGCCGGGCTTCGCCTAGCTACGCTCAAGCCATCCGTGTACCATATTTATGTACTTCAGGCCCCACACAAGAAAAAAGGCCTACAAATGTATTAAATTCAAGTGAATAAATTCCCGTCAATTTTCATTCCCGTCGCTACCGACAGATGGCTGCACCACTGATTTGATTTCTCAGCAGTGGAGTGCAATTTTCATTCCCGTCGCTGCCGTCAGATGGCTGCACCACTGCACCAGATGATTTGATTTCTCAGCAGTGAGGGATGTTAGAATTAAAATATCTCTAAAACTATTGAATTAACAGAATAAGTGTACGCAGAAAAATTATGAGTTTTCGAAGCTCTTTCCAAATATGTAACATTTATGTACTTTCATGAGAAAAAAAAATATACCGATTCCTGTATTTGTCGGCCATTTTTTTGGGGATGAGTCCGCCCGGGCGCGTTACGGTCACGTGATCTCGACAAACCCTTACTTTATTAATATGTACTTTATTAATATAGATGTCGATATATTTGCGTAATTTATGTACCTCATTATTATATCTTTTTTCGACAGAAGCCGTCAATATTTACTCCCCTAACAATTAATCCCAGATTTTTTTTTTTTTTTTTTCAAATGTGAGAAGTTGATTTTCGTGAATTATATTAAAGATCAAAATCTCAGAATAATACGTTAAAATAGGTCTTTTAAAGGAGTCATTTCGTGTTTCTTTTAAGAAAATTAGATTTAAAAAAACTAAATTAAATCCATTAGATTTGAAGAAACCATTATGAGCATGAATAGATGCAAGAATACAATTCTTAACTTCTGAAATTACATTATTATTTTCGAATTTATCCTAAGGTAAAAGTAAAGGAGCAAAAAGTTTGAAAGAAAATTCTTGTTAAATCTCGGTTAAACTACTCCTATATTCTACCTAAATGTGCCGCAGCAGATCGTTCTTCATATTTAGCGTATAATGTCAGATATACACACGCGAGTGATAAACAAAAAGGAGTATATACCTGGATCATCATGAGCCAGGATCGTGAGTCCATCATCTGTTAACCACGCAGACACCTGCACATAACTAGACACAGAAGACGGGACGTGACACCGAATCAGAGCCGTGTTTCGTGTGGGCACAACGCTGTCCTGCACGCCAACCTCGTATGCCTCTCGTATGACTGGAAAGATAAATGTTTGTAGGTGAAACACAAAATATAAACAGGGATAAAATACTTAACATATAATAAAGCTTATATTATGTAACATTCGCTTAAAATTAATCGTATAACAATTTTATCATAATGTTTACTCAATGTTGAATAAACGTTAGGTCGTATGCATCTCGTATGACGGTAAAGGTAAATGTTTTGAGGTGATGCCAAAAATATAAAAAGAGGTGAAATATTTAATATGTTATGGAGCTTGTAATATATAACATTCTCTCGAAGTTTATTGAATAAAATTATTACAAAATATTTTGTGAATGGTGAAAAAAAAGAGAGTCAACTTTGTATGCCTCTCGTATGACTGGAAAGATAAATGTTTGTAGGTGAAACACAAAATATAAACAGGGATAAAATGCTTAACATATAATAAAGCTTATATTATGTAACATTTGCTTAAAATTAATCGTATAACAATTATATCATAATATTTACTCAATGTTGAGTAAACGTGAGGTCGTATGCATCTCGTATGACGGTAAAGATAAATGTTTTGAGGTGATGCCAAAAATATAAAAAGAGGTGAAATATTTAATATGTTATGGAGCTTGTAATATATAACATTCTCTCGAAGTTTATTGAATAAAATTATTACAAAATATTTTGTGAATGGTGAAAAAAAAGAGAGTCAACTTTGTATGCCTCTCGTATGACTGGAAAGATAAATGTTTGTAGGTGAAACACAAAATATAAACAGGGATAAAATGCTTAACATATAATAAAGCTTATATTATGTAACATTCGCTTAAAATTAATCGTATAACAATTATATCATAATGTTTACTCAATGTTGAATAAACGTTAGGTCGTATGCATCTCGTATGACGGTAAAGATAAATGTTTTGAGGTGATGCCAAAAATATAAAAAGAGGTGAAATATTTAATATGTTATGGAGCTTGTAATATATAACATTCTCTCGAAGTTTATTGAATAAAATTATTACAAAATATTTTGTGAATGGTGAAAAAAAAGAGAGTCAACTTTGTATGCCTCTCGTATGACTGGAAAGATAAATGTTTGTAGGTGACACACAAAATATAAACAGGGATAAAATTCTTAACATATAATAAAGCTTATATTATGTAACATTCGCTTAAAATTAATCGTATAACAATTATATCATAATGTTTACTCAATGTTGAGTAAACGTGAGGTCGTATGCATCTCGTATGACGGTAAAGATAAATGTTTTGAGGTGATGCCAAAAATATAAAAAGAGGTGAAATATTTAATATGTTATGGAGCTTGTAATATATAACATTCTCTCGAAGTTTATTGAATAAAATTATTACAAAATGTTTTGTGAATGGTGAAAAAAAGATAACTTTGTATACCTCTCGTATGGCTGAAAATATAAATGTTTGGATGTGAGGCAAAAAATTTAAACAGGGGTGAAATATTTAATATACCACAAAGTTTATATTACGTAACATTCCCTTGAAATTAATCTATATAAAATTTTTATTGAGTGGTGAGAAAATAAAAGCCAACTTCAAATGCCTGTCGTATGACTGAAGAGATAGTTTCAGTCATACGAGACATGTTGGGGGTCAAAATGTAATCAGATATGACATATTTAATATGTTGCAAAGTTTATATTATGTAACATTCTCTTGAAATTAATCGTATTTAAATTATCACAAGATATTTATTCAATGTTGAGAAAACGAGAGGCATATTCGTATGCCTCTCGTATGACTGAAAAGATAAGTTTCAGTCATACGAGATATGTTGGAGGTCAATATATAAACAGATATGACATATTTAATCAGTTGCAAAGTTTATATTATGTAACATTCTCTTGAAATTAATCGTATATAAATTATTACAAGATATTTATTCAATATTGAGAAAACGAGAGGCATATTCGTATGCCTCTCGTATGACTGGAAATAAAATGTTTTGAGGTGATGCAGAAAATATAAACAAAAATGAAATACTTAATATGCAATAAAGCTAATATTATATAACATTCCCTTGAAATTAATTGTATGACAATTATAACAAAATATTAATTCAATTGTGGGAAATCAATTGCATGTGGAACGCTGAAAAAATATTTTTATAAGGCATTGTTTTAAATTTAGTCATACATTTAAGCATTTACATTTTATGCATGAGAATATCAATAAAAAAAGTAAATAATAAACTTAGACTAATTAACACTCCATTGAAGTCAATTGTAATTTAATTACTTGGAACTATATATTCAATGACTATAAAACAATTGTATGTGAATCAAATAATAATATTTTATTATAGAATTATTTTAAAATTAGCCTTAAAAATAAATCCTTTAATATGAAGAATGGAGGACCTATAAAGGAGTAATTAATAAACTTAGATTAGGTAATAACACTCCTTAAAAATTAATCGTATTGGAACTATTATACTACGCACATAATTAACTAAAAATAATGCAGTAAATTTCTTTATGTTTTTTTTTATTTTTTTATAAATATGGAAGTTTTTATATAATTCTCATTAAGTTTGTATAGTTTTGAAGCACACACACATACACTCACACACACACTCACACACACACACACACACACACACACACACACACACACACACACACACACACACACACACACACACACACACACACACACACACATATATCTATATATATATATATATATATATATACACACTGAAGTGCCACTGAATTAGGGATAGCAAAGCCTATGCAAATTGTGTAGCGCTGCGCATCATGTATGCGCAAGTAAGGGCGCTGTGGTAACTGCATGTATAGCGCGTACTGTGGTTGTTCTGAATTAGTTGTTGGAATTGCCAGTATGGGTAAACTTCCTGATTTAGATGCCTTCGATCGCGGACAAATCGTAGGCACACGACGCAGGGGCCATTCAATTTCCGAAATCGTCAGACAGCTAGGATTTTCAAGGTCGACAGTGGCAAGAGTATACCAAGAATACATGGATGGTGGAAAAAATACTAGCGATCGGGCAAACTGTAAAGGACAATTAGCCTTGACAGTGCGTGGTGAGAGACGGCTCAGGCGTATTGTACGTAGCCAGCGAAGCCAAACATTAGCTCAAATTACCACCCAGTTTAATGACGGTGCCAGTCGTACAGTCAGTAAACGGACTGTGCAACGCTCGCTTCACCGTATGGGTTTCGGGAGCCGTCGACCTACGAGAGTACCATTGCTCTATACTCGCCATCGGGCTGCACGTCTTGCCTGGGCAAGAGAGCACAGAGACTGGAGTGTAGAGGACTGGAAACGAGTAGCATGGAGTGATGAGTCTCGATTCTGACTACTTAACACCGACGGGAGGCTGAGAATATGGCGTCAGGCTCATGAAGCCATGGATCCTGCATGTATGGCTGGAACTGTACAAGAGCATGGTGGCTCAATCATGGTCTGGGGTGTTTTTTCGTGGCACAGTTTGGGATCTTTGATGCGTGTACCAACCTCCTTCAATGCAATTCCGTACGTAGAGTTGCTGGGTGATCACCTCCATCCGTTTATGCTGTTCTGTTATCCGCACAGTAATGGAGTTTTCCAGCAAGACAACTGTACCTCTCACAAGTCCCGGTTGGATACAGGCTGGTTGGATGAGCATTCCTCTGACTTCTCTGTCATGAATTGGCCACCTAGAAGCCCAGACTTAAATCCTATTGAGCATCTTTAGGATGTTTTGAAACAAGGCGTGAAAGGCCGTCACACAGCACCAAAGAACCTTACTGAATTATGGACAGCTTTAGCCAATATTTGGCAAGCCATTCCCGTGGAACGTTTCCAGAAACTTGTTGAATCTATGCCTCGTCGTGTGGCAGCCGTTATCAAGGCCAGAGGAGGCCCAACTCGTTACTAGGTAGGTATCCATAATTCAGTGGCTCTTCAGTGTATATATATAAATGATACTGTATAAATGATTTTTGGAAAAGCTCAAAACATTTCGAAGAAACTATTAAGGGATTTTGATCACGAGATATATGTAATTATCTTGAAAAATAAGTGTAATAGTACACAAGTATTGAAATTCAGAAAAAAATATATTTGTATCCGATTGCCCACAATTTTGGCTAGATATATATTGGAAAAATGCAGATAATATTATCAAAAAATAGGAGTTCAACATATTTTCGGAATTTTCGATTTAGAAGAATTACACTTTCGGGATTTTGATAATGGAGCTCAAATTCGAGTTTTGGTAATCTGTCGTTTACTAGAAGCATTATGAAGAACAATAATGAATAATGCAGTTCAGCAATTAAAATATCTAAAGAAGGTTTCAAATAAATGTTTTATTAATATTTGTTTATTTCTAACCCTTTTTTAGCTGGTTGGTTTGGAGCATTACCTTTTGCAAGAAGATGAGTTATCTGACCGTACCGATAAAAGCTATTTTAGAAAAGTTACGAATAGATTCAAACCCGTAGATTTTGTTTCAGATGGCTAGACATTCAGCCCTAATCTGGAAATTACTTATTTAAAGGAAATTATAAAAAAAAATTGTCGTTTTGTGTATTCAACATTTTGCGAGATATTTTTAAAAAAGTAAAATTATTAATTTAGAAAGTTTAACATTGAATGGAATTACTAAGTTTACTGTAGCCTTCATTCTTTATTTAATAACAACTACCGTCTAATTGGAACGCTATTGGACGGTATTGGACTACCGTCTAATACCGTAAATTTGGAACCAAAATACATTTAAGGGAATAATAAGAAAGCGTTTCAGTACAAATTCTTTTTAATCCTACATGAACTGAAAGAGATAGAAACTCCGCAGTTTAAGTGTTGTACTCCAGGCTTTAAGCACTCAAGTATAGCCCAATATTTGAACGTCTATTTTTTAACGTCTCTGGTTCGATGATTGTCGCTAAAAAAATCCACCGCCGTGTACGCTAATGGCGGCTGGTGCACGTAAAATCTGGCTGCAAGTCCTCCAGTTCTCAAATTTTAACCCTGGAGGTGCGGGGTCAAATGTACCGGTCTCGTCATTTGACTCGGTTCAAAATTATGGGACCGGTCCGTTAGCCAAGACAGACTCCAACCCTTGTGGTACTATCTTAAAACCGGAGCCGCATCACTCAGCCCAATAGCCAATAATGGCCTTGATCTGCTGCTGATGTCGGTCAAGGGGCACAAACAACAACTCAGCTCAATATAAAGCTTCAATTTTAAACCTTGATAGATTTATATAATTTGTGGACAAAATTGATAAAACTTCGGTGCTGAGAAAATTTTTGTAGCTTTTCGGGATTTACTTATTTCAATCCAACTTAGAGCTTTTTACACTGATCAGGCTTCAAAACGAAACTTTGCTTAACAGAAGCTGAGGAACACATATTGTACGAGGGTTTGCATATTCAGAATACAGGTCTCAAGCGAAAAGAGTAATCACTGACTTCAGCGTTATTACGCATACTATAGGCGATAAATATGCAGCACTGGAAAAATTATAAATGCTGAATTTATCTTAATATTTACTCGAAAATGGTAGCACAATAATCCTCTAATAGCATATATGACAACTGCATAGACCTGAGATCCTCAACATTTTTATGTACTGATCCCCCCCCCCCCCGCTCCTCTTGAGATGGCCAACAGACATTAAGCCCCCACCCCCTCCAGGCATGAAAAGTGTATCTAAAGCTGATAAAATACGTTCTACACATTTTCCTAATCATAAGCTCCCTCTCCCCCTTGTTTATCACAATCTTCTCCCAATGGTGTCCTCCACCCAGTAATGAGTATCATTGAGTATTATTGGCTTACACAGATATTATCAACAAATAATTTTGATTTATCATCATGCAATTAGAGAGTAATTTGAAAAAAAAAATCTCTTATTTTTTAGATGGTTCTATTGACCACTATCGTTCCAGCAGTCCCGCGTATGTGGGAGATACACTCGAGTTTAATTCGGTTTTATATCTTTAGGCCATAGAGCGCTACAGACGCCAGCACTTGGCTATTCTACCTTCTCACTTTGACCTACCTTCAGTCATCGTCTGAATTTTGGGGAGTTAATAGGGTGCCGCATATCCGCCATCTGTATTTTAGATATACCCAAGACTGTTCGTGCAAGTTTTCATTATATCTGCTATTTTTTTTATAAGAACCCTTTATTGTTTTATTATTAAACATTATGTTTGTAACTTTTGTGTCTTATTGCTTTCAATGTGCTCTTGTGGAAGAAAACGTTGACCGCAGAACACCTACCTCTCTGCAAAACGAGCTAAAAATTAGAGTGTTGAAAAGAAAAGCAGAACTAGGCGTTGAATAAGTAGAAGAAGCGACATCAGGGGGAAAAAAAGATGCAATCCCTGACAAAAGGACAGGCGCACTAGGATCACGAGGTTCAGCTGTGAGGTTTGCAAGAAATTTATATGTTTGGAACACTCTAAACATGTTTGCCCTGACTGCAACGTTGCGACTCAATGACTATAAAGTCTAATTTCTTCCTTTTTATATCTAAGTTTAAAATCATTTATTTTTATATTATTTTAATACCTTTATATTACAAATGTAATTAGTTCAGTAGGGTTATCCACAATTTCATTTATTTTATTTTCACGTCATTTCAAAATTTTTTTGATTATTTTACATTGTTTTCATGATTTATACTCGTTTTTACGTTGTTTCTGTTTCTTTAAATAAAGGAATAATTGCGCAATTTAAATACCATTTGTTTAAATAAAGCGTACTTATTAACTTTTAACTAATTAAAACAGAATTTCACTAATAAAACTCTTAAAAATTTACATTTTACAATAACGTATCTGGGAAATACACGTGACCTTTCACGTTGGAATACATAGCGCGCCTGCTGGAAAGTTATAAAATTGAACCATGTGATGTTCTGCCTTTGAAAATCAAAAAAAGAAAATATACATTTTATTACGTAGTAAATTATTGACACTATATCACTATTCAAAACTCCTAAAAATTAGGGACATACTAAATAATCTTCCTTTCGAAAAATGGAAAAAGAAAGGAAATTCAAATTTTTCAAACCTAATGTATCAGCAAAGTTGGAAGCTTGTCTTATTTTTTTAAGTAAACATCGACTGCAACAATATCGTGTTCAGGTGAAATGGAAAGGGGATGGAAATATTTATCCATTTTCCAATTTCGTGAGGATTTCGAATCCCCGATGCCTATACTTAATAATTGCTGATTTTATACCTCAGTCATATAATAGGGTCTTATTTTGCAAATCCTCTCTTCCCTGTTCGGGTTATCTGCATTTATACTGGATAACAACAGACACAAATATTGAATACTAGATTGAGATTTATATTTTCCTTTTGTAATGAAATAAAACTCAGTTTTTTTTTTCTTCTTCAGAAACTGAACATGCGTTTTAAGCCGCGATACTGAATGAGGTGGAATTGAAAGATTATAGGATAAAAACACTTTTCCTGGTTGATATTTTATGTGAAAATGAAAATCTGAATTTTAATAGAATAAAGGGGAATTTCCTGGCGTATTACGAGAAATGAAAAAAAATATTATATATATATATATATATATATATGTGTGTGTGTGTGTGTGTGTGTGTGTTCGTTAGAGTTAAGTATTTTAACTAGAAACACATCGTAAAATTGTTGTACCAGGGTAAAAGTTGTTAAAATTCAATAGAATCCACAGTTTCATATATAAAAATAAACTTATTAAGGCATTACTAAAAAAGGGACGACAGAATTGATGATCACAAATCGTTCCTCACGTGCATGTTTGGAGAGAAGTTTGAAAAGTGTTAAAACTCATTTATACATCATTTCATTCCCAAATTTCCCCACACGGACCCTTCCTGTGATCAGAATTGTCATTATATTAGAAAATATTTAACTAACGCATTGCCTTATATGGTAAAGGATTTGTAGTCTTAAAACAGTAAGCTGTCTTTTTTTCTCACGGGTCATTTTTAGCTCATATTTCGCCTTCGGGTAAATATAAAAATTTTGAAGAGTTTAAAAGGGGTTAATACAAATTAGTATTTTATTGGATAAATTTAGTTAGGGAATGCGAAAAACATTTCTTGCTATAATACACACATACACACACATACACACACACACACACACACACACACACACACACACACACACACACACACACATATATATATATATATGTAAATATATGTGTATATATATATATATATATATATATATATATATATATATGTAAATATATGTGTATATATATATATATATATATACATATATATATATATATATATATATATATATATATATATATATATATATATATATATATATATATATATATATATATATATATACATATATATATATATATATTATATATAAATAATATTTCTCACTAAGTAAAAAAATTATAATTGCATCTAATACTATGTTTCGTGCTGCATGCTTAGAATTTCAGAACGCTTTTCAAACACATTCGAAACAAAATTCTTCATCTAACAAACCCAAATCACCCTGATAAAATATTCCAAACTAAACATATTTAACTCGAGATTGGAAATAATGCTCTCCGTCTGCGAAATTCGCTGCAGACGCACTTTAAATTCGCTCTGACATAAAATCAAGGAGCTTAACGGCTGGGAGCTGGAAAGCGGAGACGAAACCCTTAAACGCGATGAAAATCATTGTTAATTCGGTGTCCACCATTTATACGGAAATATGGACGAGCAAAGCGGGACTTAATTCCTCTGTTAATGCCCACTATCAACTTAACACGCATCATAAACTGTTCCAAATGAATAGCAAGCGTTTAAAGATAATGCGCACGAGCTTTGTGCCTCAAATATGGCGGAGTGGAGTCTGGATTTTAAGTGATACCCGGCGCCAGCAGCGAAATGAAGTTGAATGAGTTAATGTGGGTTGGATTAGTGAGAATGTGGCCGAAATTCTGAGCAGAAAATGCCATGCTGGATCTAATTGTTCCTTAAAGTTTCCGCAGTTCACGCGTGCTTGAACTCAAACACGGACTCTTCAAAATGCATTTTTAATAGTGCCATTAAACGTACAGGATACCACTATAAGATTAATATTAAAAGGAGGTATGTGACTATTTTATAGATGAGCTTTGAGTTGTGATGGGGAAACTAAATAGGCGGGGAATTTTGAGAGATAACTACTGATTTTATGGTGGTATATTGAGTGTTTGGTGTTACAACATATCTATAGTCGTATTATTTCCCAACATGCAAGCCGTATAATTCACAGTACATCTATGCATCGGTTACTGGGCTTTTGGCGGGAACTAAGTAGGCGGGAAATTTTGAGAGATAACTACTGATTTTATGGTGGTATATTGAGTATTTGGTGTTACAACATATCTATAGTCGTGTTATTTCCCAACATGCAAGCCAAATAATTCACAGTACATCTTTACATCGGTTACTGCGCTTTTGGCGGGAACTAAGTAAGCGGGAAATTTTGAGAGATAACTACTGATTTTATGGTGGTATATTGAGTGTTTGGTGTTACAACATATCTATAGTCGTATTATTTCCCAACATGCAAGCCGTATAATTCACAATACATCTATACATCGGTTACTGGGCTTTTGGAGGCCCTGTGGTACAGCACACTGGTTTTCGGTGCTGAGGGTGCTCGGATCGAATCCCAGTGTTGCGCCACGAAAAATGACTCCGTTTGTGTCGTCCCTTCATAAGGGGTAATGCTGTCCGCCTATATGGTGCCTCCATAATGAAATGGACGGTAAACTGTGGCGTAGTATAGGAGAATGTGTGACGACAAGTGCCTCAGCTTAAAAAAAATCAGTTACTTCTATAAAACTCTGAGACATTGTATGACTGAAATTTACCTATTAAAACGAAAATTAAACTACTCATGCCCCCACCGCTGGCGGAATGTCATTCGATTTTGAGTGATAGACCTCCCCCCCACCGCCACCTAAGGATACTGTGTATTAACCCTGTTGGATTCGCTTACCTCATTGTTAATCCATCGAGAATATGTATCCAAGGATTGCCGACTAGGATTTAAGAATTTTTTTCAAAACTTGTACAGTTAAACCAGTTTTTGTGCGGTCCTTTTTTATGCTATTTGTTTTGTGCAAAATTTTTATGCGGTCATGATTATGTATCGAAAAAAAAATTTAATTATGCATTTGAAATTACAGTCGAACCTCCATATATCGAAGTAGCAAATTGCCGGAAAAAAAATCGGTATATAGAAATTTCGATATATAGAATTGATCTTAGTTTTATCATAATTCTTCTAAAACATTAAAATTAAAGCTAATTTTCTTATACGAAACTCTTCTAATTTATATGCGAATCACATTAAATGAAAGTTAATAACTAAAAAATGAATTAATATGAAATATTTATTGAGTACTACATAAATAAAAAATCTAGACAGTGGTTACAATGATCACATTTACATTCTTTAAAAAAAACTACGAATATCTTGCTGATCAGCCAGTTTTGCGAAAACTGCATGAAAGAAATGTTAGCATTTATTCAGTCCACTAAAAACATCATCAGGGACATTTTCCGCGAATTAAAGTCCACAACGTATTATTTCAAACGCCAAAAATTGGGAGATTTTATTCTAAAGTGGAATAAAATCTCCCAATATGTTTTGAAAAAAAATTTCGATATATAGAGGTTTTTCGATATATAGAAACAGTTTTTCTATGTAATGAACATGGAGATTTGCTAAGATTTCGATATATACAAAATTTCGATATGGGGAAGTTCGATATATGGAGGTTCGACTGTATTTATTTGAAATTCCAAAAAGAGCTTCGATCGTGTATATTTGGCTATCGCGGCATTTACAAGCAACTGATCAAACGGCCATCGTCGCAAAAACTTATCACCGACTACATGGTAACAAAAAATGTATCAACTCTAATACGTATCTTAAAGTGATGTAAGTGATTACGAACCAGTTCATCAGAAGAATACGCGCGTTTTGGACTAAGACGAGTAGTATCGAATTATGTACATTTTGAAAATTTCCCCATGTTTAAAATTAGAAATCAAATGTTTCGTATATGTTTTATGTGTAATTTAATTATTTATTTTGTTTGAAAAGCTTTTTTCTCGCTATTTCGTATGGCTTTGACCTATTTTCTATGTGAGACTTTTTTTATGCGGTCCCTCACCACAACATAATTTTTTTATCTATAGCATATTGTGAAAAATTATTTGTTATGGCTATTTATGAATTTTCTGAATTTTTTTTTTGCGTGTGATTTTTTTTTGTATGGTACAATTTTACCGTACAAAAACAGGTTTGACTGTACTCCGTAATAGAGAAAAAAATGTTAATCCTTGGGGCATTTTTAGTTTTTTAAGAAAAATTCAAATAATATTTTAAAATGTTAATTATTCGGGTAAAACTGTGGTATAGTTTGTTTCAAACTCTCATCAATTCCTTTGTTGGATAAAATTTATAAAATGAATCCTGTTGCAAGATGCAAAAAAGTTCAGGCTATCTGAAAATTCAATTTTTGTTGGATTATCAGCATTTATGTAGATATAAATAGTAGACACATCTTATTCATAGGTTAACATTGAGGTGAGAGACTCCAATAGGATTAGAACGCATCAGACTTAAACAGATGCTATTGAGGAAAACTTAACATTTTCATAAAATATTCCATTATCAAGGTAAAAATCCTTGACCGAAAGAAAACCTTAGCCAATCATGAAATGATGGCTGGCATAAAAGTACGTTTTCTTAGACCCTCTAATGGTAGTTGCTTGCTTTTCGGGACTTATTTTGAAACGACAGATCACGGGCGAAATTTCTTTTAAATATTTATTTCCAACTGGGCGAGATGGGCAGTTCTGGTTCACATATCTGGACCCCGGAAAATTCGAAAAACGTGCTGCTACAGTTTTCGTGTACAGAAATCACTCACTAGAAACATGTGGAAAACATAACACGTAATAAACACTTCTTCATTTCCCAAATATATTTTAAAAAGTGGCTACATGTTTCGGATTTATATACAGTTTATCGTCTGGTCAAGGAGAATTAGGTGGAAATGTCACTATAAACGACTAAAAACTGACATTTAAATATGATTAACCTTTTCCGCACGGGGTGGGATAGCATGCATCCCAAGAATGAAAATATATATATATATATATATATATATATATATATATATATATATATATCGTCGAACGCTGTTGTAACGATCTTCAAGGGACCAAATGTTTTGTTCGCTTTATCCGGTGTTTCGCTATATCCGAACATCCGAACTGTTAAGAAAAATGCTAGAGTTCACAAAATGTATCACTCGTTAGTTACAATGTGCATTCAATAATGATGTATTAAAAAAATGATAAAATATATATGAAATTTCCCATTCTAACGAGGGAATCGGAAAAATGGCCCCGTAAGCTAAAGGTTAAAGCGGCTGTCACACATTACGCTCCTCGACCTGATAATTAACTATAAATTTGTCATAAACATGTATCCACTCTTTTAATTATTTTTTCATTTAACCCTTCGAGGGGCGTCGTTTGCACAGTGCAAACGCCTAAATCTAGTCTTTTTTTCACTTGCATTCTATGTATTCCAGTTAAATGGGCAGAAAATGGTTAGTACTGCCATCTGTTATCAGTTTAATAAAGTAAAAACATTTTGCAACCTCTAATTGGAAATTTTTTCAAGATTCTTTAGGTTAAAAAAATGGGAAAAAAATATGCACCGTGCAAATGGGGGAGGTTGTTGCGCCTCAAAGGGTTAAGATGTGTTTATAACGTGTGAGGTATCCCTATGTTTCCTGCAAGTCATTCTTGTACGTCATATTTATGTACAAATTTGCCTAAATTTAGATTTTAATTTACGCTAGAAAGACGGCTGCCGTCATTTTGACGGTTTCGGGCATACTATTGAGCGCTATGTCTGTATTGATATCCTCAGGCTTCTGAAATTTTATGACTTTTTCTAATTTTACGCGAAATATGCACACACGTTTTCAAAATTATATTCGATAGTAAAGAAGGGGAGAAAATGTGTTGTATACCTACTAAGACTGAAAGCCGTCAGTTTGACGGCAATATAGAAAACGGGCAGAAATCTTTAAAATAATACCGCAAAAATGTTAGTTACTTTTCGTCTCTTCCCCCTTTTGCAAATAACAGAAATATTGGCTCTTCGAAAATATTGGTGTCGTAAAATTAGGACTGCAGAAACCATGCATATGTATTATTATTATTATTATTATTATTATTATTATTTTATTTATTTAACGGATAACCCATGCCAGTTGTCAGTTCGGCATACCTGCATAAAAATGTATCTGAATATGTTCTAATTTATTTATAATATATTCGTATGAAATAGTTAAAAATTTAAAGTATTTAACCATTAAAAAGAAATAATTTTTTTAAATTCTTGATTTTATTTTTAACCTTCAAAATGATGACGTTCATAATTCTTAGTAAGAAAAAAAATCCTCGTTTCTCTAGTGTTAAAGTTTTGCATGTACTTGTGAGAGAAGGGAAGTATTATTTATGCAAAAGTTAGAAGAATCGTGCAATATGGGTTGTTCATTGATCACGAATAATAAATTATATTTAATATATATCAGAGAGAAAAAAAATAATAAAACATGCATTTTTTCTAGACTTGTGGGATCCTGCAATTTGGTCAGAGATAACTGTCGCGAAATACTGTCTTGAATGGGGTTTAAACGTAGCAGTTTGTTTCAGAAACTAACTGATCATAAAGTACTGGTTATAAAGTATGCAAATAAAATTTTGAACTTCCTTTTACTTTCTGTGTAATTCTCACCGATAAATTCTTTTCGATTAAATAGCTATAGCTGTTTGCAATCGCTATATTCATTTTGAATCACCCTGTATTTTGGTGTCAGAATCGTGGATAGACCTTTTAGGATTGGATAAAGAATAATATTAAAAATTTTGATGTTTCAGAAAAAAGTAGTAAAACTCATTAAAATAAATGTAAAAAATCTAGGAATAATATCCCCTTTGCAAAATTTAAAGGACCGAATATTATATAACTGGAAGAATTAAAAATAATTATTTTAGTCACACGGCCGAAACTCCTCACGCAGCTTCAAGCAAGAAAAGCAGAAAAACTCATTAAAATAAGTGTTAAACTCTAGGAATAGTATTACCTTTGCAAAATTTAAAGGACCGAATATTATATAACTGGAAGAATTAACAATAATAATAATTTTAGTCACACGGCTGAAAACGCAGCTTCAAGCAGAAAAGCAGAAAAACTCATTAAAATAAAGGTAAAACTCTAGGAATAGTATTACCTTTGCAAAATTTAAAGGACCGAATATTATATAACTGGAAGAATTAACAATAATGATAATTTTAATCACACGGCTGAAAACGCAGCTTCAAGCAGAAAAGCAGAGAAACTCATTAAAATAAGTATAAAACCCTAGGAATAATATTACCTTTGAAAAATTTGAATTACCGAATATTATATAACTGGAAGAATTAAAAATAATAATAGTTTTAGTCACGTGACCGAAACTTATCACGCAGCTTCAAGAGTCAATAAATAGTCTGAGAAAGATTTGCTGACAGCGGACAGCTACTTTCATCTATTACAAAAAGAAATATTATCTGAAGGGTACTGAACAGCGTACAGTATTGTACAGGAAAACAATTTATAAAATACGTGATTATTGGTGTCCATGTCTGGGAAGACCAAATCACACGTGACTCGTCTGCCTTTGCCAAATACAGTAAATCACTTAAGCCGTTAAAATCTTTGCTGCAGCATAATAAAAAATAATATTTAATAAATGAGATTAAACGAGTTTTAAAATTAATTTAAATATAAACTGAGTTAAATTTCGTTGACATTTCAGCTGCTTAGTCATCAAAGAATGCATTCGTCGTAACTTAGAAGTTAAAACTAATGTGAAATGTACTAGTTTTTTACAGTTAAGAAGTTACGTTCTCTTTATTTATGAGTGAAATAAAAAATAAAATAATTTTTTTTTCTAAAAGCTGTGAGAGTTAAATTTTTTCTTAATTAATACCATGAAAAGATATTGAGAGGAAATGAATTCTAATATAAAAGAATGCTAATGCATGGTTTCAGTATTAATGAAATTATACACAATGCATTTTTGGTGGGTATTGAAGGTGGGTATTTATCAACAGAAAATGTCCTTTTTTCTAAGCATTATGACGCACAATAATATCTTTTTAACTATAAAATAAGGTTAAAATTATTGATTTGAAAAAATATCAGTTGCACTTTTTTCCACACAGACATTTTCAGTATGTTATGATTTAACCAATTTGGGCTGCAGCTTATGCAATTTACCAGTAAGCGGGAAGTTTGGAATTTAACTCTAAAAAGTCATCTTTAACTTAATTTTATAAAATGACTCCTATTATTTAAATAAAACCAAGAGTTGAAAATTTTATATCTTCTAAATGTAACAGCTTATTTATATTTCCGTTTTATCACAAATGATTTAAAAAGAAGCTCTTCAATAGTAAATGTTATAAAAATATTTTATATCGTCTTCTCATTATAAAATGCCTTTTTTTTTAATACCTTGAAATTTTCGAGCATCATTAAGGTAGAAGTTATAATACTCCTGAGAAAAACTTTCTGTAATGGGATGAAGTTTATTTAATGGAATATTCATCCCATTTAAATTTGCATTATTTTGTTTTTAAATTACTTCAAAGTTTCTTTGAAAATCACAACCTATCCGAAGCATTTGAGCATTTTTCGCTTTTCTTATATGGTAGAAATATATCTTTCCTGTACTTTTCTACAATGGCAGCTCCAAGCGGCAATTGCCCCCCCCCCAAAAAAAAAAAAAAAGAAAAAAAAGCCCAGCGCATTTTTTTTTCATAGCCTAAAATTATATAATTATAGACCTAATACTAAATGAGTTTAAATTTAAAATGAGACGATGTTTATTTCTTTTATATATATATATATATATATATATATATATATATATATATATATATATATATATATATATATATATATATATAATATATATATACATACATACAGTGGCGGACGCAGGATTTAATCTTGGAGGGGGCCGAGTGGTATGGATAAAAATATTTTTAATGCAAATTCAATACTCATAATGCAATATCTATTACTCTGGGGGAGGGGGCAGGTCCCCTTGGCCCACCCCCTGGGTGCGCCACTGTATATATATATATATATATATATATATATATATATATATATATATATATATATATATATATATATATATATATATATATATATATATATAACTATAAGAGCCGACGTTGCGCCCCCCCCCCAAAAAAAAAAAAAAAACACTCTGGACTAGAGTTGCCCCTGCTTTTCTGTTTGTCATACATATATTATATAAGCTGCATTGAGTAGTTTTATCACGCTTTGAAAGTGAAAAAAGAAATTGCATGCAAATATACACAGCATTCATAAATTCTTTACGAGTTGAAACATCTGATGAATACTACTTTAGTCGAACCATGCAAGCCCCGCATTCACGTTCTGAAGACTTTGAGCGAAAAAAATATACTTTCGAATCCAGTGAATACCAGTCAAAAAACTATCTCCCATATTCAGCTACATCGAAAAGGCGAAAAAAAAAAAAGAAATCTGTGCAGAATATATTTTCCCCATCTTTTATTGCTTGTATTACTTCCTTTTTTCACAAACTTTTGTGGCAAGGTGTTCGGGAGCTGATATCACAGCTAAGCAGGCGACATATTCAACCCACACATAATAATCCATATCTTCTTCTGGAGGCAGTATATGGACAGTTATCGCTGTACGGCAGCTTCCCCGACATCAACCCTGAACCCTTATACGATATACCACCGTTTTCTTCCTTAGAGCGTCGTTTCATTCTACTCCAGTACACAGGAATGAATGTACAGCCATTTGAAGGGATCGTGTCTCAAATGCAACACTGCAAGATGGAGGTCGATTTCTTTCGGGTAGTTTCGTAGAAAAAAAAAAATAAACTCCGGGCTCGATAAAATGAGTTTCTAAACAAACAAAAAAAAAGTGAAAGCCCGTGTTCGCCAAAATTTTCATAAAAATAACTATGTCCGAAATCTACACAAACAATTAGTTTAATTTTGTAAAAAATGGGCTTAAAACTCTAGTTACATATTCTAATTTATGCACAGATACCTGTTATTTTTTTAACCTTCATTTAAAATACATATTTGGTAGCATTAACACCACACGTTTTAATTAAGTATGTAACGTGAAAACAAAAAAAAAAAAAACTTTTAAATGGATGTAATTAAATAGAAAAACTTTTATTTTATTTTTTATTTATTATTGTGTTTTTTTTCTGCATTTGCATTTTAGCAGTTTTGCATTTACTCGAATACTTTGGAGTGAGAGCTTTTTTTTAATTACTGATAAATAATTTTTAAAAATATCTGCCAATTAGTAGATTTTCCTGTGGACACTTGAAACTCAAAATTTTAATTTATGTACCAATTTTCATGATACCATGATAATTTCCTTCATCTACGATTGCATTCTTCAAATATCAGCGGGAGTAATGTAAACATTTCGATTCTGATACGGCCGTTTAAAAATATTTAATTGGTATTAAAAAAATTAAAATTTTACGCATGATAAAACAAAACTGTTTATGGAAACTTTAGTACTTTTTATGAGGAGAGAAATAACTTACAAAAAGTAATATTCCTTTTTTTAAATAAGGGTATTGTTTTTTTTTCTTGACCTGACATTTGTAGTAATTTGCGCAATTTATGAATGAAAATTCTTAAAAATAGTTGTCGCTCTGTTATTAAACCAAGAGTAGGCTTCTTAACTGCTTTTTTTGATTTTACCTCAATTAAAATGCTTTGCACCTAGCCTATTCGTTAACGATATGTGTCTGAATTATCGGTTTGGGGAAGCAAATAAGTTTTGCACTATTTAATTACTAAAGTAAAATATCACGGCTACCATATATTTAAATAAAGATCAAATGAATTATAGTTATATAAATCATTATATAGTACTTTTTAAATTTGATATGTAGTATTTTGTTTTACATTTTTTTCCGTAGAAGAATGCTTTATACTGTCAAAATGTGATAAGTGTATCTAAATATTTTGACATTACTTCGTTGTTCAATCAAATTTTCATTCTGTTTCTTACCTTAACACAAAATAAATCTGTCAATAATCATAAAATCATTCAAGTGAAAGCAATATTCAGTACATTTTTTAAGTGCTGAATTGTTAACATCTATAAATGCGATAAGTACTTAAGCATCAATTATTACTTGAATTAAGGTATAAACATTATGATAGATATGTTATTTTCATGAACTACATGAAGTCTGACTAGAAATGTTAAATAAAAAGTTATCCCCTCAGTATATTAAATCTATGCATTACTATGGAGAGATGAACAGGTTTATATTCATATATATCTATACACGAAATAAATATGTCAAAATATGATAAGTGTTTCTAAATATGTTGACATTACTTTCGTTGTTCAAGCAAATTTTCATTCTGTTTCTTATCTTAATGCAAAATAAATCTGTCAGTAATCATAAATTCATTCATGTGAAAGAAATATTCAGTATTAATTGAATTAAGGTGTAAACATTATGATAGATATGTTGCTTTCATGAACTACATTAAGTCTGGCTAGAAATTGTTAAATCAAAAGTTATTCTCTCGGTATATTAAATCTGCGCATTACCATGGAGATATAAATAGGTTTATATTCATAAATATCTATACACAAAATAAATCTGTCAATAATCATAAATTCATTCACGTGAAAGCAATAGTCAGTACAATTTAAAGTACTGAATTGTTAAACTCTATAAATACTATAAGTACTTAAGCAGACATTATTACTTGAATTAAGTTATAAACATTATGATAGATATGTTACTTTCCTGAACTACATGAACTCTGGCTAGAAAATGTTAAATCAAATGTTATCCTCTCAGTTTATTAAATATACACATTACTATAGAGAGATAAAGAGGCGTATATTCATAAATACCTATACATAAAATAAATCTGTCAATAATAAAAATTTCATTCATGTGAAAGCAATAGTCAGTACATTTTTAAAGTGCTGAATTCTTAACCTCTATAAATACGATAAGTACTTAAGCATACACTATTACTTGAACTAAGGTATAAACATTATGATAGATATGTTACTTTCATGAACTACATTAAGTCTGACTAGAAAATGTTAAATAGAAAGTTATCCACTCAGTATATTAAATCTACACATTACTATGGAGAGATAAACAGGTTTATATTCATAAATATCTATACAGAAATATATCTAGAAGAGCATGTTAAATATTCCTTCGAACTCATGCTCTAACTACGTGTGGTAAATGTATCATCCTCTTAGTGCTGTGTTTAACTGCGTTTATATACAAAAACTGAAACACTAACGGGAATCCCTTTTATGTATTCGGAATTCTCAACACGTTTCACGTTCCATCAAAACAGAAAATAAAATACTTTGGTCTAAAAGATTTCCTTGTATCCTGCAGCAAATCCATTCATGACAGCATGGCGGAGTTTTTTTATTCTGTTAGCATATAAAATTAGTGTTCTCACTCAGATTCCCTCCTTCTGAACTGTTTATGTGGGACGGACTCTGAATATTTACAAATTCTCTTCAGAGTGTATTTTTTATCTGCCTATTTTTCTGAAAAGAATATTTTAAGTGCATTTTTCACATGCATTGATAAATTCTTGAGGAATATAATGGCATTTATAAAACTCAAATATTCACTCAACTACGCGCTGTTAAAATACCTTGCCATTTTGAGAACATTTGCAGGGGTTAAGAATGTGCGCTCGGTTCATTTCTATAAATGTGTATGCGTAAAACAATTCTAGAAAAGTAATAAAAAATATTACAATAATTTTTCAAGCTTTTTGTTTCTCTTTTGATAAATTTCCATTAACATTTTAAAAAAAAATGAAACTGGAGGTATGAGAGAAAAAAATATTTATGTAAATATTCTGTTCATAAATTGTACAACATTGCGCATTATTTATTAACCTAAATTTATTTGTTTTTTTTTCAGTGTGCCGGAAAAGAATGGAAGAAAAATATGTTTCAGATTATAGAAAAATATATTACGCTAAAGCGTTTACCAGTTTTGCTGGATCTGCATATGGTAGCTATATTACGTAGTTTGCAATTATACAATTCTGAAAATGCTTTATGTAGCAGCTCTGGTTTCCACGTTTTTTATCATCATAAATGCATAAGAGGATTTAGAGTGTTATATTTTAAGAATAAAATAAAGTTTTAAGATTTTTCGCTTCTAAAATTTTTCATTTATCTTTGTTTTAATGACTTTAGAATTCAAATTACCCCCACTCCAAAAATAAATAAATAAATAAATAAAATAAAAATAAATACATTTCTTACTATACACGGGAATTATTTTTCATAATATGGGTATCACAATGTACAAAATTTATTTAAACATAATTTTTCCTGTAGTACTATATAATATATGTACTATATAAATTAACCCTGTTATTGCATGCTGTTATATTTCAATGTTAAATTCTTTTTTTTTTAATTTTCGGATTTGGGTTTCTGCATTTAGAATTTCTTTTTTCACCATTAAAAGAAAAAAAATTAACTTATAATACACAATTTTTTGCTTTTTCTGAAAAATCAGTTCAATATTTTAGGAATATGAATATAATTTTTATAAAATGTCCTAAAATATTAGTACTCATCTAGAAAGTAAAATTTAAGAACTCAAATTAGTGAAAATAAATCTATATAAATTTTTCATACTACAATTGTATTTTATTTTGTATTATGCGCCACAAAACATTCTACTAATTAATTCCCTAATACTATAAAGTTTAAAAGATACAGTAATTTTTTAGTTACCCACTACATGTATTGCATTTTTTACCAAAATGAGAACTTTTATACAGGTATTAAGCGGGTTAGTTGCCAAAATTGTAAATAAGTCTCCCTCTCTGTATATATATATATATATATATATATATATATATATATATGCATTATATATATATATATATATATATATATATATATATATATATATATATATATATATATATATATATATATATATATATATATATACATATATACGGAATTTTTATGCCGGTTAATTATTAAAATTCATTAAAATATTTCATGTTATATTTAAATATACTTTAATCAATGCTGTTTTTGAAGATGGAATATAGTTAGTAACCTGATATGATCACTAGGAAAGAGCTTCTTCGATAAAATATGTCTTTCATGCTAATCAGTATTCTAATTTTTTTTATTTCTTATTAGTATTCATGCGAATATAAACGAGTTATTTGATATCGAACTATAAATTGTCTTTGAAAGAGTTGGTAGATAAGTTAGTTATTTGCTTTGTCATTAAAACTTTCTCTTGTTTTATTATTTTATATAATTTTAAATTATGGTGTTGTATTGCAAATAGTCAGATTTAAGAATATGATTAATTTCTATCTTAATTTACCCTTTTAGAGTATGAAGGCAACATTTCTCACGATTCCAAAATATGGCACTGACCAGTTATATTATAATGCTCTAACCCCCATTATTTAAAATTCATTATAAACAAAAACGTTCATCAAGGCAAAAATCTCAGTCCTTTACTTTTCACAATCCGGTATGCTATTCTAACTATCAAATTACCATTGCATGTTGGTGATGATCCTGACAGTTTATATATCATTAAGAACTATTAAAACTATTTTTAATATAAAATGCTGTGATATCTAACGATACCTGCCAGCTTGGCAAACAAGAATATTGTCTAAAAATCGACTGGGAACAGAAAATTTGGGTTTTTATTAGGACAAATAAGAAGTGCATTATTCAGCTAACACTGTGCTAAAAGTTTTGTTGATGTCTCAGCAAGTTACGGAAATTAAAACAAAAAGATATATTTCAGATTTTTTTAAAAATTCCGTAAAAAATCAATTCCTTCAGAAATTAGATTTTTCTAAACAAATACCGATGTTAAGGAAATGTAAGTCAACGTCTATTTCTACAGATAGCTGGAACAGCGAATATGGCTGCCCACACATTTGTTTCTGTGTCAATGATAAATAATTTTCAAGTTCTTTAAATCTCTTTTTCAAGCAGAACATCAGCTGATCTCGCAGATCATCGATCCTCTTATTATGCTAAAGAGCTATTCATCTATTCACAGTATTTTCCTAATCTCAACAATTATAGTATTTCCCTAAACTTAACATCGGATATGGCTCACTATGTGGTTTCTATCTCAATGATCAATCGCTTTTCAGCGCTTAAAATCTCTTTTTTTTACCAAGCAGATCACAATCTGATCTCCCAAACTGTCGATCCTCATGTTATGCTAAGCAGCTATTCATCTAATCACAGAAATTACCGAAGCTCATGAATCATAGTATTTTCATAATCTTAACATCGGATGTGTCTATATCTCGATGGCCAATCGCGTTCAGGCTGTCAAATTCTCTTTTTCAAGCTGTTCATCGGTTGATCTCGTAAATCATTAGTCCTCATATTATGCTGGGGAGCTTTTTGTCTGATCACAGTATTTTTCTAATCACACCTTCACAAATGTACTCGAAAGCAGATCTTTGAGTGTGATTTGAAGAAGTCTTTTCATTTTAATGTAAGTTTTATATATATATATATATATATATATATATATATATATATATATATATATATATATATATCGGTAGACAACAGTAATTAAAATGCTGTAAAAAATTAAAAACTTAAAAATGTTAAAAAAACTCTTAGATCTGGGATTTAATGTCTTTGTTCACTTGCAAAAACAAAACAAAAAAAAATCAAAAGAAATACATTTACTAATCAGTGATTAGGAAAATCATCAAGTAAAAATTCCTCATAATATAACATGGGGATAGGCGATGTTGACTTCTGCACCACTTTAAATTACGCGAGTTGAGTTTATTTCTCTGTTTGCATACAGTGGAAACTATTAAAATTGAGATTTAATATTAATCTAACTAATACATAAACATTTATTTATTTATTACAAATGCACGGAAGATTGTGCATGATGCCATTTGTCGTCAATGAAGGGCGAGACTGCTGGCCATTCATTTAAGGAGGCATTGTATAGGTGGCCAATATATCAACATTATATCCAAAATCTATATTAATAAAGAGACAAGTGGAAGTCGAGATCACGTGACCGTAACGCGACAGGGCGGACCACTCCTTGAAAAAAAATGGCCGACAAATATACAGGAATCGGTGTATTTTTTTTTTCTCATGAAAGTACATAAATGTTACATATTTGGAAAGAGCTTCGAAAACTGATAATTTTTTCTGCGTACACTTATTCTGTTAATTCAATAGTTTTAGAGATATTTGGATTCTAATGAAGCGTCATCGCTCTTTGACGATGTAAACAAAGGGTGATTCGTTCACAGCGTGATTCTCACTAAAAAACGAATCACTGAAATGAAATGTGTCTATATGTCTATTTTTTATTTATCAAACTTTTTATTTGAAAAACTAAATATTCAACTTGTTTAATAATTGAAAATAAAGTAACATAAAAAAATAAATTAGAAGGTTTTAAATTACTATTCAGAAGAAAAAAAACACACCTAAATATATTTCCTGGGCTTTTCGAATTAAAGGCTTTAAATATCTAACCCAAAGTATTGACACTGTTTTAAAAATAATACTGTTTTGAATACTCAAGAGAAATATGTAAATATTACAGGATATCATTGAACAGATTGCTATAATTAACTTGAAATATTACATTAAGTCACAGGTGTGAGCGTGATTTTGCTTCAAATAATGGTCCTTTACGCAATGCTAAACCCTTCAGCTGATCTTATCGGCAAAATTTCCCCTCCAATCCTCTTATAACTCCCTTCCCCCAGAAAAGGAAAGGGGGAAAAAAAAAGCAAACTTTCAGCTGCGTGACAACACGCAAACCGCCACATCCATTTGAGAAACAGGAGCCTCGAGTTGAGAACCTGGACACTTCCCGTCCTTAAAACGAACTATTTCCCTAACCTGATAATGCAGATTAAATGCTGTTATATCATACGGCAAATTTTGTTTTCTCACGCTAACTTAGAGACGAGGGGGGTGGGGTGGGGGTGGTCTGGCTCTCGAAACCGAGCGGAATTCGATCCTCGGTAAATATTTATTTTAAAGTGTCAAACGGCTTAACAGCGTTTACGCAATCAAGTAAATTGAAACATTGAGGGAAATGAAATGGGTTTAAAGTGATTGCGTTCTCGGAAACACTTGAGCGATAAATAAACCAAATGAATTTCTGAAGCAACATTAACGGAATTTGTTACGCATATCTAATTAGAGTTTGGCGTGTTTTCGATTCTAATTGCTCGAACAAGAAAAAGACCCTTGATTAATCACGACGTCGTGTCAAAAATTGATAAATTAATTCTTGTCTTAATTTGCTGGGATTTCGAAGCATATGAAATGTATAACTCTGTAATGCTCAAGGTAACATATATGCTAATGAAACTTCAAAAACTTTCATGAATGCATTTTATAGTAAATGCAATAAAATGCGAGTATACATCGGTCCAATTAATGCAATAATTATGAAAGCAGTTCAATACGACGGAATTTAAAACTTTGTTTTATAATTATTACAGTAAATATCCATAGATACATGTTGCTAAAAGTCTAAGAATCCCTACTTTAAAGAAGTAATATTGTGTTTTAAAGGAAACGAAATTTGCTATTGTACTGAAATTTAGATGTTAAAATTTATTATTATTATCACTGACGTCTAAATATAATAGAAAATATAATTAGAAAGCTATAATTCTATGCATAACGAAGATGTCAAAATATGGTGGCATATATGCCGCCATAGGCAAAATGATATATGAAATTGTTTTACACTTAGAGTAATCACACTTAGAGTAAAGTATTTTACACTTAAAGTACACTTAAAGTAAAGTATCTTACCAACTCTTGATTTGCTTTATGAATGATACAATCCAAATAACAATTTTAACCACTTTATTTGAAGTTAATTTTTTTAAAAAGTGTGCTCAATTTCAAATATAGATATGAAAAACGAAGAGAAGGGACGCACTAGCATTGGCTAGGAGTTACTGAACTTTAGTACTTAGAATGAGAAGTTGCAGGAATATATAACAGGAATTCATGATGTGCTGTTATGATGTCACATACATACCATCACTACATACGACTATGTGACGGATTTGGCTTGTGATATACGGCTGTGTGGCGATTTTGAGATGTGATACACATACGAACTTAACCAACCTAAACAGCAGATATATATATATATATATATATATATATATATATATATATATATATATATATATATATATATATATATATATATATATATATATATATATATATATATATATATATATATATATACATATATATATATATACATATATACATATATATATATATATATATATATATATATATATATATATATATATATGTATATATATATATATATATATATATATATATATATATATATATATATATATATATATATATAACAATTCCGTGACTGACTGACTGACTGACTGACAATTAACTCACAGACCAAACTGCTGAACTTAAAAAGGCTGAAATTTTGCATGGTGACTCTTCTTATAGTGTAATGGTGCACTAAGAAAGATTTTTGAAAAAATCGACTTAGATTTTTTTAAATTAAATTTTTAAGCTGTTTTTGTAAATTGTAAGTTTGCATTTAAAATATTAATCTGAGGGTTAAAAAATTTATACCCCGAGAAAAATCGTAAAAATTCCTTGAAAATGAATTCTTTTTCGAATATTTACTTCCATTTCCTGATTTTTAATGAACTTTTAAAGATTAAATTTTAGAATTTAATATATTAAATGGGGATCCCGAGATTTCTTTTCTTTTTGAGATACTTTAAATTAATTTTGCGTCACGTGCATAACAATGAAATAAATTGACAAAAAATAATAAAATACAGTAAAAGATAAAATTTAACCACTAGACTAATTAAGATGAAAGTTTTTTAAGAATTTAATTCAAATGAGTATTAAACCTATACATATAACTGCAATTTCCGCTCAAAGTATTCTTCGCCATGATGATAAATAAGTCTCAAGGCCAACCATGAATATACGCTGGCGTAGATTTAAGAGAAAATTATTTCTCCCATGGTCAGGTTTACGCAGCTTTCTCACGCGTAATTTCACTGACGAACCTGGTAATATTAGTTGAAGAAACAAAAAATATTCGTTATAATGAAATCCTCTAAAAAGCAATTTCACTATTTTTTCATTGCAATTATCTTAAAATGTATTCCGTAGCGAAGCAAGAGCATTCAGCTAGTATATATATATATATATATATATATATATATATATAATATAAATATAAATATAAATATAAATATAAATATAAATATATATGTATATGTATATATATATATATATATATATATATATATATATATATATATATATATATATATATATATATATATATATATATATATATATATATATCAAGTAGTTGCTCAAAATAATTTTTTTATATAAATGAGATGGAATAAAATCGTGACGCTTTAATGAAATAAATTCGAGCACACATATATCCATACTTAGATACCTATATATATATTTTTTTTTTCTCTTTTGTTCTAGATATCTTGAAAAAGTACAGATTATAGTATATCATTCCCGTTTGAAGCATTTAAAACTAATAATCTTTCTTAAGTAGAAAGCTCCAGTGAAAAAAGTAAATGACCTAGAATGTAATTTACCTATAACGACGCAATTTGACGGAGTGTAATTTTTATTATGCTTTTCCCATTACTGTTGTTTGGGAAAAGAAACTCTTAAAATTCTTGGACAGAATGAAAGAAAAAAAATCTGAATTTGACGTCGATAACGATAACGAAAAAAATACATTACCCAGGAAGAGGTTTTTCTGACTCATTTATAAGATCTTAATTATAATGAATGCAATTATTTAAAATGAATAAAGAATTTCATAAGTACTTTTACTCTCTGAGATTATTTGGATTTCTTTTTGTGTTCATGACATTAAAGACGCGACCTACTAAGATGTTTAAACGGTGATTTACTTTTTGAATACTATTGCTTTTTAAAGAAGAAATAGTGGTTTTCATAGATTCGTTTACTTCAAAATGAAACATAAATTTTTATTGGACGTTAGTTTCCCGTACTTCCTCTTTGATACTGATGGAATATATCTAGGAGAATTAAAATACATTCTCTAATACATAATTTCATTAAAATAAACACGGTATGAATTCGTTATAAATTTTTCAGTAATAAGAAAAACAATCGATTTTACTACATTTCAATAAATTTTTTAATCGATTTTAATCGATTCTTTCAATTATAATTCTGTATAATGTAGAACTCCTCATAATATAACTTATCGTAACATATGATTAACCTTTACATTCTATGGTTTTAATGGAAAGGGAAGTAATCAATGTGGTTATTCTAAAAATTTCACTATTATATTATTAAGCATTGTTATAATTTCTGTTAGTTTACGCATGTTATGATTTTTATTTACTCCGTGTATGTAAAGCAACATGTTACTTGTTTCTCTGGATTTCTCTTCGTTGCAATTCTCACATCTATTGATGATAAAGGATAAGCACGCACATAATTTAATTAGAAAAGACGCTGTATAATTTTTACCTACATAATTTTTTATATTTTTTTTAGCAATAACGACCGCTTTTGATTAAATTATCTAGAATTCCTAGTAAAAAAACTCATCTTAACCTTTTATTGAAACTGAAGTTTTATGGTTTTAACCGCAACGAAAGAAATGAATGAGGTTTTTCTTAAAGATTTAACATGATCATTTTAAGTATTCATTTTTTTTTATTTTTGTTTATTTACTCATGTTATAATTGTTATTTCCTTAGCGTTTTTGTAAAGTATCATGTTACTTCTTTTTCCTAAATGTCTGTTTATTGGACTTGTTCGAGATAAAGTCCCGTGTATACACGGGACAGGAATATCACGCTCAAAACTGACCAGCTAGAGGAATGGAAGCAGGCATTTTTCAGCACTAAATCTAATAGAGCTAAACAGAGAAGGCAACATTGCACGTGGAAAACTTAGAACTTAGTATAGGATATGTAAATCAAGTAGTCAAAATTTCAGGAGCATACCGATAATTAGACAACACAGAACAGGAAAACTGAACATAAAATAATGAATATTGATGAGGGATATATGATATCGGGAAAATTAAACAGAAACGATATCATGAACAGTCCACGGCTCACTCAAATTACCCATCACCCATCACTCACTCCTTTCAACAACGTCATATCTAAAAAAAAAAATTTTGAGAGTGATTATAAAGTTTAAAATTAGAATATAATTTATTAAAAATAAATATTGATTCTGCTCTCTAGCGGCTAAATATTGGGTGGTGAGATATGACGATGTGGCAGGAATATACTACTCTATATACTTCTTAATATATAGAGGGCATTCTGAAAACATTCGCAACTAAAAATCGCCGAGTTTGAGATAGGACGTTGTTGAAAGGAGTGAGCGACATAGAGTGACTGATTAACGCACAGCGTCTTTCGCTACTATATCTATTTATATTCTACAGAGGTCTTTCAAGAACATACTAGCCAGGTGATGGCCGGCTGGATAGGGCGCTGGAATTCGGTTCAGATCCTGTGGGTTCGAGTCCCACTGTTGGCATGGATGTTTGTAGCCATTCGGAATCGGCTTTAAACTGTAGGTCCCGGTCTAATTAGCCCTCGTGTAGCAAAAAGTTGACCGTAGCGCTCCAAAGTAAACCAAACCTTCAAGAACATATTAATTAATATAAAACTGAGACCTCTCGGTACTGGACAGAATTCAACACCAATACGATTAGGACTAAACCATGCTAACGTATGGTTGTCATTGATCACTGTGATCCAATGACATCAGTAACTCGACAAGTGGTTTGTTTGCCATTTATCGATGATGACGATCTACGATGAAGATGTCTGAGGATTTTGAAACCATGCTTCGTCACTTTAAACACTTCAATTTTTACTAGTTCTTAAAATTAGTGTAATAGGAGAGTAACGATGAACTCTACCTCACAAATATAGTTAACTTTACTTTGTATTACGACGTATACCAACTACATTTAAGCTGGTTTAGTATCAAGTAAACGCAATATCTTTTACATGTATGATTGCATGCAAGATTTTTCAAGATATGAGATTCAGCACATAAGGTTTAACTTAAGAGGTTTCGATATCTAAGCAATTTGACGGCATTAATCAAATAGAAATATTTGGGCAAGTTTCAAACATGATTAATTTTAATTTTATGAGAAATAGAATTTTGTAAATAGAATTTAGGTAAAACGTCCACGCACCTTCGTGGTTTTTCAACGTTGGAGAAATTCCTCCTCACATTAACCCATGCAGTAATGGTCTGCGGTAACTCGTGGTGCTGTGATGACAAGGCAAGTTAATTGAAGTTCCTATTTTGGTACATCGATTAGGGAAGTACTTTCCACCATATTTCATGTCGTGTTATTGTAAATCTTCAGTCAATCAGCTGCAAACTCTGAGAATTATTTTTTTAGTCCAGTGCTTCATTGTAAGTGCCCAGTTTTCAACAAAAAGTCTATTCCCATCTTTCAGTTACCTCATCGCGACATTGATGAGTTAGAATATATCATAGGTTACTAGCTTATTAAAATATTTTCAAATTAATAGAAATAAATAAAATTCTTGGCATTATTTACGAGCTAAAAAAGGGGAGGTCAAAATTGGAAATTCATAATTTGTTTCTAGCTCGTAAATAAAACTCTCATTTTCTTCCGTTCCTCTAAGAGTATTTGGTTTCAAAATGTTTTGGGGAGAGGATTTTTTTTATCTAGATAATAATCAGAAGCATTTTAGGATCGATACTAAAACCATTTATCTACAAATGTCAAATATCAAACGCATCATTATTTAGACCTCAAAGAGAAAGTAGTTGTATTATTTATGAGAGAGAGAGAGAGATAATGAGTGGTATCAAACATGATTTTGATTTTAATTAAAGCCAGAGTGCTCTAGAAGTGAGTACCATCATAAATTTTGTTTAACCATGGGTTACAGCATCAAAGAATTGGATATTTAAACTAGAAGTCCTATTAGATATTTTTGAGTACAGATGAAAAAATAAATAAAATCCAGATAGCTTTCACGCATCCTTAAAGAAAGAAAGAGAAAAACCCTGCTTTATCGAGGGATCATTTTAACTTAAGAGGTATACATATATTTTGAGTATATCTTTGAAGTGCATCCATAGTGTTAAAGTATAAAAAATAAAACAGAAATGGTACAATCTTAAACAGAGAATCGGGAGAAAGCTGTAGAGAAGCTATTCATATTAGTAAGAAAAAGGAAAATTCATAGATTAAGGACATTTTGTAAAGGACTAAAATTCAAATGAAATATTTAAAAAAAATTCTTTAATCTTCTTTAATCTTCAGGGAAATTCCAAGAAAATAACGAAATATAAAGTCCAAGATGCTATAAAAATTTACAAACGGGGATGCTTAAAATTAGAATTGAAATGGATATAAAATTTCAGGGTCATTGAACACGAAAAAATCTTCCACTTAATTTACTATTTTTATACTTATATTACATGCTTAATGGGGTTCAACATTTCTTGATAAAAGATGATATTTCTTTAATAGAAAAAATATTAAATCTCAGAAATTGTGATTACCTAAATTTTCTTGTATTTGGTCTGAATTTTAGAAGTTTAAGTGAATTGAAAATAAATTCTGGCTGTCCACCAAATTACTATTAAATGCACTCGCCTTAGTTTAATTTGAAAAGCAGTAAAATATCATTGGGAGTAATTCCGCGGGATAAATGTTTCGCAGTTATTTAGAGGAAAGCTTGCATGGCGGAGTCGGGAAATAAAAATTAATAACTTCGTACCAAATTCTGAAATCAAATATTGCAGTAGTTTTAATAAAGTATTGAGATTTATAGGAATATCTTACTTAGCGCCGCAAAAAGTAAAAATAAGTACTTTTTTGGATTCAGGCAGTTTATAATTTTTTTTAGTATAATTTAGGACAGAAAAACAAAGGTAGCTTAACATTTGCAAATGTCATATTGACATACTTAACCTTTAGCTTACGGGACCCATTTTACCGATTCCCTCTTTAAAACGGCCATTAAGGGGATTATATTGTATATATTATATATATATATATATATATATATATATATATATATATATATACACTCACTTCAAAATGTTAAACACGGAGAGGAAAATGTTAATTTCCGTAAGCCAATTTAAATTAAAGAAGCTGAAATTTGCTGAAAAGGTAGAAGGGCGTATGCAAATATGTTAGGTAACAGCAATTGACGGTTTCGCGTCTAGAAATATGCAAAAAAGGTATTCGTATAAGAAGCTCGCATTGTGAAGGGTTACAGGAGTTGCATGTAAGTGCTGATGAAATGTGTTTAGAACATTCGTATGAATTGTTTTCAAGCATGTTTCTATGGCTTCCAGAAGACGAATGGAAGATTCTGAGCGCTGTCGGGCTGTCGGACGCATTGAAGCAGGACAGTCTATCACAGATGTTGCTCTTTTCTTCGGTTCGCTCGGTTCGCTCTGTTCATCATTCCGTCATTTAACGATTATGGAAACAATTCCAAACCAGCCAAACAGCTATCCGAAGACCCTTAGCCGGTCGTCTGAGTGTTACGAACCCCTCGGATTGCTGTTGTAGCCAATCGGCAACGAAGATCGACCTCAACACGTGTGACATCTATGGTTGCAGCGGCCATTAGTAAGACGATATCTGCAACTACTGTTCGTCGAAGGCTACACACGAATGGTCTGTACGCCCGGATACCAAGAGTTTGTGTTTCTTTATCCGTCCAATCTAGTGGGGCACGATTAAAGTGGTGCCGCCAGCATGTGAATTGGACTGTGTCTAATTGGGGCAACGTTATGTTCACAGATGAGTCCAGATTTGCCCTACAACCCGATGATAAGCGTGTAAGGGTCTGGAGGGAACAAGGCACACGCAATCGGCCCGAAAACATCCCCGACCATCATGCATTCCACGGTGGAAGCATCATAGTCTGGGCACTTATTTCATTGGGATATCGCACCAAACTGCACATCTACGGGCGAGGTTCTGTGACGCCTGTACGGTATCTAGATGAAGTCCTAGACCCTTCTGTGAAACTTTACGTTGCAGAAGTAGGTCCTTCTTTCGTTTTAATGGACGATAATGCCTGTCCCCATAGAGCTGCCATCGTTGACGACTTTCTGGAGAGTGAGGGGATTGCGCGTATGGAGTGGCCGGCTTACTCGCCGGACCTTAATCCAATTGAAAATCTTTGGGATACCCTCGGCCGTGCAGTGTTAAGACGTTTCTCACCTCCAGCCACTGTCAGAGATTTAGAAACTGCCCTTCAGGAGAAATATCGATTACTGGACTTTGTGGTGGTTGATCACTTCGTAACAAGCATTATCACATGCTGTACACTTTGTATGAAGGTGAGGGGTGCTCAAACACACTATTAATGTCGGTTTTTGTTGTTTGTTTTGCATTTAAACATCATTTTGTTAATGACGCAAATATGACGTCATCTTATAATGTATGAAATTTCCATATTTTTTTATCTTTGTATGTGATTCTTTGTTTTGTTTCATGAATAAACATACAGCTACTTACTTGCAGCATTTCATGTCAATCAAAGCAGTACTTGTCCATTTTTTCGCATTTTACCTCTTCGTGCTTAACTTTTGGAAGTGAGTGTATATATACACATACATTCATACGCACACACACACAGACACACACACACACACATATATATATATATATATATATATATATATATATATATATATATATATATATATATATATATATATATATATATATATTCATTCATTCTTCGTTCCATATTCTTGGGATACATGCTATCCCACCCCGTAAAGGAAAGTTAATATAACGGTTTAGTAAGCATAATTTAGATACTCCTAATTATGCTGACTAAAATGATGATAGAAAACTCCTATTTCAACTGTTTGAGTTGTGTCGAAGTTCTCGAAACAGGAATGGAAATGAGAGTGTAGTTGTATTTTTGACCTTACTTCTATTAACGGCAAGCTGCAGAATTTTTTTGTTAACGCATAGCTCTTATGCACATTATAATGAAATTTAAGATCCCTTCTAATTTGGTTGATGAAAGATATTAGTCTTGTCTTCCCATCCACTTTTCTTTCAGCTTATGCTTCTATTGTGTACTTCAAAAACGTATTTTACAAACAATACAAGAATTTTATTCAAGTAAGCGATAAGAGAAGCTTGAAAATATTTTTGCTTAAATATGTTTTTTTAACTACCTAAAAGACGAGGAAAGAAATGAATGAATCCAGGGATTAAATTCCCCACACTCTTGCATAATAACATGACTCGAAGAAGCTGTCTAGCAGGAAAAACTAACAACAAGAGTCCAGCCCTGATAGTGTGACATTAAACAAAGACAATTTAGACGCCTTATTATCCTCTTTGGGAAATGTCTATCCTCATACAACCCTTTGGAATGACGTGTTTTTTATTTAATGTTAGGTTGGTTTGAAAGCGTGAAATTTGTGTAATTATGTTGTGAAATACGTGCTTTAATATATTTGTTCACACAGCCTTCTATTTTTCTGATTGTTACTTGAATGATAATGCAAAAATTTCTTACAATATGACTTCTCAGCACCAAGTATAGATTAATGATTCTAGGCAGTACTTAAGACATGAGGGCACACAGCAAGGTAAGCCTGTTTGTAAAACATAACACCGTTAAAAACAAAAATGTAAAAAATGTTTTGCAATATACGATAATTTTCAATAATATATGTCGACGTACATATGGTTTTAAACAAACAGCAATACATAAAATTAAATGTTATTATTTTTATGTTATAGACAGGAATTTATCAGTAATAATAATTTGTATAACATTCGGGAAATGAACGTTTGCTGTCTTAAATAGTAAAAAAGACAACATAAATCTTTGTTCACATAAAAAAATGTAAATTTAGCTAGGCTCCGTGAGAGAGATATTTCCATTAATTCTTTTTTTTCATAATTTTTGACAGATATGAAATTGCACTTGTTTAACAATAAAAAAATAAATTTCGCAAAGGAAAAATATTACAACCTTTTCAAGAAAGTTTCTAAAGCAAGAACATTTATACTTATGAACTTGCAGTCGTTTCGACTGTCGCTGATCTGAGCGTTATTAAAATATTCCTTAAAACTTTCATCTTGAGAAAAAAAAATTCAGAATTTTTTTTTCAAACAGAATTATCATATCGCGTAGAAAAAACATAAAGAAATGTAGAAGATTACTTGAGGAAATGCTTCATATCTTTTGATATTTTTTAAAAGGAAATTTAAAATTCAAACATATGCATCTAGCTGAAAATAACAAGAGATCTTGCGATATTTTAAGCACGATTCTCATGTTTATGCATTTTATTTTTCATAGCATGACATTTGAAAATGAAGCATATAACTGCTTTCAGTTAGTTTTTAATAGTTTTTTTTTATTCAAAAGTACGTTTATTTCTTTGTTCAAAAATTAAATTATTGAGATCTGATATTAATGTTTTCAATATTCCTATGATATGACAGGATGAACGATTGAAAACTTTGTGATATCCTTAAAAAAATCTGGCATATCTGTAGAAAACTTCAGCTAAATGTAACGTTAACTGGAAGAAACAAATGAGAATAGTCGTTAAGTCATTAATTACAAGAATCTTGTCAGAAACACTTAACGAACACACTGCTTCTTAATATCCAGAGTATAAAAAAGAGTAGCAACTACTTTTAAAGAAAATTTATTGTCTCTATGGGCTATTCGCATAAGTGAAAATACATTTGCGTATTGTCTAAACAAAGAATCACACAGATTCATCGGTTTGCAGAAGAATTTTATTAATTAGCTTGAAACTAGTTGTCGGTCTTTATATTTTATTGTGGATATTAAGAAATCGAGTTTCCCTGTGACATATATAATTCAGTCAGAGATTGGATTATGGTTGGATATAAATATGCTTGATGTTATATTTACTTGTAAATGGTCAGCGTTCATTCAGTATGTACACACAAGCTCAAAACTACAAAAGCTTATTTATATATTTTGGAAACGACAAGAGAGCTAAAACTATCATTTCGGTCTTATGTTTTAAAGTTTATAACATAAACTTACGGTCTTATGTTATAAACTTTAAGACATAAGTCTGTAATGATAACAAACACTAGGTTAGGTAGTATTTCTTGCCGTTTGTTAATGCCATTTAAACCCTACATGAAGCTCTAACTCTCTAGCCTACGTTCTTCATTTCCTCTTAGGAATTCCAACTGTAGGCAATAAGCCCTCTAATGTATTGCATAAAGTTAATTGCTGACTCATTAGTTTGGCTCGTTTCATCGACGTCAGCTTCGTATATCCACTTCAGATATTCACGGGGTTTACATTGGTTTAGGAAAAAAAATAGTATGAATTCACGTCTATAATCTGCCATAAATATTATATAATCTGTCGTTTTATAATCTGCTAAATATACACAGCCGTGATTTTACATTGAAACGATTACTTTTGTTCATCTGTAACTGAAAATAATATTTTCTGTCTCTGAGATGGAAAAAAAGTAAATTCCTTTGCAAAGTAAGCATTATTAAACATTTTCGTAATTTTGTAGTTCTTTTAAATACTTTTTACTTCTATTATTAAACAATTTCGTAAATGTTGACAAGACTGACAAATTTTAATATAAATTCCATTATGTGGAAAAAAAACGCTCAATAAGACTTATTTTTGAAATTTAATACTCCAGGGATTCTTTACTATTCTACATACGAATCATATTTTTGATTTAAGCCTTTAATGCACACAGATATATTCAGATATATTCATATAAACTAAAAAAATGAAAGCTTTAATAAATGCAAATATGTTCGTTTTTCTATTAACAACATGAAATGTTTAATCATACTCGTATTTTCAAACCGAAAATTTTATACAATGTTTTTATGATACCACATATTCGATAAATCCATGCTACGTGATGAAACCGAACCGATATGGTTTGAAATTATATTTTTGTCTCGCCCCCATTATAGTAGTACCATGAAGCGTGATTCATGGCCAGAGCACACTCAAATGACATCTCTGCTATGTTGCCCTAGGCTGTAGGCTCCTTTCGCTTCCCTGCACTGCTTTACTATTTGTTATTCTTATCGGTTCCATACACTGTGGGCTATTCGTTTTATTTGTTAAGTATGCTTTTTTATCGAAGTGTTTTTATATGCTTTTGGAAAATTGAATTTCAAAGCTCAGTTTCAGCAAAAAATGTGTGATATTAAAGAATAAACCTATTATAGGCTATATTTTGTTTCTTGCCTTTTGCAAATCACTCGTATTTGAAACTATTCTGCCTATATAAAGATCATTTAATTCATATCTAAGAGAGACCAACCTTATATAAGTATAACACGGTAAAAATATTTGGGCTAAGCTTAAATCTGTAACACACACAAAATGCTGGGAGTTTTAATTAATAAATCCTTATGCGTGCAATTTTATAAATGTGTGTAGGATTATATGCCAAAAATGCTTACAATAGAGAGGAAAAATATTGCGTTTCACAATAATTAAGAGAAAATGTAAGCAAACATTAAAATCATGTACATTTTTGACAAAGATAATACTTTGAAACTACTACTTGCATGCACTCCCAGGGGATAGTAAATAACTGTAGTTTCTACTTACAAATGAACTAGAATAACTATTTTTCTCACAAATAAACATTTATATGTGGCACTGATACACCCTTATAAATGTTGATTTATTGAAAATTGAAAATTGATTTATTTCAACAATTGCACTGCATTAATCGTGAGATAGCTGTCACTTAAAAGGGCATTTAGACGGACCATAACACAATTTAAATGATTCATGTCACCCCCTTTAACTTTGATTGCTACTCGACATCTCACGGGCATTGAATCAACCAATTTATGAATACATTTGAGAGTTCAGTTCGCTCTCCTAAATATTTAGTAGATTATCTTGAATATCTCTGACGTTTAAAGGGTTCTCATGAACAATATGCTTCTCCATTACACTGACGATTCACTATTAGATGTATTGTTTACGCAAAGAGAAACTTTTGATGACCATTTGTGTCACTGAGAAATCGTTAAACAGTGAAGAAACACGCCTGAAACGTCTTCCTGCTCCAGGTGGGGCTGTTCGACATTGACTTAATTCGACATTCGACATTGCACATTGCGACATTGAATTATTACGACATTCGACATTGACCTGGCATTAAAGACATTTATTTTTTCCCTTGACTGCTTACTGTTTTGAACCGTTAACCACCTCTCCTGAACAAGTTATTAATAGGATTACCAACTGTCCCGGATTGGCCGGGATTGTCCCGGAATTGGAATCGTTGTCCCTGATCCCGGATGAATGCTAAATTGTCCCGGAATGTAGCAGAAACTATTCCAATTTTTTAAAAAAAAATTGAAATTGACATCTTGTAAATCCATTGAACGTTGTGACGTCGTAGTAATTCTACAGGTAGCGTGAACGTCACAGATAAAAAATTAAAGTTTCCGCCATATTTATTTACAAGATCAATTTATATACAGATCAGGAAGTACACGGTCATAGCACACATGGTGATTGCAATGACAAACTATGGGCAGAGTATTTCAAAAAGCATGAAAAATCAGTTGAGCTGATGAAAATTGTGACTTTCATTTTGTCCATCCTTGAGAGTAATGCTTACCCAGAGAGGGTATTTAGTCACATATACAGTGTGTGGACGAAGGCCGGGAATAACATGAATTTCGACTTAGTGAAGGCGTAATTGCAAATACGACTTAATAGTGAATCGTGTGCAGAATTTGCAAACTTTTTGAAATACGGACTCACTTGCGAAAGAATTGGTGATTGCAGCAAAAAGTGAGAGAAAATATTATTGGAAAAACCCATACAAATATAGCGTTAAATTTGTTATTATAAGATTTTAAATTTTCTTTTATTATTATTATTATGTAATATATATATATATATATTATATATAATATATATATATATATATATTATATAATATATATATATATAAAAATTAAGTTTCTATATAGTTAAAATAAAAATATAAAAAAATAAATTATAAGAAAAACGTATTTAAATTTTCCATACATAAAAATTATCCTCAGGAAAACTAGGTAATGTCTGACTGGTAATGATGATGATGTTCACTTTTGAGCTATTTTGTCCCGGAATCATCATAGAAAAAGTTGGCAACCTTAGTTATTAAGTCTCTTGATGAAAAAACAAATCAAGTTTTCGCAATGGTCACAGGTGTGGTTAAGACAACGCTGATCGAAGCTATTCTCTTACTGACAGAAAACAAGCCTATTCGTCAGTTTACATGAAAAGGCCCTTCTCCTTTAGGAGAAAGTCATTCGGATACTTACTGTCTTCCCCTTTTGGAGGAATGTTTCCTTGGATCCGAGAAGTGCTTAAAACTCAACGTGATTTCGTACAGGGTTTTCTAGTAACTAAGTACAGTCTTGATTGCATTACGGAACAGAACCACTCATTCCGCCCATCGAAAAGAAAAGTTTCAAGTTTCAGCTGGTCTTAACCAGGATGTCAAAAAAAGGACTTTGACGTCGTGGTTTTGAAGTATTGACCAACGAGATTATCATCGTGTGTATTCTGAGCCGGATTTGATACATGTCTATACAGATGGCTCTTGTATAGAGCATTGTGTCAATTTAAGATCAGGCGTCTTTTATAGGCTTTTCTCCTTTTCTGCACTTGTTGAACGGGCAGAACCGCTTTCAACGGAGAGGTCTTTACGTGTAGCACTTAAGCAACTGCAAAGCCATCTGGACCATTTCTCCAAAGTTGTTATCTTTTGTGACATTAAAGGTGTTTTAATTACAACTGACTAGGTCCAAGCTAGGTCCACATAGTCTTTGCCGGATGAGGAATGCGGCTCAGGTTAACAATAGCACCATGTCTCGGAATCTGCCTTCGCTATGTTGCCAACCTCAATTTCACCAAGCCACACCAGAGACGGCGCCATCTGGGGGATCATACACTCTACCACCCTCTCCAACCTCATAGAGGTACTTTCCGGTCTATGGAGTTAACGTACCTAGATCGGCCTAGACTCGAAGGTATTTGATGGCGCTTGTCGGGATTCGAACAGAGTACTCGGAGCCGAAAGTCACCGTGCTATCACTAGGCTACCTTAGGCCTTTTATTTATGCACGTAGAAAATAACACGTTTTTCAGATTGATTTTGCGGACGTATGTTATATTTGATGCAAATATGAGTTTTTGTCACGCGAGGCTAACTACGCATCTCCTTTTTTTTTAATTGCATGCTCAATATTTCAGAAATGTGGCATGACTAAAGCTGTAATCGCAAATATTTACAGTTCCTATAGAGTTATACGTCACAATGTGAAATAGTATCATAAGAAATATAGAAGAATTTAAATCTATGTTTTTCTTTAAATGTGAGTAAAATAACTTACTTTCTATCGCGTATTTATATGTTTTTTAATTTTTATTTACAGAATAATTCATCCTCTTAATATCAAAACATGAAAAATTATTGCTTGCAAATTAAATTTCATGTAATTATTGTGATTCGTAGACATAAGTTTGTTCATCTAAATGATTCAGAATTACTCTACCTCCAAACATCTGCATTTTTAACCAGAAATAGAAACGCTGTCGAAAATCAAGATTTACATCAGGTATC
>OU015500.1:118864848-118917976 GCA_907164885.2 Dolomedes plantarius | reverse complement strand
TCTGCGTAATTAGCCATAATTTGTGCTAATTAATTTTATACTTCCATTTAGCCGGCGATCAGATAAGGTTTAAATTAATAGCCAAAATCAGTTTTATGGTGGAATATTTAAAAAAGCCTATTTTCAAGCTTTTCTATCTTGAGATAAAGCATATTCAGATCGGGAGCTTTAATTTTGTTGAACGTAATCGAAATTTTTCAGAAGATAAAAGTAATTTAAGCGAGAAAAGTTCTCCAGCGTTGCGTTCCCTCAGAGGTACTGAAACAAGTTTGAATTATATGCGAATACGTTTAATAAGAGTTTACGTTTAATAAGAGTTACGTTTAATAAGAGTGGTCTTATTTCGTGTACATGAATATACGAAAAATAGACATAAATTGTTGCATTTGTTTCATTTTAAATCGGACAAAAAATAGTTCTGATATGACTGACCCAGTTTTCTCTATTATTAATTTTTTTATAATTCTTAGTGTTAACTATGTGTAATATATATATATATATATATATATATATATATATATATATATATATATATATATATATATATATATATATATATATATATATATATATATATATATATATATATATATATATATATATATATATATATATATATATATATATATATATATATATATATATATATTTAAAATAAAGGGGAATATTTATTTCTTAAACCTTTAGCTTTCGGGGCCGATTTTACGGATTCCCACTTTAGAACAGGAAATTTCATACTCCCTTTGTAAGCACAGCTTTTAAGGGGGTTATATATATATAAATATATATATAAATAAATAAATAAATAAATATATATATATATATATATATATATATATATATATATATATATTCATTCTTGGGCAAGTATTCTTGGGCAACTTGGTATCCCACCCCGTAGGGAAAAGGTTAACATTTTGACTATGAAGCTTAAGCGTCAAGTTATAATACAGAACACAAATTAAACAATCTTAGATTTTTTAAGACATTTCGTATAGTAACAGAAAAAAATATCTTAAGAGATATCATAAAAGATTAAGTAAGACATTCTTTCCCTATATATATTTAAGTAATTATCATAAAAGGAAGAAGAGCATTGTTGTGATAGGTCTGAAGAACTGAAATGGGAAATAACATCATTGAAAGCATGCAGTAATTCCTTTTAATTATACTTTGAAAGAGGAAACTATTTTTTATTTTATTTATAATACCACTGACTTTTGTATACTTCATTTTAACTCAATATTATTAATGTCAATAAATTCAGCTTATAAAATAAGATTTGTTTACGAAACTGACCTGTCTTCACATTACAGTTTAAAATTCTCATGTTCACTCTAATTAATATTCCTGCTATATTGTAGCAAAATAATTAAATCTGTTCCTACATCTTTGATAAATTAAGATAGCATGTATAATTATTTTACTACAGACAACTTATAGTTAGTTTGAGCAAGACGGAATTTATAGATCTTTCATAGATATTGATATAACATATCTTTCGAAATTGCGGTGTAGCAAGTTTATTTAATCAACGCAGATATTATATATAATGGTTTATTTTAATCTTATATCACATATGTATGTTTGCATAAAGAAAATTTTCTCTTTAGATTAATGACTTATACCATAATGATACTCACACAGACGATCTCTATGTACTTATATCTACAAAATCAGATTTGGAATGAAGCGTGTTTTGGGTATCGTAAGTTTGCCATGAGCAATTTAAAAGTAGTTATTTTCATCCTTCTACATTACAGAGAAAAATTCATTTTACAAACACATTATTGTACCGTATAGCCATATATTATGTAAAACATTTTTTATGTTCTTTAATACCTAAAGTGCTTGCTAAATATACAGTACACTTAGAGAATTACATACTATGCATCTATTGTATGTCTCTCTCCCATGCTACGTGTGCATGACTATGTTGACTTTTATTGAAAGTGAATTTCCTCCGTTAGATAACCAACTTTTTTGTTGGATAGTCAGTTGCTTTACATCCTTTTCGGCTTATGCAAAATGCTAACAAAATTGTGTTAATTATGGCTTACAGTTATTGCCCTATAAACATTCACGTGTTTTTACATTTTCCTCTGTTGCTGTGTCGTGAAGGAGGAGAGAGGAACATTTTGTGTAAATGAATTTCTTGGTCCCGTGTTCACCACAAGCGAAATGAATAATAAATGAACAAATTTGCTTATCTCTCTTAGATAACTCCATGCAGTAATTATTAGTTTATGAATAATCGGTCGCACTAATAAAAATCCCGATCTTTGACAATATTCGGATAGCTATTAAATTGAGTAAAAATCATTAATATTTTGGGATTGTTTGGAAAATACGTTTGTTTTCTTATCAAGGTCAGAAAGTAGGAGATTTTTTATCCATAACGCTATATTCGACCACTTAAAACATAACGTTATAGACGAGCACTTTTATTAATACAGAGATTCGACAGTGATAACGAAAAAACAACTTCTGTGTGAGAGGAAGTATTAACTTAACTTTCCAGTGTGTATATTAGAAGTTTCTGTCATGAAAATATTCCTTGAAATTAAACAAACCAACACGAGTTTGTAAATAGTACATTTAACTTGAAGATTTGGCCTTTATCTTATCTAATATTTACATATTTCTACCATGTTACTAGTATATTATTACGAACTAAATACTTATAAAACAACCAAATTAAAATATCAAATGCAATGTTTTAACATTTAGCACTTTCAACTGAGATGGTATTTATTCCTTGTAAAACATCTAACTTAAAAATCGCACACAAGTGAGATGTTTTATTTTATTATTACGTGTTAGAGAGTCAGGACTATCTGAAAGAAGATCTAAAGTTTTATTTTTATTGATATGCAAAATTTCTATCAAAAGTACAAAACAAAGCTTGAAAATATGAATAACAATATTTTAAACACAACACCTTTTTTATTCTCGAGGGATTGCCATTATACGCGGTAGTTTTAGTCTAATCAGTACTTTTTCAAGTGCACATAAACATGAAGTATGCATAGTTTAAACAACTCTAGGTAGTTTCAGAATGTTAACTATATTGTTCTCAAGCACGCAAACATAGGACTCATCATAAATTAGAAGTAGAATAGATAGTAGGGACTTTATAGAGAATATAGTTGATTACATATAACTATATAAAACGCTGTTTGTTTACATAGCGTTGTAAAATAAACGTTTTCATTTATGCATTATACTTTTAAATAATACTGAAATATAGTTATTTTAATAAAAGAATTGAGCGAATGAATATATATATATATATATATATATATATATATATATATATATATATATATATATATATATATGTTTGTGTGTGTGTGTGTGTATTTATTTACTTACTTATTTATAAAGCCTTTCTTGACTTGAAACTGTAGGTCCCTGTTCAATTAATCCTTTTGTAGCAAAAGTTAGCATAGTGCTTCCCAACCAACCATTGCTGTAAACTCTTAACAAAAAAGGATGTACTTGGTCAGAAATCTGAAAAATTCCTTTTTACATTCAGATCTTGTTCAACATGAATTAAAGGTCCAAAATATGCTAGGAAAACATCCCCAAAACCAAAAAACTATCTTTCCAGCTTGAACTTATGGCAATGCATTCAGTGTCTAATGCTCTTGGGTTTTTTTCATATTTCCATTTGCAAACTGCATGGTGTATTTGCAAATGTCATTCATTGGATCATACTATCATTTTCCATTCACATATTGTCAAATTCTTGTGATTCTATGGGAACTGAAGATTCTATTATGGACAATGCATATTTAGTTTGGGCAACACGGAAGTTTTAGATCATTCATATATACTCACAAAACATATTTTTCGAAGTTAAGTTGTAGCAAAATTATTTGATCATCGAATATTTTATATATAAAGATTTAATTTAATCTAATTTCGACTAAGCAGGTGTGCATGAAGAAGGAGAATTTTTAGAATAAACACTGATACCATATTTATATCATAAGACAAACGCTTTGTACGTATCTACAAAGTCAGATCTCGAATAAAGCGCGTTTTGTAAATCGTAAGTTTGCCATGAGCAATTTAAAAGCAATTATTTTCAGCCTTCTACATTACTAGTCCAGTAACTTAGAACATCGTAAGTTGCATCAAGTGGGGGTAGTAGGTTTCTTTTTTTATCTTGTATGGGATGTGACTGAGATGCAAAATCCAAGTTTTCGACCTCGGCAGCCCCCCGGCTCACTTTTAAATATCCAAAAAACTGCAAAAATTTCGCACTTTTTCCGGTTTTTCCCCATTTTGACCACGAAGGAGCACATTTTTGACAAAAACCATATACACATTTTTAAACTAGATTATATTTGCTACAATTTGAGACCAGAATGGGCTCGGTAGACATAATAGTTTCCGAGATACAGCTTTTCAAATTTTGGCAATTTTTCGAAACTTTAAAATTTTAAGCTAATTTTCATGTTTCATCATATGCAGTTGTCTTTACATCTACAATAACCTGTCTGATATGAGTCAGTGAAGTTAACATTTATTCAATTTAACATTTTGAAGGGGGTGGGGAAGGAGATGGAAGGTTTGGTGGGAGGGGGGAGGGTCACTGTTTACAACCAGACGACTGAAATTGAAATACAAAATTTATTTAAGAAATATTTACATCAAGTGTATACAAAAAGTGTTATGGAGTGAATGAAAGTGTAAACGAAATGTTAATTAAAGGTGCTTCCTCTTCTTCGATGGACCAGGGTGAATTAAATTCGCCAATCCGCCTCCTTCAGTGCCATATTCATCGTCCTGAACCTCATAAAATGGAATGAAAATATTTATTTGTTTAATATCCCAAGGTAAAACCTTGTCAAAAAGTCCTAATATAAATACAAAATACATCTTGGTAAGTATTAATTGATAGAAATAATGGTATCTATAACATATGGGTAAGTATTAATTAATAGAAATAATGGTAACTCTCAACAAACATAAGAGTGGAAGTACACCTGATATTGATCTTCGACTTGCTCAATAGCATCTCCGGCGAGTTAGCTGACTGGATAGTCGAACAGCCTATCCATCTCGTCGTCGTCGTCGAGCTCGCCCAAATCGGGGGTGTTGACATCGACGTCTACCGTAATATCAGGCAGGTGTTCGCAGGACTCTTCATTACAGGTTCCACAGACAACTGAACACTTGCACAAAACTGAAACCTGCTTTCCTACAGCTGCAAGCATATCTGCATCCCTTCTTGCAACTGCAGGAAATCATGTTCAGCAGGTTTGAGGGGGGTCTTCCCTCGACATCATCTTTGGGGAAAGGCCTCGGTCTGTAACAACCCATCCCCTTTCGAACGGATTCGAATTTCGAACCATTTCGAACACCTGGTGGTAAATGATAAATGAATGTAGCTTTGCAGCATCTTGCGGGGGAAGCAGTCTGGCCAGGTTGAAACTGATCTTGGCTGTAGCCTTTGTGAAGAGCTGGTAGCGCAGGTCGTTGAGGATTTAACTGGACCTTTCCCCACCGTACACCTCAATGCGGATTTTCTCCCCTGTTTCAGCTACTTGGGCAGATGTCGCAACTGGATTGGAAAAAAACTGCAGCTTTCTCTTTAAGGTCTACATGTTTCTGTAGTATATGAAGCAACTTGAGTTTCCCCTGGCCAAAGAAGGACGAGGTGGAATCACAGCCCCTGAAGGTGTGAGTGAAAGTGATGAGCTGACTGTCTGCAGATGTTGAGGTGGTTAAGAAGAAGACTTCTGGCGTTTTACCTCTTCCACACTTCTGAAGGTATACGGTACCTTGTGTGGGATCCTTGAGAACGGTGAGGATGACCAACAAGTCTACGTCCCCTCCTGCAATAATCACAACCTGAAATTCATAGGCCTTTCTGATAGCTGTAGTGATGATTAGTGTGTCAGCATCTTCTTGAGCCTGAAAAACCTCAATGTGTTTGGCTTCAAATTTCCCCTTCAGCAGCTGGGTGAATCTTAATTTGATTTTATCATTGGATAAAAAATTTTCTTGGGAAACATCAGGAGTTGTTATTTCCTCAAATATCTCCCCAGGAGATGAATGTACCTGAGCTCGGCGATTACGTTCAGAGCTCTTTGTTCTCTTTTGGTCAGGCTCTGTTGGGAAACCATCGAACACTACAGCTATGTTCTGACCGTACCGTGCCTCGAGATATTTTACATATCGGGCAGCTATCAACTCAAACGAGGAGTGCTTGGGCCACACCACTTTGTGAAGTAGATGACCACCATCTACAACCACATATTTAGTTTTTCCTCATGACTCATCAATATTGATTGGTTGGAATGCTGCATAGAAAGATGACTTATTGCCCTTCCTCATTCCCTCTTGAGTAAATAGAGACATCGGGAATGGTGAAAGCTCGTACGGAGAGAAGTTCTTGAAATCTTCATCCGATTGTTTCAAAAGGCATATCCTGTGAAACAGTGTGAGTGAATCGATAGTCACTTGTCTGTTGTCAACAGTAACAGTATGAACAGTAGAGGAAAGAGCCACAACTTTGGTTTTACTCTCGAATTTGACGTTTTGGAAATTTTGCCTTACAATCTTAAACATTGTTTTTTTCCCAATATCACGGGCCATATGACAGTTGACCCCTTTCTCTCCTACAAGTCCACTGCTTAAGGACATGATCACATCCGTTTTACGAAATGGAGGATACTTCAAAAGCAAGTCGCACAGCTTCATTGTACCAGCTTCATCTCGAGTAATTCGCAATGGTCTCATTTCTACGTGCTGCTCAGTTGTTTGAGAGTTGACATTGCAGAAATCCTCAACCGCTGCACATATGTTCTGTAGGTGGATCATCCCCAATGCCCATTGGGTAAGGAAAGTTTCACTTATGCCACGGCCCCGAGTCAAACCTCTATAGCTTTTCATTCAGCACATCAGCACCTGTTCAATTGTCATGTCTGACCACACATCTGACCAGAAATTTTGTGAACGCCTGATGGTTAGAATCCATCAGCCGTAAATAGTGAATATTCAGGGGTATCCATCTTAACGGAAATGAAAATTCTACAGGGATTGTTCCCAAACATCGCAAAATGAAATTAAATACTTTAATTTATTTATATCAAAAGATAAAAATAATTATTTTTGAGAATTATTTTAATAATTAACGATATCATTGATTACTATGAAAATATAAGAAGAAAGTATAATCAAACCATTGAAAAGAATGCGAAATAAAAAGCTAGAAGATTCAAAAGAATCTAATTCTTGAAAAATGAGCTTAAAATCTTATTGGGTTTTTGTATTGACATCGGTTGATTTAAATACTATTAATATGCAGGGACAAATTAATTGTAAACAGGAAAATTAGCTTAAAATTTGAAAGTTTCGAAAATTTGCCAAAATTTGAAAAGCTGTATCTCAAAAACTATTAGGTCTACCGAGTCCATTCTGGTCTCAAATTGTAGCACATTTAATCTAGTTTAAAAATGCGTATATGGGTTTTGCCGAAAATGTGCTCCTTCATGGTCAAAATGGGGAAAAACCGAAAAAAGTGCGAAATTTTTGCAGTTTTGGGGATTTTCAAAAGTGATCCGGGGGGGGGGTCGAGGTCGAAAACTTGGATTTTGCATTTCAGTCACATCCCATACAAGAAAAAAAACGAAACCTACTACCCCCACTTGATGCAACTTAGGCCCCCCCCTCTTTCATGACAAGGTTACTGGACTATACTGCCGCTTAAAGCCTTTCCCGTCAAAGACTGTTGCTGAATGGTCAACGCACCGGACTGCTGAGCAAGAGGTCCCCGGTTCGAAGCTCTACATTATTTTAATTTAATTTAATTTAATTTAATTCTAATTCTATTTCTGTTAGTTCTAGAAGTTGCTAGAACATTCTTTAATTTCCTGGAATGGCGTTCCAGAATATTCTGTTGATGGATAAAAGAGCAAGTAGCTCAACCTGTGAGTTCAGTTCTGAGTTCTATCAGCTAAGTGTTGTGTGCTAATAAACAGCGTTGTATTCCCTCTACGTGTGTGTTCAATCCATACGACTACCATCTACGCGACATCTTTGGTGGAGGCGCCGGGTACTCAGTTCAGTCTGGAAGCAGAAGAAATACGAAGAAGCCGTAGACTTTTAAATCTTCCTCCGGAATACGGTCTTTACGTAGCCGCTCCACGAAAGCGATTCCCGGCAATGCCTGAAGGAGAAGTCAAGCCACAAACCGTCCTGCTGTCTCCAGCACTAATTAGGGAACCGAGAAGGCCGACAATTTTTAGAGGCGATCCTGGACAAGATCCAACCAAGTGGTTAAAAGAATACCTTAGAGTATCAAAATTTAATCAATGGGATGATACTCTATGTCTTGCGAACGTCTACTTTTTCCTTGATGGGACCGACAAAATATGGTTTGAAAATAACGAAGATCTGCTGAATTCATGGGACGACTTCGAAAGAGAACTGAAAAAAACTTTTGGTGACTCTCAGCTATATATACGGCGAGCTAAGGGAAGCTACACAATCTTATATCCAAGACGATTTAGGACTCTGCAACCAAATTGACCCGGCCATGTCAGAAGACGATAAAGTGTCCCACTTAATGAAAGGGCATCGCAGAAGAGGTGTACCAGGCCTTATTAACTAAGGAGATAAAAACGACTGTCGATTTCAGTAAATGGTGTCAGTACATTGAGGAAATGCAGCAAAAGCGAATAGGACGTCAGAAATTCAGTCGCTTGCCGAATGTTGTCCCAATTGCCTCCGTCTACGAGGAACAGGATCTAACCTCACTGATCCGTAAAATTGTCCGTGAAGAGATACAGCGATTAACTACACCCCAAATTGAAGAGCCCCACACAGGCGTACAAACCATAGAAGCAATTGTGCGAGATGAGGTTGAGAAATCTTTGGCTCCCATATCTAGTGGAAGCTTCCGAAGGTCGACTCCCACATACAACCGCAGCATCCACTCGACGTATAACAGGCCGGAGCCGGCACAGGAACAATTACCCCGAAAAACCGACGTGTGGCGTACGACCGACAATCGTCCCGTTTGCTTTCACTGTAGCCGCCCCGGACATGTCGTTCGCTATTGCCGGGATAGAAGATCAATTTTTAATGCTTACAGAGCTGATAGAGGAAACACAGCCCAGCGACGCATGATCTTCCAGAACACCGCCGACGAATCCAGCCGAACGTTTGAAAGAAGTCTGTCGCCTAGCCCTAACCGAGGTCGATCGCCTACTCGTCGCTTCAGATCCCCATCGCCGTATAGACGTTCCAGTGTCTCACCTGGCCGAAGAAATGAGGAAAACTAAGCAGTGCGACCTTCCTTGGAGGTGAGGCCGCTGAAAAACAAAATCCTCCCGCTGCCGCAAAGATGACGAAGAATTATCTAGAACTAAACATTGACAGTCAACCAGTACGTGCACTCGTGGACTCCGGCGCATCATTTTCTGTCATCTCAGACCAATATAGACGTCAGCTGCGAAAGATTATGTTCCCAATCAACGGAAGCATAATCCTCAAGGTCGCCGACGGAAGTCACGTCCGTCCAATAGGGAAATGTGTTCTTCGCTTAAACATCAATGGTCTAATACGTCCCTTTGAGTTTACAGTTATGCCGAACTGCAGTCACAATGTTATACTTGGTTGGGATTTTCTCGAAGCCTCGAGAGCAGTCGTCGACTGTGGCCGATCGGAACTAGTGTTTGACGAAATGATGTCAGATCCTGAATCTGCTGAGACATGGTGAGTGAACACCCTTCAAGACTGCGTCGTACCTCCGCACTCTATTGCTAAAGTAGTGGTCACGAATCCCAAAATTAATGCGATCACAGACGTCATAGTGGAGGGAAATCGACTACTGCTGCTGGACAAAGAAGTTGCGGTGCCCTCAACGATCCTGACGTTTTACGACGGTACAGCCGAACTCTGGGTCACGAATGCTCAACCAGAAGCTAGGTTCATTCCCAAAGGCATGTGTGTGGGCTTTGCAGAGACTCTAGACGAGAGGTATCTGAACTGCATCTCCAGTGCGCATATCTGCTCAGCCGCCAAGTTGAAATCGAGCCCTTCTCTGGTCGACTATTCCCAAATGCTAGCCCAAGATCTCACGGTAGAACGAAAATAGCGACTCTTAGAATTACTTTCTGAGTTTCCTGAAATTTTTGATCAATCAAGAAAAGCCGGAACAAAAGTAAATGTGAAACATCGTATAATCACTGGCAATCATCTACCGATTAGCCAAAGGGCTTACAGAGTATCTCCTGCGGAGCGTCGAATTATTCAAGAGGAAGTAGAAAAGATGCTAGACAGAGATGTTATTCAACCATCGGAGAGCCCATGGTCGTCCCCAGTTGTCCTCGTGAAGAAAAAGGATGGAAGTTGGCGATTTTGTGTCGATTATCGTCGGCTCAACAAAATTACGAAAAAAGATGCCTACCCTCTGCCACGTATTGACGACACATTAGACAGCTTAAAAGGAGCCAAGTTCTTTTCGTCGATCGATCTCTATTCTGGCTACTGGCAGATTGAAGTGGACGAGGCAGATCGCGAAAAGACAGCTTTTATCACACCAGAAGGACTTTACGAGTTCAAGGTCATGCCCTTTGGTCTGTGCAATGCGCCGGCAACCTTTGAAAGAATGATGGATAACTTGCTACGACACCTAAAATGGACCATGTGTCTCTGTTATCTAGACGACATTGTCGTGTTTTCTGAGACCTTCGACGACCATCTTAAACGTCTGAATGTCGTACTTAAATGCATCCAAGAAGCTGGGCTTGTCCTAAATCCAAAAAAATGTCTCTTCGGGGCTGAACAAATTAAGATCTTGGGACATCTATTATCGGAAGGAGGTGTCCGCCCCGATCCAGATAAAGTAAAGGCCGTGAAGTGTTTTCCCACACCCAAAAGTGTGCACGACGTCAGATGTTTCCTAGGACTCTGTTCTTATTACCGCCGCTTCATCAAGGATTTTTGTCATCAAGCTCAACCCTTACAAATGTTGCTGAAAGGTGACTCTAAATTTCGTTGGGGACGTGAGCAGTCGGATGCTTTCGACCGGCTAAAGGAAGCACTGATATCTGACCCTATACTGGGACTTTACGACGAAAACGCCGAAACAGAATTGCGAACGGACGTCAGCGGCTATGGTATTGGAGCAGTCTTGGTTCAAATACAGCATGGAAAAGAAACAGTTATTGCCTATGCTTCGCGGACACTAACCAAAGCAGAGAAAAATTATTCCACGACTGAAAGAGAATGCCTTGCCGCCGTATGGGCTGTTCACAAGTTTAGACCATACCTCTTCGGCAAACACTTTTCAATCGTAACAGACCACCATTCGCTGTGTTGGCTAACTAATCTAAAGGATCCCTCAGGAAGACTTGCGAGGTGGGCCTTGCGACTACAAGAGTATGACATCTCGATTGTTTACAAGAGCGGAAAGAAACACAAGGACGCTGATAGTTTGTCCCGAAATCCATTGGAAGAAGACAATATACCATCGGAAGTCATCGCCGCTATAGATTTTGCTAACGTTGCTGACGAACAAAGAAAAGATCCAAGACTTGCGGAGTTAATACGGATTCTAGGAAATGGCGAAACAGTGAAAGGAGAATTTGAGCTGATTGAAGGCGTACTATGTAAAAAGAATTTCGATCCAACCGGCAAGAAATGGCTTCCTGTCATTCCAAAGCATCTACGTCAAGACATTCTTCAATGTTTCCATGACGCACCCACGGCCGGACATCTAGGATTCGTCAAAACGTACGACAGAATAAGGAAGCGGTTTCACTGGCCAGGGCTCTACCGAAATGTGCGACGATATGTCATGCACTGCCGGGAATGCCAGCGTAGGAAAGCCGTTCCACAGAAGCCACCGGGTCATCTAATGCCTATACCGCCTGCTGTTGCGCCATTTCATCGCATTGGGATAGATCTCCTTGGGCGTTTTCCAAATTCGACCACTGGAAATAAATGGATCGTAGTCTGCACCGACTATTTGAGTCGCTATGCTATTACAAAAGCCCTGAAAACTGCTGAAGCTGCGGAATTAGCGAGGTTCCTCGTCGAAGATATACTTCTAAAACATGGAGCACCCCGAGTTATCATCACCGATCGAGGGCAAGTGTTTCAATCAAGACTTGTTTCAGATATCATCCGGTTGTGTAACATTAGTCATCGAATGACGACAGCCTACCATCCCCAGAACAATGGCCTTACTGAGCGATTCAACAAAACACTAGGCGAAATGTTATCCATGTACGTAGACGTAGAACAGAGAAACTGGGACGAGATACTGCCGTTTGTGACCTTCGCTTACAACACCGCTAAACAGGATGTAACCGGATTCACACCTTTCTATTTACTTCATGGCCGAGAAGCCGAAACAACGCTCGACACTCTTTTCCCCTTCTTCCCTGACGTGGAGAACGACTATACTAAACATCTTGTCGTGAAAACCGAAGAGGCAAGGCAGTTAGCCAGATTACGAACCCTAGAGGCGCAAGAAAAGGACCGTCGGCGTTATAATTCAAAGCACAGGGTGGTGTCCTATTCACCTGGAGATTTAGTATGGATTTTCACGCCTGTTCGGAAAGTAGGCTTGTCCGAGAAACTGCTTAAAAAATACTTCGGACCATACCAGGTGTTACGACGATTATCTGACGTAACCTACGAAGTCCAAGACTATGAGCCAACATCAAGACGCCGGAAAACGATAGACACCGTCCATGTTCTTAGAATGAAGCCTTACTACGACCCTGAATTACAAGCACAACATCCGAATGGCGATTCCTCAACATCTGAAGACGGCCATTGTGAAGAGGATCCGCCTACCAATGTAAAGAATGATTACACCGGACCACAGACACGTTCCAGATCAAAAGTTGCTAGCAGTTAGGCAACCTAGGACAGCGGGACGCTGCTCTTCTAAGGAGGGAGCAATGCCGCTTAAAGCCTTTCCCGTCAAAGACTGTTGCTGAATGGTCAACGCACCGGACTGCTGAGCAAGAGGTCCCCGGTTCGAAGCTCTACATTATTTTAATTTAATTTAATTTAATTTAATTCTAATTCTATTTCTGTTAGTTCTAGAAGTTGCTAGAACATTCTTTAATTTCCTGGAACGGCGTTCCAGAATATTCTGTTGATGGATAAAAGAGCAAGTAGCTCAACCCGTGAGTTCAGTTCTGAGTTCTATCAGCTAAGTGTTGTGTGCTAATAAACAGCGTTGTATTCCCTCTACGTGTGTGTTCAATCCATACGACTACCATCTACGCGACAATACAAAGAATAATAAAGTTTATCAACATCTGATATTTTAGATTTTTTAAATATTTAGATTTTGTTAACTACAGACAGCAAAGTTTTTCGAACCATACCCGATAGGGTGTAATGTGTGATAAACAGTGGATTCAGAGACCGTTTCATTTAGTCCCTAATATTAACAGTACTCTGACGTACTGGTTTTCTTTTTTTGGACTTTGCTATCAGCTAGATGCTAGATCATCCAGTAACTGCTTATTACCAACTGCTTATTATGTTGAGACCCAGTTCTTTGTTTGGTAGCCTAAAAAATGTTGTAAACAAGTTGTAAACAATTGATAACCGGAAAAACAGCTGCTCACGAACAATTCAGAAGTGAAGTAGTTTCGATAACACTTCCTCCGCTACTTCCAGAATTCTGAATCCTTCCACTTTCAAAGCCCTTTAAATCGAATTTTTAATCATTCTTTCCCAAGCAGTACTCTCCATTTGTCTTTGCAATTATTCAGCAAAACCCTTTTAAAACAATATCTCCTTCAAGCAGCAACAGGGGATGCCATAGGTGATCTACATTAAACTGGCAGGTCTTCGTTATATATCAGACACTCAGTCGGCTTCCACTATGATTATATATTTGTTCTCATGAATAAATACCAATTTAAATTTTCATCATACATTTGAATAAAAAATTTCAGATAACTGTAATAAACTATAAGATTATGCGTATAATACATAGCGAAATCTCTTTTTAAACTAATGCCCATTAGAAAGTATATACATTTTTAAAGAAATTGAAGGGTTATGCAAGCCGCTGATGATACTTTGTAAAAAATATCATCAATGGGATAAATACTTTGAATGCTCAGTTTCTAAATGAAAAAGATCGAAACACTAAGCAATTTAAAATTATTTCTTAGCTATAGCGGTTCAGCAAGAAATATTTAAGAATTTTATTATTCGTAAAACTTACCGCCTTTTGTCAAAAATTTCAAAGAAAAGTTTTTATGATTTCAATTCACTTATATCAGAATAAAAAATTTATTTCAATTTATAAAGTAAGAGAATTCTTTTAAGTAAAATTCAGACAAATATTAACTGCAATTCAATGAAAATTTCATTAAGAGACTAATATGTGTCAAAAATCATATATTTCTTTAATAAACTGTCTCTTTATATAACGTCTGAATATAACCTCCTTAATATAACTTCTTATGATGCAAATATAACTCATGAGATGACATTTATTTGCATGAATTCTTGTAGATTTTTCTGCAGTTTTTTTTCAATATGTCAGAATTATATGGTTAAACGCAATTTTCATAATTCATTTATATGAAAATCTTAATTGTTCGGTTGTTTGATACGATGTTATTGGAAAATTCATAGAAATTTATTCCAGGTATCGAAAAAAAGTTATTGTTAAAATTAGCATTTAGGATTTTGAAAACTCATCATTGTATAACAATTGCGCACATTGTAAATATCAATCAATACGTCTATCTATCTTTCTGTCTATCTGTATCCTATTTATGTATACACGTATATATATATATATATATATAATCACATTTTCCACGAGTTTGTGGTTGAGTTCTCCGCTTCTGGCGAATTGTTTATTCAGAATGACACATTGTATTGTTTATTAAAAAATCGAAGTGAAATATTGACAATGCCATCAAGTTATTTTCCTCGATGCGTCGAAACGGCACAGTCAAATAGTGTCCACAAACAGTTTTTATAATATTAATATCACATTTTCCACCAGTTTGTGCGTGATATTTAACTTTTACTATTTCCTACAAATGCGTTTAGACATGTACATATCTCATGTTCCCCTGTTTCGTCTTATGCTTCACCTCCAATATTGTAGCCAAATGCGTTTTGTAATTGGTTTTGTATTATCCTTCCGCACCATGTTTATTTGACAAATAAACAATTGCTGCAAATGAACCGGTTCTTCTTTCATCCTACTACAAACCACCCACCTCACTGTATAATTTATTGTATTTTAATCGCATGCGAAAGAGTCGCATGGGCCACCTAGTTATGACTAAATTGAATACAACGTAAAACACTATTTTCACTGTTTGTTTGTTCATTTAGAAAGTTATTGCTCATAATTTAACCAAAACTACATATTCTGGACCAAATGATCTGCTTATTTTTTATGAAAGTATTTTCTTATATACAGTTGTAAATACATATTGTTGAAAATAATTCTAAACATGATACAATTCCTTCCTGATTCGGAGGAAATAGTTATGCTTCACCAACTGTTAAAAACTGAAAATCTTCCAATGAAACCACTTAATCAAGCAGTAAGTTAATGGAACAGAAAATTGTTTCCCCTAGAAAACGCTCTGCGTTTACACTTGAAGTTACCACAGAAAGGATGTGCCTAAAACGTCTATTTACGTATTAGATAGGGAAAAATTGGAACTGTAGCCTTTACCCAAAAGAAAGGATTATTTCTATGCAGAAATTTCACGTTCTTAAATAAAGTATTTTTCAATTATGTGTTATTTTATTTAGCAATAATTTAACATAATTTTATAAATGAGAGAAAATATTTTAATGCAATTTTGTCTATTAACAACCAAGAAAGAAATTCCAAATATATGTCAGTAATGTGTATCAGGCTAATTTATATTAATATATTGAAATAATATTTATATAATAAATATATTTTAATGCAAATTCATAAATAAAGCATGTATATATACCGAATTTATGATGACCTCTTCAATGACACTAAACAGACAAATAATATTAACATTTCCTCTATTTTTAAAGTTTTATTACAGTTTGCGGCAAGTTAGAGAAAGAAGACTGAATTTGCACGGAATTATTAGGAAACATATTTTGTTTATTGACAATTTATATATATATATATATATATATATATATATATATATATACACCCAATAAAAACAGAGGCATCGGGCCAGGGCCGGATAATTTCGGCCAGCCGATTTCTCCACTGCCGGACCGACGCATTAGGTCAATATCGGATCAGTCACGGGAGTGTCCTCTCGTAGTCCAGGTTCGACTGTATATATATATATATTTGTCAGTCAATACCGAACCATAATAAATGCAATGAAGGCATAGAAAATTATAATTACAATATATTGTCTTCATTTACATTTTCTTGTAGGTTTTACAGTAAAATTTCAGAATTTTTATTAGTGACATATAATTATTCGATTATATTTTAAGTCGAAATATTAATTCTTCAAGTACTCTCTTTTAAATGTAATCAAATCAAATTATTTCTAAATAAATGTCAAAAATATATATCTGAAAAAACATACAACAATGCTATACTTTACTAATCTTTTAAGTAAACTGAGTATCTAAATTTTATACATTTAATCACCATAGTGTTTAATCCACTTCTCCAAAAAATATTGATTAATTTTGTCGGTATTATCCGAGATGAAATTTAATTACAATAAAGTATAAATATTAAAATGCAGTTTCTTAAAGCTTAAGAAAAGACACTTTAAGACCTCAGCATAAAATGTATTCTATGAAAAAAAGTTATTTTTTTTATGTTTTGCATCAACACCTTTCCTTCAATCAAAACAACAGAAAAAAAGATGAAACTTTTTTTCTGCTTTGAATATGTCTTTTTAAGTTTTTAAAAAATACCAGCAAAATAAAAGCAATCAATTAAATGCCAAACACACCGTTCTAGTGATTAAATGCTTATAGACAATTTTTTTCTTTATTTAAGGGTCTCAAATTGCAGCAGATGTTGCTTGATGAAAATTTTCATTGTTCGCTGACAGTGCAGAAAATGGAAAGAATATTTCCAATTAAACTTGTTTGCCTTCTCAACAGAAATTAATTATATATTCTAGTTTCAATTTTCCTGGCTTTTTAAATTCAAATGCGTTAAAACTTTGAAATGACACTTAAATATAAACTATATAGCGGTAAATTGAATTTTAATGTCTTAATTAAAATTAGTGTTTATCCTATAAATAAATATACATGTAATAATATATATATATGCACACACACACACAGAGACACGGGCATATATATACGCATATATATATATATATATATATAGATACGCATATATATATATATATATATATATATATATATATATATATATATATATATATATATATATTATATTGAAAAAAATAGGTATTTGAAATATATATTCTTAACCTTTATCTTATACCCAAATTAGTTTGACCTTATCTCTGCTATGAAACCAAACATATATATAATATACATATATATATATATATATATATATATTGTAAGAATCTGTTACGACCCTTCCGAATAAATCACCCAGACAGCCGGACCTCCCACAGCAGGTGAACAGCGAACAGTTCTATCTTTCAGCGTCAAGGTGTCTGCACACAAAGAATGGTGTTGCTTCTAGCCGCCGGGCCTGGGAGGACGTAAACTAATGACTAGTTCGACGTAAACTAATGACTATTTCGACGTGAACTAATGATTTTCAGATCAGCTGAATCATGGGAACCGAACACATGGCCTCGTGGTCAGGCGAATCACAGCCAACGGACATAATGTCACAAAATAGTGCCAGCCAACCAAAACTTGTGTAGTCACGTGACCGGAAGCACGGTTGCCAACGCCGGAGAAGAAATCCAGTTTTTGGACAGACTTGGTCGAGACTCTCATCTAGAGAGCACCTATCGTCTACGTTGTCCTGGAGCGACCGACTTGATCCTGACTTATTTTCAGAGCAGCCGCTCGAAACTCTCGTCAACGAAGACTTCACCCTGAAGTATAGCTATCTCAGAGCATCCTGCTCTACAGGCTTCGTTATTTTATTTTCAGAGCTGTACGCTCTAGAGGCTGTGTACCGACCTTCTAGTTCCGCTGTGACTGTACGTGCATCTTATCATCGATATCATTTGGTTATTACGAAGGCCAGTTCCCTCTATGTCTAGAGGTAGATCAACACCTGTGTAAAGAGTGTAATAGATCAACACCTGTGTAAAAAGTTTCCGACTAAAATTTAATAAAACTGTATTTTAATTTAGTAGACTGACTCTGAACATTTTTAGCTTCCCGGAGTCTGAAGATATCACAGTCTACTAATAATTGGTGGCAGCGTGTTTGGGATTGTCCCATTAATTAAAAATTGGCAATCCACCCCTTCGAATTAGGAAATTAGAGTAGGAAGCCCATCTAGGACTTTTTGTGCGGACGTCCCGTCCCAAGTGTGTGCATCACAGATACCAGTATATAGCAGCGAGCAGCCTACCAACAGTGGATTTGTGCAGCGATCAAGTATTGGGGCTGCATATTAAATAAGGAAATCCCCCAAGAACCAGCCTAGAAAGACTGCCTAGCTTCAATGAGAGCCTACAATCTAGTCTTCAAAATTAGACAAGGTAAGCCTGTTTTCTCATTAGAGGCAAAAGTAATTGATTGATTAATTAAAAGTAAATTAATTGATTAGAATCTGTGTAAATGTTAACATGTGTAAATTAATGTTTCATGGGAAATAACTATTGAATTGAAATAAGTAAATTATCTGTGAGAAATTAATTAATTGAGTCAAAAGTAAATTAAGTGACTGCCTACGTTCGGAGCCAATTTTTTTAAAAATTTGTTTTTTTAAGGATTTTTTGGTCTCATATGGTAAAACAGCATTTAAAAATAAAAAATTAAAAAAAACTTTCCTGTAAACACCATACTTTTTTATAAATTGGTCAATTTGAAGTAATTTTTAATGAAATTTAGCTAAAACGCTTATCACTCTGAACAAAATTCTAATGCTACTATTTTAATTTCCTTCTCACACATGATACATATAACAGTTATCTTCAAAATGACCTACAATCTAAGAGAAATTTTGAAATGCAAAAATAATACAGACAATTTTATGTTCCAATATGAAAATTTTCCACAATTCGTCATTCCTTTCCTTATAAAAACAGCCCCAAACAAAAAACTATTTATTATACATCAATTATTGTAGGTCATTTCATTAACAATAGCATCTAAAACATTTCCTGAAAATTTTATCAAATTATATGCATTATTATCTGAAATATCATGATAACGGTAGAGATTTTTGCTAAAAAACATAATTCTGAGATAAACGCCTTTAAAGTTGTTTGTCACTTCAATTTTATATTAGACGATGTTTTTTAAAATAGCTATAACTCTGCTTCTAATTGATGTAGAATGAAAATCTAAGCGGTTTTGAAAAGAGAAAAGATTGAATTACAAGATTCTTGCAAAAAATAAAATTGACCAAAATGGTCAAAAAATGGTCGCATTTAAAGTTATTTGTCACTTAAATTTTGTATTAGACGATGTTTTTCAAAATACCTATAACTCAGCTTCTAATTGACGTAGAATGAAAATCAAAACTGTTTTGAAAAGAGAAAAGATTGAATTACAAGATTCTTGCAAAAAATTAAATTGATCAAAATAGTCAAAAATGGCATTTTCAACGTAGGCAGTCACCTTAATGAAGTATTAGAATTGTTTATGCAAAAGAATAAGGTAAAAATGAATTGTATGCAATGTGTTTAAAATTTTAAAAGAAAAGTAAATGAACAAATAGTTGTTAGATGAATACTAGAACTGTGGATAGTCTGATTTAAGTACTTATTCTAAATTGAAATTAAGTAACTGTGTTTTGCCAACTAATTTAGTCAATTATTGAAATTAAGAAATTGTGTATTGCAAATTAAATTAGCCAATTATTGAAATTAAGTAATTGTGTTTTGCAAACTAATTTAGTCAATTATTGAAATTAAGAAATTGTGTATTGCAAACTAAATTAGCCAATTATTGAAATTAAGTAACTGTGTATTGCAAATTAATTTAGTCAGTTATTGAACTTGTGTAGAGTGCTTAAGATTATAATGAAGTAGCATTGATTTATTATGTGTGTGAAATTTGGTCTGAAAAATTTTAAACATTTTTGAATTGTATGTGCCATGTTAGGATTTCAAACGAGTCTGTTAAACTGTAATCTTTCGGAGTAACCCCCCCTTTTTCTTGGAAGAACGTAGCACTAGAATTCCCCGAATTGAGAGGGCTCTATTGTAAAGGCGTGAGAAAAGCGGACAACCAGTTCTTTTGTTGTGTTGAGGTCAAAATTCCGAGGGTTCCGGTAAGGTTAAGTTGTGGATAAATAGTTATTGAGGCAAAATGTCGTTTTTAACAAAATACAAGAAAATTGACTTGCAGAATTTGGCTTTGGAGCTGCAAGTAGAAATTCGAGAATCAGATAGAATAATTGACCTGGCAAGAAAAATTTCAGAAAGTGAAGGTTTCGAGGAAGAGAGCGCGAAAAATATTCTCGTAAATCTTATAGAAGATAGAAAATTGCAGGAGATTAAAGAAGAGAAAGCAGCAGAACGCGCTTTTGAGCTTGAAAAACTTAAAATCACTCTAATTGGGGAAAATAGTAGTGTGAATTCCGTGAACTCAGAAAACGGGAACCCGTCTAGGCATGTTAAATCGGTAATGCAGAGGTATGATGCCGAAAAGATAGACATAGCTTTATTCTTAAATCTGTTTGAGAGGCAAGCTAGGAAATTGCAAATTAATGATTGTGATTTAGTGTCAGAGTTACTCAGTCTTTTGCCGAGCGAAATAGCGGGAATAATCATCAGGGAACCTGAAGAAAAAAATGATAATTACGAATATGTTAAGTCGGTACTGCTAGACAGGTTTAAACTCAGTGCCGAAGCATTCCGTACGAAGTTCCAAACCCATCAACGGCAGAACGGTGCTTTGTGGAAAGATTTAATATTTGAATTGAGGAGCTATTTAGAGGGATGGTTAGATGGAATTGAAATTAAAGATTTTGAGTCACTCAAAGAACTTATGGTAGCCGACCAAATAAAGCGACGCGTACCAGCGGAAATTAAAGATCATTTCGTAGATGTATGGGGAACACTAAATGATCCTATAACTTTAGTAAATAAGCTAGACGCGTATGAATCGACCCGCCGATTCGTAAAGAAACCGACGCAAATTAAATCGCCCGAAAAGAAAAAGGTAGACCGCCCCAAGCAGTCAGAGAAATTTAGTTCCACGACGGAAACGGGAGTAGAAGAATCAGGTACGAAAGAGTGGCGCAACGCTGCTAATAAAAATAATAATGATTGGAGGACCAGGGAGTATGAGAAGCGAAGTGGCCCCATCTGCTTTCAGTGTTGTCAGAATGGACATGTCCGCCCGAACTGTCCAGAATTAAATAAATCCAGAGAAATCATAAACAACTTAGTTACGTTGGAAGATTTTTCTCTTGCGTTTAAGCCCTACTTAAGCGAAGCTCGCGTGAATCAGGTCCAAACCGTATTATTGCGTGATAGCGGGAGTTGCGTAGATTTGTGCCCTGTTAAATTAGTTAAACCCGGAGATTTCACCGGAGAGAATGTTTTGCTCAAACAGCCCTTGGAGAATGAATTTAGACGTTTACCTTTAGCTCGCGTAACCCTTGAGAGCCCCGAATTCGGCCAGGTGATAGCAAAGGCCGCCGTGGTAGGTAAGAGTGTGGAAATGAACCACTACTTGCTGGGAAATTCCACTCAGGAGCTGATAGAGGCGCAAATATTAAAACTAGCTAGCGTAAATGCCGTCGTCACCCAAAGTCGAGGGATGCGGGAGGAAATTCAAACGGGAATTACAGTAGAGAACGGGGAAACGGCCGAGCAAATAACTGAGTCGCAGGAACCCGAGGTAAATTCGCCGGATGAATTGAAAGAACTTGAATTTCCAATAGTCGTCGAGACTAAAAATGTGTTAGTGGAAGAGAGTGCCGACACTCTCGTTTTAGAACAAAAAAATTGCCCTAAACTTACACCTATTTGGGAAAAAGTTAAGCCACAGGAAACCCTGGAAATTGTGGGAGAAAATGAATTACTTCCTAAGAAACCCCGAGATCACAGAGGGGAGGAAAGAAAAAAATTGATTGTACCAACTATGTACAAGTCTAAAGTTTTAAGTTTATGCCATGATGACATCGGATCGCTCATGGGAATGTCAAAAAGTAAATACAAATTAGTGAGGTATTATTTTGGGCCCCAGTGCATAAAAGAGTGTAAGGACTATGTTAGGTCATGGGACCTGTGTCAAAGAGTAGAGAGATCGAGAGAACGGAAGAAAGCCCCGCTGAAATTAGTCTCAGAAATTACGGAGGTTTTCACGGGAATTTACGTAGAGATCATTGGTCGTATGCAGACCCCACCAAAAAGAAACCGGTATATTTTAAACGCTTTGTGGAAGTATCCGGAAGCCATAACTTTGAGTACTTTAAACTTAGAACATGTGACTAATACTCTATTAGAAAATTTCAGTCGGATAGGGCTTCCGAAGGAATTGCAATTAGATAATTTTACCGAATTCACAAGCAAATTAACGACCACGTTTCTGGAGGAAGTTCATATTAAGGTGACGCGGAACTCAATGTTTCATCTGCAAAGAAACCCCGTCGAGAGCTTTCACCGCACCATTGAACGACTCTTAAAAGTTATCTGCCTTAAGGCAAAGAGAATTGGAAGGTAGGGTTACCCTCAGCCATGTTTGCACTTGGAAACATGACTCATATGTTTATGGTTTTTAGCATCGCCGAACTGATATTTAGGAAGAATTTAAGGGTGCCGGAAACACTACTTTTCGGAAAATGGTATAGGAATTCGCCGGAGACTAATGTGGTTACAGATTATGTTTTTAAGTTCATGAATAGGCTACGGAACTATCAGAACATCGCTTCCGAAACTAAACGGGAGATTAGACTTAACAGGAAAACTAATCATGATAAAGGGTCAGTGAGAAGGGAGTTTAAAATTAGGGAGAAAGTTGAATGGTCAGAGGAGTGCAATACAGCGGCTCGAGAATTGAAAACGGAACTGACCGAGAAACCTGTTTTGTACGCTCCGGACTTCGCCAAAGAAATTATCCTGTACACCGATGCATCCGACATTGGTATCGCTATAAATTTGGCACAAAAGAGACCGCAGAGATTCACCATCGAGACGGATCATAATCCGCTCGTTTTTCTTAAGACGAATGCGGGAAATAACCAAAGGCTTATGAGATGGACTCTTGCCTTACAGCCTTTCAATTATCAGATTGTCCACAAATCTGGTAAATTGATAGGTCATGCCGATTGCCTAAGCCGTTTCATGGCAGAATAGAAACCTTAAGTCAGGCGTAATGTTGTAAATAAATTAATGTAGAGTGTGAAAATAATTAATGAATTGTGTAAATAACTTAGTGTATTAATGTGTTAGGTAACCTAGTAATCATAATGTATTAGAATAAATGTATTAATGGTGTAGTAAATTAAATGCATTGCCTCTAATGATGTATCAGGTGAGCTGTGTCTAAAAGTGATTTTCAGATTTTGCCATTATGCCAAAATCTCCTTCAAGGAGGGAGGGGTTGTAAGAATCTGTTACGACCCTTCCGAATAAATCACCCAGACAGCCGGACCTCCCACAGCAGGTGAACAGCGAACAGTTCTATCTTTCAGCGTCAAGGTGTCTGCACACAAAGAATGGTGTTGCTTCTAGCCGCCGGGCCTGGGAGGACGTAAACTAATGACTAGTTCGACGTAAACTAATGACTATTTCGACGTGAACTAATGATTTTCAGATCAGCTGAATCATGGGAACCGAACACATGGCCTCGTGGTCAGGCGAATCACAGCCAACGGACATGATGTCACAAAATAGTGCCAGCCAACCAAAACTTGTGTAGTCACGTGACCGGAAGCACGGTTGCCAACGCCGGAGAAGAAATCCAGTTTTTGGACAGACTTGGTCGAGACTCTCATCTAGAGAGCACCTATCGTCTACGTTGTCCTGGAGCGACCGACTTGATCCTGACTTATTTTCAGAGCAGCCGCTCGAAACTCTCGTCAACGAAGACTTCACCCTGAAGTATAGCTATCTCAGAGCATCCTGCTCTACAGGCTTCGTTATTTTATTTTCAGAGCTGTACGCTCTAGAGGCTGTGTACCGACCTTCTAGTTCCGCTGTGACTGTACGTGCATCTTATCATCGATATCATTTGGTTATTACGAAGGCCAGTTCCCTCTATGTCTAGAGGTAGATCAACACCTGTGTAAAGAGTGTAATAGATCAACACCTGTGTAAAAAGTTTCCGACTAAAATTTAATAAAACTGTATTTTAATTTAGTAGACTGACTCTGAACATTTTTAGCTACCCGGAGTCTGAAGATATCACAATATATATTACATGACGATGAACGTGTCTTATGCAAAGTGAGGCGATGGGAGATTCAGACATGTATTTTTCATGTATTATTCAGGTAATTTTAAACGAAATTTATTGGCATTTATCATGTATTTTAAAACGAAATGTTTTAAATACCCTTCTTTTAAGTTAAATTTTTCATGATATACCTTTTTTATATTGAAAAAAAATAGACATTTGAACTATATATTCTTATCCTTTATCTTATACCCAAATTAGTTTCACCTTATCTCTGCTATGAAACCAAACGTTGTATCATTTGCGAGTTTTTGACGGTTGTGTCATGCAGCAGAGATGGATAATGCCTCATAACAAACTGTGCTCCGAGTCCCTTTTACTTCGTGCATTTAAATGTCGAAGTCCGAAGAGAAACTTTTATTGTACTATTGCATGAACGGTTTGGGCAGAAGTCCCATAACTTATGCTGAGGGCAGAACAAGTTGTATTTACTTAAAAGGATCAATCAATCAGGATGCTTCAAGATAGCAAACAAGGCTCCCACAAGAATTTTGCTGATGAAGCGCAGGTGTTTCATTTTACTAGACGGATATACATTCCGGCGGCAGCATCATTAGGGTAGAATATTATCTTCCTATCGCGCAATGTAAATTGCATCGCGGAGGCGATAGACTAGATTAACTTTGAATTAAGAAATTCGATAGAGATTATTTAATATATAAATGCAAACTGGTTTGGAATATATATTAAGTGTTAAGGGCATTAAGTTACAAAGTAATATATATTCGTTTAGTAACGAATTGTTGTAATGGAAATGCTTTGAAATATTTTGAAACTATTTAATAAATTACGTTTTGCATGTACTTTACTGAACATTTATTTCGAGTTTCGATATTTTCATTCCTACATATTACTCAACTTTGTATTATTGCATTTTTCTTTTACACCTACAACTCAAAAATATTTTCTACATATTAAAAATGAATGTATCCAAAATATTCAATAACTGGTAGGATCAGTAAATAGTTTTGGTGTAATGATCCATTTATCTTGAACATATTCACAGATTTATGAACCGTTTGTGAGTTTTTCCATGAGATATTCGTTTTGAGTGATCTGGTCAGAAGAGGGATTTTGCTTTTGTTAGTCTAAAATTGTTCAAATACCTTGTAAATTATTTTGGAGAAATTATGCCATTATTTACAACTTTTTTGCTTTTTATAAGCACCTTTAGTACATCAATTTGGTGTAATATAATTGAAATATGCGTGTTTAAGTGAAAAAACCTCTCTGGTCTCTCAATTTAGAATGAATGTAATATAAAAATTAAGTATTTAAGGAAGATTTTAAAAATAGATTAAATTCATAAAAACAAAGTGCCTCCTACTTATAACTTCATAAAATACAAATGGTCTTACTTTTTCGATTTAAATGTGAAAAATATATATATTTTTAAAATAAAACTCGTAAACAATATAACACTCACAGGAAAATACAAGCAATCTAAGTCATATGAAAAACATAAAAACTCTTATCCACATAAGGAGCATTAAAATTCATCCCCTAATGAAATTAAGAAAAAAGCACATAATAAAACCAGCAAATTATAGACAAATGATGAAAAATCCTCATTTCTCAAAATTTTGCTAATCCGACTTCTAGGGCTTTCATTAGTTTAAGGAAGTTTAGCCATTGCCTTTTTTGAATTTATCCAAGGTTAACTCTGACATCTTATACATTTAAACTCTCAAAAAGTTGGCGATCGATAAGTCCTTAAATCAGCAAGGTCCAGTGAAGCAGATCCATTTATCCAAGTGATAATCTTTCATAAGCGCTTCTCTATTATTCCGCTTTCATCGAAGAATCTCGATTTTATTGTTAGGAAAATGCTCTTTGTAGCATTAATTTATTGAAGCATATGCAATTGCATTTGTTTGTTTTAGATAATATCATCTGCAACGTATCCTTACATACAAATATCATCTCCACTAAACATAAAGATTGACCATATACACACATAAAACACTACAGTTCTAAATTTGCATGATTTTAATATAAAGTTAATGAAGATATGTAATTTTATTTATGATGGACTAAAATTTTATTCTGGTAATAGCCTATTTGCTCTCTTATATGTGAATCTTTTCAATATCAAGAGGCAGAAATATACTTAAATCCTACTGTCCCTAAAATTCAATAGATTTCTTAGTTTACGAGGCACGTTTTCAATTTTCCCTCTTTGTATCACACTTTACGAAACTTTTACAATCACTTTGCACTTAAAACAGCTAAGAATCTCATGATTTTTTTCAGAGCAACTACTTTAGAATTTTTATTCTCTAAGATTACGTAGTTCAAAAAATTTAACTGCCTGATTAGAAGTATTTTTTTTGTTTTCTTCTCTAAATTGTCAATAGCTTACATCTAATTATCTCTTTTTCTTAAAGAATATATAATGAATTTAGAATTTTTAGCAGATAGTAAAGATATAAAATGTGCGTCAATTTATTTTGGTCGTACTTCAGTAAAGTAATTATAAGATTTTTTACAGATTTTAAATTTCATTTTAATATTTCTCTTGCATTAGAATAAAATTCTAACTGTATTCTTCATGAAATGAACTACCATTTAAGCACTCCCTCTATTTAACAAAACTATTTCGAGTAAGTGAGGTTTAAACGATATTTACACTGAAATCTGTTCAGTTTTATGAAAATAGTTCTATTTAACAATTTAGTATTTAATATAGATTATAGGGTAAATATTGACAAAAAGCCTTAAAAATATAAAACAGATCGTGCTCTTTAAGTTAGAATAAAACTAAATGTAAAGTGTATAAATTAGAATAAAATTGTACTATTGTCCAGTGGTGCATGAACTTTATTTGACCGTGACCCATTTTCTTAAAAGATCAAATCCCTCAACTCCCAATGAAAACTTTTTGGTAATAGCATTTTTTTTCTTTCCAAAAATTTTCAAAAAAAACTAGGAAAAAAAAATAAGATTTTTTGACAAACTATTTTAAAAATCAATGAACTCATAGCTTTTGGATATGACTGGTCCAAAAGTAGCAAATTGTCTAAAAGAAACTTTCTATGGTCGAAGAATTAGCGGAATGTACAGTGAAATAGACATGCTAGAATTAACAGCAATAAAAAGTAGTATTTATTAGAACAAGTTAGAATAAAGTACAGTATGCTAGAATATGGGAGAAACCGAATCGTGCAAGAGCTAGTGTCAGGACCAACTATCGAACTGAACACCACATGGCTGACTACGAAAATAGTGCCAATATGGCCAACTGCAAGCCACTGCTTGGCAACCCTAATGTGGTTTCATCGGGCTTAACCCTTTGGGGGTGCTATTTGCACAGTGCAAATGCCCAAATCTAGGCTCTTTTCCCTTGCATTCAATGTATTCCAGTAAAATGAGCTGAAAAATGGTTAGTACTGCCATCTGTTATCCGTTTAAAGAAATAAAAACATTTTGCAACCTTTAATTGGAAAAAAAAATTCTAGATTCTTTAGGTTAAAAAAAATGGGTAAATAATCTGCACCGTGAAAACGGTGAAGGCTGTTGCCCCTGAAAGGGTTAACAGGATATATACAGGGTGGGACAAAAAGTCCTTTACGAATTTAAAAACAATTTTCTACATTTTTATAAGCGAAATTTTTATATATATATATTTTTTTTTTGTTTCAGACATCAAACTCGGGAGATACCTATATGGAAAAATGTACCTTTATAAACCACTGCAGAGCAAACGAAAATGGTCTCATAATTTTTGGAAAAATAATCAGACCATTAGTTTTTCCATTAATTTATTATTTTAACCATTTCTTTTCTCCCAGACTTTTTTCTGTTTGGCTACCTGAAGGAGAAAGTCACATCAACAAACCAAGGACTTTACGGGAGCTTAACAAAAACATTCAAGCAGAATTGCGCAAATTACACCGGTCACATTTCAAAAAGTGATGCAAAATGTCTTGAAAAGAACCGATGCGTGCAGGAATTTTAATGGTGGACTCTTAACCGTTATTATTTTCCATACCTAATGTAAAAAAAAAACACAAATTAAAATTGATTTGCAATTTATTTTTTTAGATTTTATAATTTCGTTTAATAGTTATTACGGATATAAATAGGAAAGGGACATTTTGCCCACCCTGTATTTACTTCGAATAATAACAAAATCGAATTGTATTTAATTCGAATAATAACAAAAGCTTCGATAAAAATCTTGTTTAACTGATGTACTTGTTTTTGGCAAATCTTATGTGACTGAAAAAAAAAAAAAACTATTTAAACTTCAAAACTATAATAAAAAAAACTATACTAAAACTACTAAAACTACTAAAACTACTATACTGAACTATAAACTAAAAAACTAAAAATAACTAATAAAAATAACTACTAAAATAAACTACATTAAAACTACTTAAAACTAGTTAAACTTCATGTTAATATATTAATATTTACTTGCATTTCATTGATGTAACAGGTAGCAAAAATTAAACGTTAAAAAGAACATGACTTGAAAATTATTTACATATTTATAACAATTTTTCAATTAAATAATGCAATACGATATAAATTTATTCAAATTTCTCCGCGGCCCCCTTCAATTACTTTCGCGTTCCCCATGTGGGTCACGACACAGAGTTTGCGCACCACTGCTCTACTTTTCAGTTAAGGAAATTTCATTAAACCGCTTCCTCTATTCAACAGAATATTTGGAGAAAGTTCCCCGTAAATGACATTTGCATTCATATTAGACTAATTTTACGAAAACAATGCTGTAAATTTCATTAAACCACTTCCTTTATTCAACAAAATATTTGGAGAAAGTTCCTTGTAAATGACATTTGTATTCATGTTAGTCCAATTTTACGAAAACAATGCTGTAAACTTCATTAAACCGCTTCCTCTATTCAACAAAATATTTGGAGAAAGTTCCCTGTAAATGACATCTGTATTCATATCATTCCATTTTTACGAAAAACCATGTTTTTAAACCCATACTTTTGGCAAACAGGAAAGCAAAATAATGTAAAAAAAATACAGTTTTAGGGGAGTTATCCGATTTCAATAAATAAGGAAAAACAAAATATTTTTTACAAGAAACTTATAGAGCAAAATCGCAGATTTAAAAAAAAATTTTTGAATGTATTCGGGATGCATGTATGAAAATATCTGCAATTTTTTTTTTAGTTACGAAGATTCGTCGCAGGTTTCCACTTTCTTTCTGCAACTCATATGCAAACTTTTTTTTCGTACTTTCTTCATTTTTTTAATATGCCATATATTCATTTCATTAAATTGAATATTGCTGATTTAACGGATTTAATTTTTCGTTTACTTCATTTGAAATTTTTTTGTAATTAGAAAAAATTAAATAAATGATATATACTGAATAAATTCATTTCCAAAACATTTGTTTCGAATACGAAATGCATTTGCATCAAATTTTGAAGTTTGATTGCGTTATTAAGAATAATTTAACTTTTCTAAAAACGTTCTTTTATAATAGTTTTTTTTTACAACTTTCGTTAACTTAATGAATATTCTTTCTACAATGTAACATTCACATGTCTTCAAAACGCAAGTACGCAGTTGAAATAATTACATTAGTGCAGTAAACATAATGTATGGTTGTAATAATTCACACTCGTGATGTACGATTTGTCGTTAATGAGAGGCATCAGTCACTAGAGACGTAAGTCTAAGGATGTGCCTCAGTTTCTCTCGGGTATTGAATTGATGAGTCGCAGGTGCAGATTTTGGGTTGCTGAATTTGTACCTCAGGTATTAGCAGCGGCGTTGGTATTAAAATTAAATCCTTGAGAAACAATACAATGGGAACTCGCTAGGTTGGTTTGGAATTAAGAGGCGGAATGATGACTGCAAAAATTTCTGAGTTTATATATTAAATGAAAAGATATTGCAGTCCATAATAAAATGATTATTAATTATCTATATATTTCAGTTGCTAAACCAATTCTTAAGGCAGACCGTGAGAGAAAACTATTCCATCAATTTACTTTATTTTGGTCTTAATCGAAAGATTTTAATCTATAGATGTGTCAAATTTGGATTTTGTAACCACGATTTCTATTAGTTAACGATAATTTACTACTAAAAATTGCTTTCTGAGCATGATCAATGATATTCTTGAGTCTGGATTTAGATACCTACTAAGCACGAGGCCGCATAAACACATTAATTTGCTTCTGCGCATGCTCAGTGACATGTTTAAACCTGGCTTTAGATACTTACTAAGCACGAGGCCGCATGAACACGTTACTTTGTTTATTCTGAGGAATTTTTCTAGCTAAAAATTGCTTTTTGCGCATGTTCGATGACATGATTAAATCTGGATTTAAAAAATCGCTAAGCACGAGGCCTCATAAACACATTAATTTGCTTCTGCGCATTTTCAGTGACATGTTTATATCTGGCTTTAGATACTTACTAAGCACGAGAAGTGATGAACACGTTTATTTGTTTATTCCGAGGAATCTCTCTAGCTCTCTCTCTCTGACATTTTTATTTTTTTGATTATGTTTGTAAGATATAGAATTAAACCTGACGGAAAATGCTTATTTCAAGCTGTTGATTAACATAATTATTTTATTGGGTTCAATAGTAATTTTAAGTATAATTCTCTCCTCTAAATATTATGATTTTCAATAATTGGTAATGATGAGCATAATTTTTGTATTAGCACATTTATTTACTATCCAACCGTCAAGTTTTGACGGGTACCAACTAGTGATTAATAAAGAGCTTTTGGAATAACAAAGTAACTGAAGAAACAAACTGATAAGGGTTCCCAAACCTGGGATCTTAAACCTAAATCTGGGTGTTTCAGAGACCATTTGGGTGTATGGTTATTATCTCAAAATGTGAATTTTTTCCCTTGTACGTTAAAAATTTAGCAAAAATTAATATTTATTTATCACAGTGAACATAGTTAGTTATGTAAATGTAATTATGCAATTATGTTATTATGCAATTAAATCAATGACAAATGATACAAGATGATATCATTACGATTGAATCATGATATATCGCTCTCGTACGAAACCATCTCAATTTTGATATTCGTTACAGATCTAAGACGGATTGAATAATCCCAAAAAATGAATCTTATAGCACTTCATGATTCATTTGGCTATTTTACCTCATTCTTCTGACAGCGTGGAGAGAGGATTTTCAAGAGTTAATAGAGACACAACAAAACACACACACTCTCTGAAAAAAGACTGTAAACGATCGTTTCATGACAAAATAAATAAAATTTGTCATTGAAATTGTCCTTCATGGATACCTAAAGTGGAACTGGAAAGAGACGTAATGTTCAATACGGTAAGAAGCACGCATTAAAAAAGCAAGAAACAATAACGGCAACAAAAAAAAATACAGAATAATTCTCAGAAAATTAATTTAGAGGTGAATGATGGAATGGATCCAATGTGAGTACAATTAAAAAAGTAACTTTAATTTAACTTAAAGTAACCTTAGAAAATATAGCGTGTATTATCTTACTTGTATTTTTTAAATAATTTTTAATAATAGGAAATATGTTTTTTATTACAGTCTGGGCTTTATTTTAAATGCCATCTTGGTTTACAGTTGAACCCCGTTACAGCGAACCTGGTATATAATGAACTTACGGATATAAGGAACGAAAATTTTGTTCCCGCTGTTTTCCTATTGTACGTAATTTAATTAGTATTGTGCCACTTTAATGCAATCGATTTTAGTCGATTTATATCATTAATTATCATCTTTTTATAGATTTTACCATTTTCTAATTCATCATTATTGAATGCACATTGCAACTAATGTGTTATACATTTTGTGAGCATATTTCTTGACGGGTCGGATATAGCAAACCACCGGATAAACCAAACAAAACCTTTCGTCCCATGAAGTTCGTTATATCGGGGTACGACTGTTTCACATTATTACTACCTGAAATATTTTGAAATCAAGAAGCGTGTAACCACAATGCATGAAACTTGGTTAAATGACGAGCTAAAAAAATGATTTAATATATGAAATAAATGTAGCTTACAAAATATAAATTTTTGAAAATGATAATAGATAAACATAAATATTTTTCCGAACACTATTCATTATTATCCACTTATTTCTTTCTTATATCCGCATTGGAAAACAAATAAATAAATCTTCATAGTAGAAGATAAACTGGTATTGTGTTACTTTAGTAATCATAAAAAAATTCAGGCAGTCTCTTCTAACGAAACTACCACAGGTTATTAACGTAGGGTTACTTATCGTTGCTTACCTCTTTTGTATGTGTTATGTATATGTGTATATATGTATATGTATGTGTTATGTATATATGTATATATATATATATATATATATATATATATATATATATATATATATATATATATATATATATGTATATATATATATATATATATATATATATATATATATATGTATATATATATATATTATATATATATATATATATATATATATATATATATATATATATATATATATATATATATATATATATATATATATATATATATATTTATATACACTCACTTCCAAAAGTTAAGCACGGAGAGGGAAATGTTAATTTCCGTAAGCCAATCTGAATTAATGAAAATGAAATTTACTGCAAAGGTAGAAGGATGTATGCAAATATGTTATTTAACAGCCAATCACGGTTTCGCGTCGAGAAATATGCAAAACAGGCAGTCTTATAAGAAGCTGGCATTGTGAAGGGTTACAGGAGTTGCATGTAAGTGCTGATGAAACGTGTTTAGAACATTCGTACGATTTGTTTTCAAGCTAGACGTGTTTCTATGGCTTCTAGAAGATGAATGGAAGATCCTGAGCGCTATCGGGCTGTCGGACGCATTGAAACAGGACAGTCTATCAGAGGTGTTGCTCTTTACTTCAGCGTTCATCATTCCATCATTTCACGATTATGAAAACAATTCCAAACCAGCCAAACAGTTGTCCAAAGACCTGTAGCCGGTCGCCCAAGGGTTACCACCCCCTCGGAAGATCGATATATTGCTGTTGTAGCCAAGCAGAATCGAAGATTGAATTTCCACACGTGTGACATCTATAGTTACAGCGGCCATTGGTAAGACGATATCTGCTACTACTGTTTGTCGAAGGCTACGCCCGGGTACCACGAGTTTGTTTTCCTTTATCCGTCCAATCCAGAGGGGCACGATAAAGTGGTGCCGCCAGCATGTGAATTGGACTGTGTCTGATTGGGGCAACGTTATGTTCACAGATGAGTCCAGATTTCCCCTACAACCCGATGATAAGCGTGTAAGGGTCAGGAGGGAACAAGGTACACGCAATTGGCCAGAGAACATCACCAATCATCACTCATTCCGCGGGGGAAGCATCATGGTCTGGGCAGGGATATCTTTGGGATATTGCACCGACGTGCACATCGTCGGGCGAGGTTCTGCGACGCCTCTACGGTATCTAGATGAAGTCCTAGACCCCACTGTGAAACTGTACGTTGCAGCAGTAGGTCCTTCTTTCATTTTAATGGACGATAATGTCCGTCCCCATAGATCTGCCATCGTTGACGACTTTCTGGATTGTGAGGGCATTACGCGTATGGAGTGGCCGGCTTACTCGCCGGACCTTAATCCATTTGAAAATATTTGGGATGCCCTCGGTCGTGCTGTATGTAGACGTTTCCCACCTCCAGCCACTCTCAGAGATTTAGAAACTGCCCTAGAGGAGGAATGGCGAATTGACTCTCCGGTGGTTGATCACCTCGTAAAAAGCATGATCACACTCTGTACACTTTGTATGAAGGTGAAGGGTGCTCACATACGCTATTAATGTTGGTTTTTGTCATTTGTTTTGCATTTAAACATCATTTTTTTAATGACGCAAATATGACGTCCTCTTATAATTTATGAAAATTCAATATTTTTTCTATATCTGTATGTAATTCTTTGTTTTGTTTCATGAATAAACATAGAGCTACTTACTTGCAGCATTTCATGTCGATCAAAACAGTACTTGTCCATTTTTACGCATTTTACCACTCCGTGCTTAACTTTTGGAAGTGAATGTGTATATATATATATATATATATATATATATATATACGTGTATAATATATATTCGTATCTATATATATTCATATATGCATGTCAAAAATTTAATGTATTTTGATACTTTTCTGTTTAATTGTGTACTGCTTGTTGAAGCGATACAGACTGGGTTTGGCACGCTGCCAAAATTATAACTCGAAAGGACGGGTGGACAGACGGTTTTACAGTCTTAAATTTTGCTTTCCGAAGGACCGCTATGGCGGAACGTAATCCTACGTTAAAATTCAATATAGCATGTACTACCGATACTTTAATGGAGAGTTTCAGTGATGCTTTCTAATTTTCAGCGATATGACATAACTTACTGATCTGTTTCGTTATAGATAAATAAATTAGGTCCAGTAAATAAATTTTCTGATTCATATACACTGAAAATACACATATGTAAAGGGAATTTTAAGGCAACAATTTATACTTCGCCAAGTATGAATTTACTAAAGCTAGAGAAAATTTTCAACGACATTAGATAGTTTATATAATTATGACGCATTGTATTGCTAATGTCATCCTAAATAAATTAAAATTATTGATAAAATGTAATGCATCCCGTGAAATGACTAATTAAAAAATGATTAATAATTTCGTCAAAATATGTGCATGAAAATCCCTAGGAAAATTGAAAAATTAAAGCTCTCATTCTAATAATGTAGGTTAACTACATGGCATAGATCTCCCTTACCTGAACACATGAATAAATACAGCTTACCAAATGTAAATTTTTGAACATGGTAATAGTATAATGCGATCATTTTATCCGTACATTAAACACCCATTTCTTTGTGGTAATAAATGTTCACAATCGAAGGGAAACTTGAATTGTGTTATTTTAGTAATCATAATATATGGGTGAAATAATTCACAGTACAGACCTAAATGAATGCCGCCCTTAAATATGAAGGATAAGTCACTTCGGATGCCTTAGGATATGGTTGAAGTTTCTCCTGAGAATTCCACTGATGAGTCGCAGGTGTAGGATTTAAGGAGGCGTATGTACGTTTATCTCTAGAAGCGTCAGTTGAGTTGAATATCATATCTCACAAACTTTCTGGAAACTAAGTTGCATTGCAAAATGGCTATAGCAGAGTCATTGGACATTGGCTTAAGGTAAGAAGAGATGATTTTAAAGATAATTCAATCAATGAAATTGTATTTAAATAAATGTACAAAAAATGGACACCGGAACTATAAACTTAGGTGAAAACCTAATAAAAATAAAATCTCGACTCAAATCAGCATAATGTAAATGAATGAAATAAAATAGTTTACGATGAATGTTAAATTATGAATGATGCATTTTAAAAATATGATGCAGATGTAAAGGTTTGCAGTAGCGAATGTTTTCATAAAAACTTTTAACTAAATTTTATTGTAAACTAGCTTGATAACTATCATTTAACAATTAAAAAAAGACGATTCGTATTTCTCAAGAAATAAAAAATAGAGTAATCAATATTAACAACAAATAAAAAAAAAATAAACAAAAACTCAACACAACACTCTCCCCCCAAAAACAAACAAACAAACAAACAAATATTAAATTGATATGTGTTATACCAGCTTTTTATCAGCTTTACCAAAATTAGATATTTATTGTTGAAGGCCGGAAAAAGAGATGTAAAAAAATACTATAGCCTAGACTTCGAAAATTGGATAAAGACCCCTGAAACAAGTAAAAAGAAAGAATCTCGTAAATTCACTCAACGCTTTCCACTTATCGTGTTTTATATCATATATTGCATATTATGTGTTGATCATATATTGTGAGTTAGTTTTTTCCTTATTATCAAACAGTTTATGTTATATATATATATATATATATATATATATATATATATATATATATATATATATATATATATATATATATATATATATATATATATATGGTTTGAAACCCATATGAAATTTAGTTCGGTGGTCTCATTCGAAATATTGTACTGCCCAAAAATATATATAAATATTTATTCTACACATCTATAGAAATTTCATATGACTATGTCGTAAACCGTATAACCTCGGGCCACTGGAACAGATTAGTTTCTAATGTATGTTTCGAAACGTCTATAAATGGATCTGTTATAACACTGCAATGATTTTGTCCTGTTAACGTGCTATCAAATACGCACTGATATCCTTCAACGAAATTCATGCCAATGTCAATATTTGTCTATCGGGAAATGAAAGGTTTGAATAGTTATGGATATTATTTATCCATCAACTTCTATATATATAAAACTAATTAACATAACTATATAATAAGAACTGAGGTAATGAAAAAATAAAAGCACAAAAATAAAGCTAACTACGAAAGTTAAAATTTACCTCATAACTTCAATGATATGAAATTCTGAAGTTGCCAATGGTTGCAGTTAGTTTCAATTCGCAAAATTAAAATTGTTCTCAACTAATTTCCAAATATTTGCAATGAGTTTGAAATACCATTCCCATAACATTCTTATACTAGATTATTTCTATTTAGTTGAATTATAAAAATGAAATAAGGGAGTAAAATTTCTTAACTGTTCAGCGGGCGCGCCCGTGTACAGAGTGCAACATTTTCGCAATTTTGAATGGTTTGTTTTTACAAGTAAGGTTTGAATGTCCTAAGCAGTTTCTATTTATACCTACACCCTTTCTAATGCAGGTCTGATTTTCTGACCCTTGTATTATTTTCCATTCATTGTTAGTCGTGATTTAAACGTGGTAAACCAACGAATATATTGGATTGCAATACGACATAATTATGAGTTGATGTCGTAGATCAAATGTGCAGCTATTACACGGTATCCCGCATATCACGAAGATGGACAATCTCATTGATTTTTAGGTTTTTGGACATGATAGGAATCGATTCGCAAGTTGTCCTTAGATGCATTAAACCACACAATTTTGAAATAAGGCGATTGTATCTGCATTCTTTGGCCTTTAATTATAAATATATCTCAATATTATCAACATTTTATATCTTTTCATAAAACGCAGAATTATTATTTTCAATTTGAAAAAAGAAAGTTTATTAGAAATGGAACAATCAAGGTTGAAAGACACGTTGCACTTTATAACGCGCGCCTTCTGGTGTTCCAAAAATTTGCATGCTCGCTGAAGGGTTAAAACTGATTACTTGCATCGTTGCTTATACGCTTACTTATATGATATGTTTGTAAGCTGGACTCGAAGCACTACTGAAATCACATTCCCTCAAAGGTTTTATTTCCTTATGAAACTGAACTACCTGTTAGATAGTCCAATATTGCGCAACTTATCGGTCTTAGAAGTAATTAGAGAGGTCTTGGATAGTTGGAAGTTAACTTATATCAATGGTGATATAAAGAGATTAAGTAAAAAAAAAGGTATGATTACATATTTGTTTGCATTGATAAAATTTTTTTTTTGACTTCTATAAAAGTTTTAAGTCTATCAGTTTTGTATACAAAAGTACATTTCTTTATGCAACAGACTCAAGTCGAAATTATATTTATGTGATTGGTATAAAAGCCAATAAGTTGGTATATTTAAATCACTGTTAAGACATTTATACCGGCCACCATAGATATTGCATTGAATTATGAAATTAAAAATTTGCTTTAAAAGTTCTAATAATGCTCCTTTTTAATTATAAATTTTGTTAATTTTTACTTGAATTAAATAAATATAAGTACTAATATTTAAATATGAAGTTTTGGTCACATGGGATCTGCCAAAAACAAGTACGGACGGTAAACGAGACATTTTTATTGTTATAATGCAAAGTAAATTAATACTAGTTTGTACCCGTCAAAACATGACGGCTGGATAGTAAATAAATGTAATAATACACAAATTATACTCAAACCATCATTGCCAAATGTTGAAAATCATAATATTTAGAATAGAAAAATACACTTTAAAAATTAATATTGAATCGAAAAGAAATAAATATTTTTACTCAACAGAGCAAAATAAATCATTTCCGTCAGATTTAATTTTGTATCTCACAAACATAATTAAAGATAAAAATGGCACAGACAGAGCTAAAGAAATTGTTCGGTATAAAGAAATTAATGCTTTTATACGGCCTTGTGCTTTGTAAGTATCTATTGCAAGATATAAACATGTCACTGAACATCCGCGTAAAGCAGTTTTTAATTTAAAATTATTGCTAATTAATAGAAATAACGGTTACAAAAAGCATATTTGACACATATACATTAAAATTTTTCGTTTAAGATCAAAATGAAGCAAATTGATGAAGTAGTTTTCTCTCACGTACTGCCAAAAAATCGGCTTAGAAACTTAAATATATAGAAAGCCAAAATCAACACTTCATCTATTTTATACAAAAGGTCGTTAAAATTTGCTAATTTTTCTCTAATTTTGGTATCATTTCGCTAATTAATTTAAAAAATACAACAACCAAAAAATTTTCATAGGGGACAGGTGAATTTTTTTATCTAAAAAAGTTTGCGCATCAATGAATTAGACAGAAACATTATGCATTAATACTACCCACACAAATAAAGTTTTGATATTACACAGAGCGTGGGTGCACTTATATAAAAATGATTCAAATGCTGTGAAACGCCAATCAATACTACTATGTATGATAAGTCAGAAAAGGTTGAAAATAAGGCTTCTGAAGGGATGTAGTATTTAATGAACTCTACATGCTACATTTAAATTCATGAGGTGTATTCAAAAATATTGAAATATAATATTTCCTCTACCACTTCATTTAATTTATTTTAAAAATATTTAGAAAAACCTTACGTCGTCAATAAAACTTTACACTATTTTTCTTGGTCTTGACAGACCTGCTAAAAACTACTTACACTGTAAAAAACTCATTTTTTTCACGCATTTGTTTTACCCATGGTAAACCAAACGTAATTTTGTCATGAAATTCAGATGTCTATTTCTATTGAATTTGAAACCAGTATTATGCGTCAGCAAATAATATATAAAAGGTATTAGGAAAAATCTTTCCTATAATAATATATAACAATGACATTTTACGATAATATATTATATAATACCAAAATTAATGATCAACCCTTGGTAATGTGGCTACAGTTCAATATTTATCAGCAGTATAATTAGTTGAAAAATCAATATAGTACATATTACCGATAATTTAATGGAGAGTTTCAGTGATGTGTTCTAATTTGCAGTAATATGCCATAATTTACTGATATGCTTAGTTATTGATAAATAAATCAAGTCCCATAATTAACTTTTTTGTTCCATATACATTGAATAAATATATATACATATATATATACATACATACATACATATATATGTATGTATATATTTATATATATATATATATATATATATATATATATATATATATATATATATATATATATATATATATATATATATATATTTATATATATATATATATATATATATATATATATATTATAATATAAATATATATATATATATATATATATATATATATATATATATATATATATATATATATATATATATATATATATATATATATATATATATATATATATATATATAGATATATAGATAGATAGATAGATAGCTTACAAATGTAAATTACTTAATAGGTAACAAAAAGGAGTAAATAAATTTTAGGCGCTAAGCTGCTCACAAAATATATTTACGATATATAGATATTTAAAATTAAGATGACTACAAGGGGCAGATGCGACCATTTAATACTCCTATAACCTAAAACAAGATAGACATATAAAAATAAGCAAAAGCGGAAGTGGAGGTGGTATAGTTGATGACTGGGGGGAGGGGGGCTGTGACCCCCCAAATCCGGTTAAACATGTTTAGCGTCCAGACAACACTCCCGGATGTCGGCTATAACACTAAGACAGTTATAAACAATTATGAAGAAGAAAAAATTATTTAGATGAAAAAAAGAAGTTAAACCATATACTTTTACTTATATAATAAACTAAAACATAATTACAAATTGAATAGTGTTTTAACCTTTAAATATAGAAAAAATCTTAATACTAAGAGACAGAAGTACAATAATACTAACTATCAAAATAAATACACATAAACAAATACACTACAATTTAAGATACAAAAATACTATACTCCCCACCAAGCAAGAGACACGAAACTCAGGCACACTCACTTTTATAGACATAGTAGGGATAAATATTGCCGTATTAGGGAAATTTTTGGTGTTGCCAACTTAAGTTAAAACGATTCTCGCAATCTTTATTATCTAATTTAAAAAACTGGGTTAGAATTGATACGAGGAAATTGACAGGAAAACTCTGGTCAATAGCTATATAGTTATGAATTTATTTATACTGACGTCCATAGTTTTTGTGTTTGAATGTAAACTTTGGCAACGTATTAATTGGTTAGTAACTATATTGCGTTTAATATTTAAATGTAGAGCATTATTCCAATTCATACTCCTAACAGTTTTAAAGTTGTAAAATTCGCTTTTATCATATAGACTGTATGGTATTAGATTTAGATTAAAATTTAAACTCAAGTCCAAAAATACCAAATTGCATCGTTATCTTTATCAGTCTCCACCAATTTAAGATTTTTACGGTAAAAATTAATATCTATTGCATTTAAGTTTTCATTAAAGCATATGAGTATATCATCTACATATCATCTACATATCGGATTCCCGCTAAAGACTTATTTTACCTCTGGAGAATATTTAATTATTTTGTATATGTGTGTCCGCATTTGTTTGTTTGTTTTATATGTCCATAGAAAATACTAAGGATTGAATTCAATTATAAAGGATTAATTATTATTCATATTTCCCTTTTTGCTACAACCATGTGGGTTTGCAAATTAGAGAAATTTCTCAATAAAATGCACATATACGTTTACAAAATATACATATAGCAAATGATTAATCACCATATATAAAAGAGAATGCTTGTGTGTGTGTGTCCTTTATGCGTTCCCGAACGGTACATCCGATTGAGATGAAATTTTGTACAGATGTTGTTCTCACTCCCACGGGAAAAAACTGGGGGGGGGGTAAGACACCCCTAGCACCCCTAGGGGGACAGGGGCACATATAAAAATAATCGAAAACGACTAATAGTATTAGTGTCGAATCGATAGTTTTCGGGGTCGCTGAGATTAATAGTGATACTTCCGACGCCGCTTAAGTGCAAGATCAGCCCCCTCAGCATTGGTGGGGGAGGCGGAGGGGAAGAAAGGGTGAATATAAAATGTCCAAAATGACCGAGTGTAGTGTCGAATCCGTAGTTTTCGGGGTCGCTGACATGAATAAGGACACTCCCGATGACGTTTAAGTGAGAGTTCAGCCCTCCTCAGTATTCGGGGGAGGCGGGGGAAGAAAGGGTGAATATAAAATATCCAAAATGACCGAGAGTAGCGTCGAATCCATACTTTCGGAGTCACTGAGGGGAATATAGGAAATTAAAAATGTTGTTTATAATGAAGTTTTAAGTTAAATTAATAATAGAGTGAATTTGTAATTTCACTTTATCATTTGCATACTGTATTTACTTTTAAATACCTGTAAATTAAATTACTTAAATGTTATACTATATGTAGAATCCATTCCTTTTCCTGTGCAATAAAAAAATTGAGATAAATAAATACACGGGCAACGCCGGGCAAACAGCTAGTTATCTATAAACAGTGTTTAGTACGATACTTCCCATTGTGTTTATAAAGTTTGACTAGAATATAAAAATGAAACGAAAAAAACAAACAGGCCTATTACAGAGATTCAAAAAAACAAAAATTTCTCCACTTAAGTTCACAAAGTGACACATTTGTAACTGACGATGAGACTCCAGGTATCAGGCAATTGTTTGCTTACAAAAGCCCAGTTTATGAATGGTTATTTACCTATTTCAAAAAATAACTGATATCCATTAAAAACACTTTTAAAAGTAAAAAAAAGACGCCAAGCTTCAAAACAAAAGTTATGACTAAAAAATAGTGTGATATCAAATATCCAAACTTATTAAGTTCTGGTACTTAATTTCCTAATCACGAATTTTTCCCATCTAAGTGAAATAGTTAAGCATGACTTGTTGATAGAAACCCTTCTTCCTTAGACCAAACTCATCATAACCTGTTTCTGAAAATTTAGGTTTTAAATATTTATACATACCAGGCTTGGCGGCCGTCTTAAAATTTAAACCATTAAAATAACAGAAAGCAAAAAATAAAATAAAATAAATAAAAAAAATATAAAAAAATAGTTAATGTGAATTTAAAACATCCATTTCAGATTTTAACTCCGCACCTCGGTACTCTGTTAGACAGTATGTTTATAGCATCATTCCAACAAAAGATACGACAAAAATGGTGTTATATCCGATTTTATTAAGCACTGGGACTCAATTGCATTTTTAACAGAATTTTAATGGGATATTAGTCATTTTAATCAGTCTTCTAATTGCAGTTAATGCATGATGTCAAACAAAACAAACCGTTAGGTAGAAAGAAAAATAATAAATAATGCTGTAATTCCCCAAAGGAAAAAATTTGCATTAAACAACAAAAAATGTGAATGCCATGCTTTGGAATTACGTTGCCCAAATGTAACGTGTAAAGAAATTTGAAATTTATAGAATAATTCGTGACCATCTTAAAATTGCTGCTACATTCATTTTAAAAGTAACCAAATAATAGGACACACATATTTTGCATAAATAACTAAAATGAATAATTTATACAACTAAATAACATACTTTCGACGTTTCAACAGACAAAATTTATTGATTCCAAATACGAAAAGACGGCCGACAAGCCTGGTATGTATAAATATTTAAAACTTAAATTTTCAGAAACAGGTTATGATGAGTTTGGTCTAGGGAAGAAGGGTTTCTATCAACAAGTTATGCTGAACCATTTCACTTAGATGGGATAAATTCGTGATTAGGAAATTAAGTACCAGAACTGAATAAGCTTATATATTTGATATCACACCATTTTTTAGTCATAACTTTTGTTTTAAAGCTTGGCATTTTTTTTACTTTTTAAAAGTCTTTTCAGTGGATATATATATATATATATATATATATATATATATATATATATATATATATATATATATATATATACATACATACGAAACGTAATGCAGGAAACATAAAAATCCGATTTCTTGAAACAAGTCAATGATTTTCTTTATCAAATCCCTTTTCATCTGTTTTTCAACGGCACAAGAGAAACGTACCCATTATAGAAGTAACTACATCAATGCAAGCAATAAAATAAATCACAATCTGAGAAATACTAGGGAAGACCAATAAAGCTAAAAATAAAATTCTTCCAGAAATATGACTTTAATGAGCATAAAAGATTGAACGCACTACATTGAAAAAAATTGTAAGAAATGTTATTTATATAAATGCATATCGAATGTGAAAAAAAAAGTTAATATGCGATACAAAAATGCATTTTAGTCTATTCTGATATCCAGTCTCGAGACACGGAACAATTTGTATACGGTAGGGCCATTAAGTAAATTGCAGGGAATTTATATTATTGGAAAAAGGAAAGTGCTTTATTTTTAAGATTTAGAAAAGCTACATCTTCATAAGTAGTTTTGTTGGGATATACGGAGTTACTTTGACCTTATTACGATAATAGTACACTAAAGGAGTTTTAAGGAAGTACTTATGCGAATGTAAGCATTTCTGTGAGTTATGGCACCGGTTTGTGCCACTATAAAACAAGTAATATATGAAGCTAAACTTGTTAAACTTTAGTCGTAGCACAGATTTCCTATATCAAAATGTCCTTTAAAATATTATGGTTCTTACGCCAGAAAAGGAATGGAATGTAGAAGCAAAAATAAATAATACAAAAGCCTTAACTCTTTTTCTTAATGTCTGATATTTTAGCTCAGTGAATTGTCTATTGTTCTAAAATTTTTCGAAGTATGTGTGTTAGAATATTGACTTTGATATGCTACTCACAGATAGTCAGATACTCGATGTAAATAATGAATCAAGGATTGTTGCTTTCTGTCAACAAATAATTAATGCTAATTGTAATACATGAAACGTGTTTTACCAACTTAAGTATAATGAATGCAGAAGGAGTAAAGGCAGTATTTTTCTCGGCTTTCAAACTGTGGACGTTAATGAAGAATTAGGAAGCGAAATAGTAGTTTATGGAAATCTAATACAGTTAGTTCTCCTTAAATGGTCAAAAAGGAACAAACCTCCCCCCCAAAAAAAAGCTTTATATGCCTTATAGTCTACGTAAAATATTATGTCACTTTAAATTAAATTTAAGTCATCTATGTTTTACACACCTGGGCCCCAAATCTAAATCGACAAGCAAATTTTTTCTTATATATATAAATATATACAGCCATGTTTTTTTTAAAACTGAAACTACTCAGAATCATCTGTAGCGCGATCTATCAGCCAGAATACCACCAAAATTGATAGAGGGACTAAGGACGACAGGGGAAAGAGTTTCCGATAAAAAAAAAAAAATAGTTCCAAAAGATGTCGATAGGGGACGATATGGACGATATGCCGATAGGGGACGATATGATGAGGCAGTGGATATATATATATATATATATATATATATATATATATATATTTCCTTGTTGTTTTCGGCGCACCCGGGAATTTGCATAAAAGGCAAGTAAAACATTAAAATGCAAATAACAGCGCCAGTATTTTAGACTATAAAAATCGGGGCGGTATCTGTTGCTCCGTCGCTTTACAGAAGAAAGAGTCATCAGTCGTTTTTTTCCACTGGCATGGCCACATCGCTTTCCGGACGTAACCCATGTGACATCTTTCTTTGGGATTATATAAAGTCTAAGGTGTATCTTGGTGGGGTCTCAAACTTGCTGGCCCTAAAGGACAACATATCCCGGACTTTCATGAACATTCCTGGTAAAATGTTACGCTTGGCCGTTGAGATCGTAGTGTTCAGGATACAATGCGTCGTCCACTTGGTCACATTGAAGGAGGGAGCAGTGATTTTGCTACATAAAGTGGTGTTGCAGGGAAATTTCTTTGTTATTCATTTGTCTCCTTACAACTTTTTCGGTATTCATCCCTTATCTTTATAGCACGAAATACTGGCGCTGCTGTCAACTACATAGTCGTGAATGTGTATTTTGATGTTTTACTTTCCTTTTATGCATCTTTTCGGGTGCGCCGACAAAAACAGCGCCATATTTTCCCCAATCGGCGAGATTTGGAACTTTTTTATTCTCAGAAACTTTTTCCCATCGTCTTTAGCCCCTCTATTAATTTTGGTGGAGTTCCTGTTGATAGATCGCACTACAGATGGCTCTGAGCAGTGTCAGTTTGAAAAAAATCACCCCATATATATATATATATATATATATATATATATATATATATATATATATATATACATGTATGTATGTATATATATGTATGTATATATATATATATATATATATATATATATATATATATATATATATATATATATATATATATATATATATATATATATATATATATATATATACATGTATGTATGTATATATATGTATGTATATATATATATATATTAATATATATATATATATATATATATATATATATATATATATATTATATATAATATATATATATATATATATATATATATATAGTATATATATATATATATATATAATATATATATATATATATATATATATATATTAAGTACTAACAGTAAATTTACTTTTGACTTATACGACAAAAGATCTGACTATAATTTTAATATTGTTAAATTTCAAAATTATCTAACCTGTTTACATAAATCTGTTTTAATAACATTATTGTAAATCAGTTAGTTCGTATAAATAGGCTATGTTCTAAAGACAATAGGATTAATCATATTATAGACTTGAAAGCTGTGCTAACTCGTAATAATTACCCTGTAAGTCTATCCAAAAACATAATTGGTTGTTTTTGTATCAATGAATAGTTTGTTCTGTTGCATTAATATGTTAAATATAACAATAGGTTAAAATAAAAATAATAACTACTAAAAATAAAAATAAAAATCATAAGTAAAATAAAATAAAAATAAAATTAACTCATAGTAGTAACAATAATAAAAACTAAATAATTAAAGGAATAATAGTCTTAAAATATGGTAACCTAAGTTAGTCTGTAACTGAGAATGCACTACCTCAATGGTTGCAAGTTTTATGACGTCAGTCATCTTGCGGTTACAAGTTCTTAACTTCCACTATGACTAGCGCCAGGCTTGGTGTTCTTTGGTTAAGTACTTTTATTCAAACTTAATTCATTTATTATTCAATTCTTCTGTTAATAATGGATTGTACGGTGTCTGAGTGTGTTTATTTAATAGATCATACTCATCAGAAACAATTCATTGGTTTTTAGACAGTATTGACACCGCTGATGAAGAAATGATGTCAAAAACCTTATTCATACTTTTCTTTACATGTTTTTAGTTATGGCTGCTAGTAGCTTTAGAGCTATTACTGTTTTTCTCTTTCATCTTATTCTTATATATATATATATATATATATATATATATATATATATATATATATATATATATATATATATATAACATTAAAAACAACTATATCCTTTTCAAATTCAAGTTTATTCTAAATTTCCTTCGGCTTTTGAGCTATTTTCGTTTCTGATTTAAAGAACAAAGCAGCTGCATAGCGTCCCGTCAAAAAGTCCAATTTTTAGCGCATCTTTACGTAAGGTATCACGTGACCACTGCATCAGAGTCACGGATAGCCAATCATTAACCTTTTTCTTGATCACAGGGCGAGCCACCTCAAAAGTTTATAAAAGACCCTGCGGTCAGAATTCGGAGAGCTTTTGTCATTTTCCCCCGCGTAGTGAAGTTATGTCAGTTTGCCTAATAAATATTTAGTTCAACGTAATGATTGCCGTCTTTGCTCAGGCCTCGACTGCTACTATTCTTCTAAGTCTGCGTTGTGGCATGGTGGGTCCATAGTCTCTTCGGTCATCTCGGGGTGGGGGGCCCATCATGTTACATATATATATATATATATATATATATATATGTACATATATATAATTATATATGTACATATATATAATTATACTATATTTAAATTCATTTATATACATATGGTTCGCCGAAAAGTTTAACGTATGTTTTCCTGTTAGTTGGCTCTATTAACACTTTATTATCTCTAATGTCATACGAAGCAATTTTATTAGATTCTGTTCTAAAAGCTGTCATATCAGAGTGCATTTAAAATATATGTTATCAAAATCATTGACTTTTTATGTAGCTGTTTTCCTATTGAAGATGTAAGAAAATAAGCAACATTATGCTGCAATATTTCAAGACAGGTAAAAACGCAACTGAAATACAATAAAAAGGATTTCTTCAATGTATTATGAAGGTGGATTGACTGACAGAACGTGTAAAAAGTTGTTTGCGAAGTTCATGTTAGAGATCTCTAGCTGGACAGTTCTCCAACGTCGGACGAACCAGTTGAAGTTGAAAATTATCATATCGAGACATAAATTGAAAACAATCAACGTGATACCACGTGGGAGATATTGAAGTGAGGGATATTCATATCATGGTGAAGTATCCAAATCAATCGCTAAAAATCATTTGTACCAGCTTGGTTATGTTAATCACTTTGATGTTTGAATTCCACATAAGTTAAGCTATAACAGCACTTTCGATAGAGCCTTCCCACGCGGTTCTCTACTTAGACGTAACGAAAACGTTCCAATTTTACAACTGATTACGAAGGTGATGAAATTTGGATTCTTTATAATAAAATGGAACTGAAGAGGGTAAAATGCAAGCGAAAGTAACCACCAGGAACCACATCAAATCTCGATCTTCCTCTTAATAGGGTGTTATTGTGTATATGGTGGGATTTTAAGAGAGTCCTCTATTTTTAACTCCTTCCAGAAAACAAAACGTTTAATTCCAACAAGTACTGTTCCAATTTAAACCAACTCAAAGCAACACTCTACGAAAAGCATCAACAATGAGGCAAATAATCTTCCATCGGGATAACGCAAGACTGCATATTTCTTTGATGGCCAGGCAAAAACTATTAAAGCTTGATAAGGGAGTTCAGATTCATCCGCCTTAATCAACAGACATTGCACTTTTGGATTTCTATTTATTTCAATCTTGAAAAAAAAATTCCAATTCCCTGGAAGACTACAAAATTCACCTGGAATACTTCTTTACTCAAATAGTTAAAAAAAAATTTGGGTGGATGGAATTACGAAGTGTTCTGAAGGATGGCTGAAAGAAGTGGAACAAAACAATAAACATATTGATCCAGAAAGTTATTGATGAAAATGAAAAAAACAATTATCATGTATTTTCATTTAAAAACAGATCGAACTTTTTTATCAACCCTATATATAGTTAGTGCTGAACAAAGATAATGAAAACACGGAAATTTATGCGAATTTTCCCCACTGAAATCAAATGTTTTGGCATAAAATATCAGCAGTAACCCTTATGAACTAAACAACAAAATTGCCTATCAAAGTATTTACAATTTATGGGAAGAAACAGACAGCATAAAAAGCAAGTGTCGACAACAAGCGATCATATCAGTAATACGAGTATAAATGAATATTAAGCATTTATAATGCAAATGATAAAGCTATCAAATTTTGTACCAATCTATCTTTCTTACAATAATATGCTTCAAGAGTGGAATATCATTTATATACCTTTGCTTAGCCTTCGAAATACAGTAAATAAATATAATTGCTAATGTGGTTTGATTGCTTGAATGGGGGTACATCTACTGCATGTATCTTCAAAACGTTTTTGGTATATTTTTAACGAGCTATAATTCTAACAAGAAAAGGTATTTACATAAAAATGATCTAAAATAGGTAAAAACACCTACCGGCTCGAACCCTTACGTCTCTGCTCCCTAAAATCCCAGCATTGTTCATAGCCACACATCTGTAAACAGCGGTATGCACGTCTTTTCTAAAATCTTCTTGGGAAAAGGGTGGAAAGTCAAGGGAACCGTCCCATCTGACATGACGAAGTCCTGGCACATTTATGACCACTGTCCCGTCCTCTGTTCTCCATGTCACTGTAGGTACAGGGTGGCCTGTTGCAGAACAGGGAATGCTTGTCCCATACGTATTCAAAAATGTGACGTCACTCGGAGGTTCCGTAACGAATGATGGTCCTTGTAGTTCCGGATTAGGAGATACATATTCAGCTGAAAAGAGAAGGAAAATTATATATATATATATATATGTGGATTTAAATATTAGCATTCGAAAAACAACGTAAAATGTAGTTGTTGCTGTTGATGCCCCTTGACCAACAATAACATAAGATCATGTCCTGAAGGCTATGGGCGATGAAGGTGCGGCTCCTGTTTTGAATTAGAACCACAAATGTCGGAGCCCGACTTGGCTAAATGACCGGTCCTGTAATTTTGAACCGAGTCAAGGGACGAGACCGGAACACTTGACCCTGCACCTCCAGAGGAAAATTTGCGAACTTGGAGGACATTGAAGCAACGCCCTATTTTACGTGCCCCGGCCACCGTTTGTGAACACGGCGGTAGATTTGCAACGACGGGCATCGAACCAGGGACTTTCAGATCACTGGCCCGTTGTTCTTGACAACTGGGCTACCGCACCCATACGCAAACTGTAGTCGATGTGGTTACTCTTCAATAATACGCAGTTTCGTAGTAAACAACGCATTTATTCAATCATTCTGCAGAAGAGATGAGATCTTCCCTGCGAGAGGGATCCTCCAGTCTATCTGAAGAGTGTTAATGTAAAAGCGCAATTATATATCACTTCTTACCTCAAATTCTCGTATAGGCGATCCTCGTGATCATGCTTGTCATTAGTCAGCAAATTTGACACGATACGTTACACGAAAAGTTACAAAAGTTACTCGATACGTTATATGTATTGTAAAACTGCTATAATGTGTATTTTCTTTCACACAGTTGAATTTTAGCTTAGAGCTCACCTGAGGGTAGATTTAAAAATTATTGAAAATTTAAACGGGGTTGGTAAAAATTAGTAATTTAAAGGACAAATTAATTTAGGGAATGATAAATTATTTTTTGGCGTAACTAACACACACACACACACACACACACACACACACACACACACACACACACACACACACATATATATATATATATATACAGTGGAATCTCGATCTATCGTTTTTTCAAGGGACCGACTGAAATGAACGATAAATGCGGGAAAACGATAGATGCGGAAACATAACAAAGCAATATGATCGTTGGGACTGGATAAAATGAACGACACATACGGAAAAACGATGGATCCGAAAACGATCGATCGAGATTCCACTGTATATATATATATATATATATATATATATATATATATATATATATATATATATATACATATATATACAGTTGGCTCGCTGTTTAATGACTTTCAAGGGACCGTGAAAAATCGTCCTTAAGTAGAGATCGTTCTTAAAAAGAATTTGTGAAAAAATAACATTTTTCTTCACTCTTTACAGGCTCAGGACAGTCAATATATTTCTTAATAAACTGGCGTGTTTAAAAAAGTTATTTTTATTATTATTATTATTATTTTATTCATAAAAAGTTATTTTAAATTACATTGAAAAAATGAGTACAAACAATACAATAAATTAGGTTTTAAAAAGGTCAAAGAGTGTTGATTGTTTCATTTTTCACCTTGTTTACGCTATTCCCTTTTCCAGATTTTCTATAATGTTAAATGTGTCATTTTTCATATTCGATGTAATATAGCGTCGGAGAACATCTATAGCAGAAGTTGCATCTGTATAAGACGATGGCATTGTCTCGTTTACCATGTCTTCAATTTCACCTTCTTCGTCCGACACTGTGTTTTCGTATACAAACACATCTTCATAAATTTGTTCTACATTTCTGTAATCTGTTGTTAAAACACATTCATCAGAATTGTAGAAATCTTGAATTGAAACATCCTTATCTTCATCAAGACTTTTCCATTCTTCAGGGGTGATGTCATCTTCGTTGATTTCTACATCCGTACTTTGCAGTTCCACTACAAGTTCTTTGTGAATTCCAGCAACTCGAAAGCAGTTTTTTATTGTGGATGAAGAAACTTCTTCCCATGCTGATGTTATCATGTGCATTGCTTCCAAGATCGTAAATTTTCTAATTTTCATACTGTCAACCGCATTGTTTATTAATGGATGATCTTGATTCATGAAAGCATTGCAGGACTGCCTTATCGAACTCTTCTGATCGGCCAAATTGAATTTTCTGCCGTTTGGATTTGGATCCCAAACAAAATTTTTGTGCTGCTTTAAGAATTTTCTCTTTGCTTGCTAAAATACCTTTTGAGAGTAGACTCGGGTAGCTGAAATTGTCTTGCGAATTGGACTTTTGTTATTCCAACACTTTCTTCCTAATCTTCACTATTTTCACCTTTTCATGTAGCGTAAGATGCTGTCGCTTTGATGCCCTTTTGCTCTGCTCACCTCGTATTCATACAGGAATGAGCTCCTACACACAACTATGAATTCTTTAAACATGAACACCTTCTCCCTGGAAGGAGTGAGAGCGGGTTGCTATCGGACAGTTCGTAAGTCACATGACAACAGATGGTAGTGATAATAGAGGGATTCAGCTCCCGCACTGAGAGCTCCATGAAAGAATATTCGATCTTCGAAGATACCCCTCCCCAGTTTTTCCCACTGCATCAAGTCTATGATTGCAACATTGCAAACATCAAGGAAATTCCGGGTCTGTTATTGAAACCAAACTTGTTTTCCCCCACAGAAGGTTCCCCTCCTGCAGATAAAATGTTGAAGAAAAAGCTTATCATGTAAAACAAATCTTCGTCAAACAGAAACAACATTGTCTTTAAATAGAATTTTTTTACTTCGGAGGGGCCGGGACTGGAAAATATCGTCTTTAAATAGAGATCGTCGTTAAGTAGAGCTTCGTTAAACAGAGAGCCAACTGTATATATATATATACATAAATTAATTAATTTATTCTCTTAATTATTTATACATATTAAAGAAACAAAAAAATGAGAATGGAAAACTGAGTTTCAAAGTCGCATATTTGAAAGGACTTTTAAAAGATATTAGAACAGTAAACATTCACTCTTCTTTTATTGTTATCGGAGCTTCTCGGAAATCCGTCACACTATACAGAGATGTCAATGTATTTTAAACAAAAAGAAGCGACTTTATCGCTTTTCGATATATTATGGTTTCGGAAGTCACCTTAAGGGGATCCGAAAGACAAAAATTTCCAAAGACAACATTTTTATTTCCTTTCTTACAACATACTTTTGAAGATCTTGAATAAAATAAAAAATAACTACATGCTTCTATACTGATTAAACTGAGGGATACAATACGTTTCTGTCGCAATATATGTATTTTCTTGTACTTTCGTACTTTAAATCCTTTTTTTCTTTTGGAATGAAATATCTCATGATTTTCCATCTTAGTAAGGTTTATTTGTTATTCCTTGCCAAGTATGTGTATAAAGTTTTGCCATGTTTTTTTTCATT
>OU015500.1:118839848-118859848 GCA_907164885.2 Dolomedes plantarius | reverse complement strand
AATCGGATGCATGTATGAATGATTTTCGTGCGTGGCTAACTACATATATCTCCTTTTTTTTCTTTTTATATCGTATGTTCAATATTTAAGAATTGTAGCATGACTAAAGCTGTCTAATCGTAAGGATTTTCAGTTCACATAAAGTTATACGTCATAATGTGAAATTGTCTCATAAGAAATATAGAAAAAATTTTGTTCTACGTTCCTCTTTAAAAGTGAGTAAAATAAAGTTACTTTCTATTGCATATTTATAGACATATTACATATTATATTACATATTACATATTATATTGCATATTTATTTTTTACGAAATTTATACAGGGCAAATTCATCCTGTAAATGCCAAAATATGAAAAATTATTGCTTTCAAATTAAATTTCATGAAATTCATTTTGATTTGTATACAATATTTTTTTCTCCTCAATGACTCAGCATTACTATAACTCTAAACTTTTGCATTTATAACCAGAAGTAGAATTCAAGCTATACATGAGGTATCATGTATTTCAAATATTTCAAGTAAAAACGATGAATTACTTATAAATTTATGCAGTCTTACATACCTATTTTCTATCAATACTATATTCTCTATCTTACATACCTATTCTGTAGCTTTGACATGTGGTTACATGTTGAAATAAATTTAATCGTGTATTGCACGATTCCTTTTTGGTGAAGTGTCATTAACACGCTCACTTTCTACAAAGTTACTCATAATACTTATTCTTTTTCGTTTGAACTGTTAATGAGTTAATATTATGCATAATTATCTGAGTGTATTCCCTGTATGAAATTAGTTTTATAGTCAACCTTCTCACCAAAATCCGGCTCACTTCCGTTAGGCAGCTTAAGTCCTACGAATTTTGTATATCATTGAATCATGCATTTCAAAAAAGGAAAAGGAAACCTGAATTTCTCTTCTTATCGATCTTTCATCATTATGATGAACTCTGGAGTTTTTGAGGGAAAAAACGTTTATCTCATGAGTGCATTAGATACAATATTAACTGTGATACTATATTACTGAGTGTAAGTGTTCTATTACACTGTTATATATACAAAATGATCGATGTATATAATCTAACTAGGTGAATACCCGTACTTCGCTATGGAGTACATTCAAATTTAATACAACGGTCAAAGTATGCAATTAATGCCAATATATATATATATATATATATATATATATATATATATATATATATATATATATATATATATGTATAAATAAATCGTAATGGATATTTTTATAGACAAAATAATGTAGAAGAAAATATTCAAATTAAATCTAATAGAACATAATAATGAAAATAGTACAGTTAATATATACTGTATTTTAATATTTTTTGGATAATGTCCAATTGTCTGCCACATTAGCAAGAGAAAAAAAAATGTTTGTCTACTTCATTGTTATGTACGTGACGCAAAATTAATTAACTATTACAAAAGAAAAGAAACCACATGATCAACATTTAATAAATTAAAATCTAAAAATTAATCTTTAAAAATTCACTAAAAACCAGAAAAGGGAAGTAAAGATTCGAAAAAGATTTCATTTTAAAGACATTTTTATGATCTTTCACGTGATATAAATTTTATAACCCTTAGATTATTATTTTAAATGCAAACTTTAAAAAAGTTACAGAATCAGGTTAAAAATTTAATTTACAAAAATATAAGACGAATTTGTCAAAAATCTTTTTTAGTCCACTCCTACACTACAAGAAGAATCTCCATGCAAAATTTTAGCCCTTTAGGTCCAGCGGTTTGGTCTGTGCGTTATATGACAGACAGTCAGTCAGTCAGTCAGTTACGAAACTGTTTCATATTTATAGATTGAAGATTTTTTCTGGGTTTAAAAGCTTAGCTATATCTTTGAATCTCTATCAATTAAATAAAATATCTAATGTATGTTATGTTTATCTAATATATGTTTTTTCCATACAATTCATTTTGGCAGATTTATACAATCTTAGAAAATATTTAATTTATATTTTAATCGTATAATTTTCATGCTCCACCTCGTATATGCAAAATGTACGCTTTATATCTCTTTCTGGAAACGTTTATTCGACTGTCATTTGAAACCGTTTTTTTCTTCTTCAAAATTTGGGATAGATTAGGAAACAAATCAAATACTTATACTCGTGGAACTTAATTTATTCAATAATTTATTCAAAGTCTGTTATACATCCAATTACGGGAGAAATATAAAATTATTTGTAGCCTGTCTACAACGTTAAAGTTCGTCATAAGACTAAATTTATCAAGAAAGAACTTGGAAAAGGGTAAGTTTCAACTGTACTCGTTTATACACACACACACACACACACACACACACACACACACACACACATATATATATATATATATATATATATATATATATATGTGTGTGTGTGTGTGTGTATATACATATATGAAATATAAAAAAGAAATTTATATTAATAATCTGACTTGTCCATATTCCTGTAAAACATAATTTATTCGATTTCTAAAGATGATGTAATAGCTCATAAAGTTTGCAATACTTAATCCCTTCGTTCCCCTATAGACAGAGAAATATCCTCATAGACTTAGAACAGCCTCTGTCTAGCGAGACTGAGCCGATAAGAATCATCGGGCACGCCCTAGTCCATGACGTAACATAGCGTCATAGGGATTAACACCTTGCACCACCACTTCTATTTTTCCAGATATTAAAATGGGAACACGGCTGAAAGCAGGGCTTTTTCTGATAGTGTTTGTACATTTAATATGTCACAACGTCTAGCTAACTCTCTATGGGGAAATCGATATGAACGACAATAAAACTATTTTAATTCATTCCCCTGTTTACTGCGTCCCAAGAATTCTTTTATAGCTGTTCCAGTATCTGCTGTCTCAACTGTTTCTATTGCTATGATATTTCATATATACACTGCACAAAAAAATTAGGGGAGCAAGCAAAGAAGTTAAGAAAACCGCGCGAGACAGCCACGTATTGGCATAAAATGGATAGTACACGCGTATCAATGCGCAATACAGAAAAGAAGACGTAAAAAAATTGTAATTAAGCTTTAATTCTTTGAAAATATGAAAAAACATGAAAAGATGATTTAGGGCAACAATTTGGTTACATGTAAACGATAAAAAAAAGTATTGTTTAGAAATGATGCAAGATTTTTAATATGACGTGTGGTCTCCTCGAACAGCAAAAACTGTTGCACACCTGTTTTCCATGGATGCGATGATGCTATCGATAAGTCTTTGGGGAATACTGTTCCACTCCCTAAGAAGTGCAATCTCCAAGTCTCGGAGAGTAAAAGGATGCCTTGGACTCGCAGCAATGCGTCGTAGGAGCATGTCCCAAACAAGCTCGACTGGATTAAGGTCAGGAGAACACGCTGGCCATTCCATACGCTTTATTGTTTCGGCTTCAAGTACGTTTTCCACAAGACGAGCTGTATGCGGTCTGGCATTATCATGCTGGAAAACAAAGGAATATCCAATGGCTGCAGCGTAAGGTATGACATGAGGTCTCAGTATCTCGACTACATACCTTCGAACCGTCTACCATTCCCAATGATATGCAGGTCCGTACGTCCACCTATGCTGATTCCACCCCATACCATAAAAGAGTTCGTCTGTATTGTGACCTTTCACCACGAACGAATGTGGGGTTATTTCGAGTGCCCCTTTCCCTCCATACCAAAACACGTTGGGTGTCACACTCCAGACTGAATCGGGACTCGTCTGCAGACAGCAGTTGGCTCCAATCATGTTGCTCCCAATCTCGATGTTCAGCAGCCCATTTTCTTCGGGCCGCACGGTGGCGTGAGGTCAACGGAATGCAGACCATTGGCCTACGGGCATAGAGACCTCCCTGATGAAGCCTATTACGTACTGTTTGGCTGGACACCCTTCATTCTATTGCCAAGAGCAACTGTCTTTGCAGCTGAGTAGCATTGTCTGTTCGGTTTCGACGAGCTGTTAACAGTATATACCGGTCATCAGTTGCTGTAGTGGCGCGTGGCCAACCTTGCCCTGGTCGATGTCTAACATTCCCAGTTTCTTGGCCTTTCTTGGCGATTCCACAGCCTTGCAACGACACTTCTGGCGACTTCAACAGCGTCCGCGACACTGCGGCACTGTGTTTGCCCGGATTCAAGTCTGCCTATAATACGCCATGCCATGGATTCCGGTAAATCACGTTGTTGAGACATTTTCAAGTCACCTTTTCTCAAAACGAATAACTGAGCAATCGAATTTCACAGTTAAGGCAGTGAAATAGACGTTTTTGCAACATCCCGATTTCCGCCCTTATGTTCTTATTCTGGTTTTTGACGTCATGAACTTTGATTTGCATATGAAGTTTTCTTCTTCTGTTTCCTGCTAGGCTTTAAATTATGGATGATTTGTTTTATGTTACTTATCGGTGTAAGTATTTGCGTAATTTTGTTAAAACCATGTGCTCCCCTAAATGTTTTGAGCAGTGTATATATATATATATATATATATATATATATATATATATATATATATATATATATATATATATATATATGTTATCTAACTGTTATAGTTATCTTAGATAATTTTGACAGTTTAAAACTTTTATTAGAATTTATGTAATGCAATAGATTATGAACATATGTGCCTAGCTGTTTTAAAGTCAAATTGAATCAAATAATTACCTCCCCGCAAACAGTACAAATGTATGTTCTTAAAAAACCTCTATTTCCTCACAAAGCATGTTTTTATAGACAGAAACAATGAAAATATGAAATGGCACTCAAGCTATCAATAAACGTTTAAAGTCTACGCTTGGAGCAAGATTCCACAGTCTGACATACAGAAAATTGATTTTCCTTTAGGTTATGTCAGACTAAACCTTTTTACTTGAAATTTTCTATCCGAGTATTTTATAAAGCTATTGCGTAAGCATTTTTAAATTGATATATACTGTAAAATAAGTTTACTTAAAAAAGTCATTTTAAAAAAAATATTGTAGATTTAAAGTATTTCATGAAGTTATTTGATATAGTAATAAACTCTAGAAGTTATTTTTTTAATATAATATATGTTTAAAGCGTGCTGAATATGTACATTCATCGAAGAAATTTTCATTTTTTCACAGATTTTACATATTATGATATGGTTACTGAAAATTACAAAGGCCATAACATTCAAAAACGAAATACCGTAATACGAAAGATAGTTATTCTTTTTGGATTGTGTTACAAATATATTAGGGTAAGTGGACCAAGTATCGCCTACTCGTGTATCTAAAGTATGATTCGCGCTATGTATCAGAAAATGCAGTAACTTCTTAGTTCTTGGTTTGTACAAACAGCGGCGGTAGCGGGAACGCTCTTATCACGGACAACAGAAACTATATGGCGTCTGAAGTTGTTTTGGCTGTTGTCTTCGTAACTTTTGGCTCCAAACAATCCAGTGAATGACTAGGTAGGTGCTTCCGAATTCTAATTTTGCTTATACCATTTGAAAGTGCATTTAACAGAGAATCCAGAGGTGCTATTATTTTTGAAAAAAACTGCGTTTTAAACTTTGTTCTTAGCATAAGCGTGTTGTGTTCCTAATTTCGCCTACCAAGTTGATCCTAATATCGCCTACCAGGCGATATTTGGAACAGTTTCTTCAATTAAAAACTAAGTATTGCAGTCTTGTTTCCTTTTTAATTTTTGTTATTTTATTACACTTTCCGTTCTCTTTTGTTGGAGGCATCTTGTTTAAGATGCCAAAGGAAATTAAAAATAGACCGACATGGAGTACGTCTTGTCTGCAGGCCGTAATGGGAACGTTAAAGGCTTCCAAACAGTTTGGCATTCCAAGATCTACGATTCGTGGGTACATTAAAAAGATGTAAATGAGAAAAGCGATGGAATTTCGTAGGTTATAATAGTGGTGAGAAAGAAACTTGGGAGAAAACCTGTACTGACAGATGATTTAGAAATGGAGAAGTTAACTACTGCAAGGAAATGGAATCCAAATATTTTGGTTTGACTCGAAACGATGTTAAGCAGATGGCCTACCAACTTGCCTTGATAAGCAATCTTCCACAACCCTTCTCTGAAAAACAAACTCAACTGGTCGAAAGTGACTAAATTCGTTTTTGAAAAGAAACGCTTCCCAATTGACAATCAGAACTCCACAGTCATTGTCAACAGCCAGAATCCTAGGGTTCACTGAAGAAAACGTGAAATCCTTTTTCACAATTCTTAAAGCAGAACTTGAGAAAATTAAGTTCCACCCTACCGGAACTTTTAATGCTGACGAAACGGGCATTACAACTGTCCAAAGTAAAAATGTGCAGGTGATTTCCTCGAAAGGGAAATCAGCTGTATACAAAATGTCATCGGCAGAACGGGGGGAAGCTGTGGTCAAGAGTGGATAATGTGTACCTCCTGCTTTCAGTGGAACCACAAATATTGTGATGCAGCCAATGGAGAGCGCAGGAAATATATATGTTCCTTCTGTTTGAATGGTTAAGTGGCCAACATAGATTTAAATTATTGGTATTACTTCTGTTTAACTTTTTCCACAATAGATTTTCTGTTCTTTGTTTTGTTTTTTATTTGAGTTTTTCTTCTTCTCTTCCCCCCCCCCCTCATGCAAGTCCAGCAATCTTGCTCAGAAGGACTTTGCTAGCAACGCATTTTAACAGGTGCTCCTAATTTCGCCTGGTAGGCGGTAATAGAAACAGAGGTAGGCCCATAACAGGAACCGCTCTGGGATTCACTGGAAATTTCAATTTTTCCAATTTAGCTACATAACTTAAACTGGCACTGATTTTGGAGCTGGTTGATCTCAGGATACAAAAGGAAATCGTTCTTAGGGATGTTCTTTAAGTTCCCAGCCTAATAAGAAACTAAAAAGTGGATGAAATGTCAAAAAAAAAGTTAGGGTTGGCGATATTTGGGACACTTACCTTATAGTTCCTGCATCCTAATAATTACAATAAAGTTGAGGGACCGAGGTAGACTAGTGGTAGTGCATCGATTTTCGGCGCCGCGAGTACTTGAATCTAATACCGACAAGCGACATTAAATATCATTATGACTAGGCCGGATATGGATACTTTGAATCCGCAGACCAGAAAATCACTCTATGAGGTTAAAGACGTTAGAAGAGAGAACGAAACCCCAGATGTCATTCCTAGGGGTGCTCGGTCAAAATTGAGGTGGTAACTAGCTAAGACAGAGTCCGACCATTACGAAGCTATTGTAAACCTCAGTCGTACGTTGCATCTTTATTCCCCCCGAAGCCTTTTTGGACCTGGTGTGGAACAGTTCCTGACCAGGGTACATTAGCAAGAACAATAACAACAACAACAATGAAGTTGTATGTGCATTCGATCGTAAATTCTAGATTTGAACGTGGACACATAATGTGGTCAAACATGCACCTACTTTCCGAATTTATATACTATTATAATGTCCTTTGAAGGTCATATTTGAATAGTGGGCCAACTCCACTTTTTATAACAATGGAGTTAGTCTCACTTTCATGTTCATACAAGTCATTTCTACCTTTTTTTTTTTTAAACTGGTAAACCTTCAGCTTATTTCTGCTGTCAACAGATGACACCACAAATCAAACCTCATCAGTCATTTTCAGCACTCATGAGACTTTAAGGCTCTGTATCACAAAATGAAGAAAAATGGAGTTGGCTCACTATTCAAATAAAACCTTCATTTGTGGTCATAAGCAAAATTAGTAAGAACATATTTTTCCTCCGAATAAAATTAAACACTTAGATCTAGATTCATCTAATGCACAAATTGTTCGTAATGACATGACTGTATTTTAAAACAGTTACATTTCTATTTAACGTCGTCACTTGTTTTACAGTGGATTCCAGCACACTGCGGAATCCCAGGAAATGAAGTCGTGGACGGATTGGCAAAGAAAAGTCCTGCAGTTATACAGAGCCCGTGTAGGCCAATCGCATATAATTTTATAAGGATGTTTATTCGGAGGAAATTAAAGAACCTGTTTAATAAAGCATTAATATATATAAATTCTAATAAGTTATGGGCTTTTAGTAATGCACTTCTTCCAAGTTTTCCAAGAAAGGATTCGGAAGCCATGATCTGGCTTTTAAACCTTTCAGGGGCAACAACCTCCACTGTTTACACTGTGCAGATTTTTTCCCTCGTTTTTTAACCCAAAAAATCTTGAAAATATTCCCAATTAAATGTTGCAAAAGGTTTTCACTTCTTTAAACTGATAAAAGATGGCAGCACTAGCCATTTTTCTGATCATTTAACTGGAATACATTGAATGCAAGCGAAAATAACACTAGATTTAGTCGTAAGCACTGTGCGAACGGCACCCCTGAAAAGGTTTTAACTGGTCACAACTGGTTTGCTAAAGATCTCAGTCACTTGCAAATTCTACAGAGTCCTTTCTGCAATATTTGTCATAAACCACAAGTTATGGATATTTCCCACCTCCAGACCTCTGAGTCACTGTCGGCTCGAGATCTGTATAGCCGATATTGGGAGGCAAGAGCGTTGAGCAATACGTTCCATTCAACTTCTTCGTTTTGCTTTTTATATTGTTGTTTTTATCTTTTCTTGTTGTACTTTTTATCTTACTGTTTTTCTCATTGCCGACCATTGAAAATAAATAAATTTAAAAAACAACTTTCACAAAAGGAATTCTCACCACATCAGACAATAATATTGGTTATTCGCTTAATCCGTTTTGTGGCATATTATTACAATTTAGATACCAAAAAAGATTTAATTTCATTAGTAGGAATGACAAACAAATATTTTACGGATCTGTACATTGCTGCTGATTCACATTGAACTAAGTAATTGGACGAACTATCTTCCTGAAACTTCTTTTCGTGAAAACGTTATGGCTTCGTTAATATTCATTACGATTGGAGAAGAAGAAAAAAAAAATAAACATGGAATAAAGTAAAAAATAGAAAGCTTTTTCCATACCCTCGTTGCTCATATGATTTAGATTTTAGAACATATTCCGAGTTTACAAACAAGATTCGAAGGAACGAAATTTTCATTGATATAATTTTTTACTCTTTTTTTTTGACGGAATAATATGTGCTGAAAATAATACCTGAATTAGAGAGTGTTTCTGATTTAATTGAGTTTTGTAACGAATTCATCAGTAACAGTGAGAAATATTAATAATTCATGTCGCTGCTGTGAATATATTTTCATATGATCATCAGCGCAAAAAACTAACTAACCGCAAAAGGAAGAAAGTTTGAGTGGTTTTTTTATATTACTAAATCTTTTTCTTTCAGTTTAGTTACTATTTTCGGAAAATTTTCGTCGCAAAACTGTAGGAATATACAAAAGAATACCCAACTGCAGAACACCACAGTGATTGAAAGAGACCTTATAAAGATTTTTAACTAGTACGTGAATATTAAATTTAGAGAAAAAATGTTAAGCGCATTGTATTACCGTGAATACAATAAGAAATTTCAATTAAAAAATTCCTAGTTATAATGAAAATATTTTTAACTTTAAAATATTTATATTTAACTAGGATATAAAGTTATTATAAAAATATCTTATTAAATTAAAAGTCTCTCATTTGATATTCTCTAGTTATATGTTTCTTATGTCCTCTTCCTGGTTTTAATATGAAAGATTTTAATTTTATAGTTGAACTTTAAATTTTATAGAAATATTGTTAAAATGTATGGCATTATTCTGAGTAAAATAATTATATAATAAATTTTAGCTAAAAGAGATTATTTATTAAATATATTTAACATCATAGTCAAGTAGTCTTTTCAATGAATTTTCGAGAAAAAATAATATATATATATATATATATATATATATATATATATATATATATATATATATATATATATATATAATATCTTATTATCTCCTTAAAAATACTATAATATTGTAGCTAGAAAATGTATTGTAGCTATAGAATATTATAGTGATATAAACGTGTTTAAAATGGTTTTCCTAAATTATTAAGGGATACAGTAATAAAAGGGTTCTTGAAAGCAATAGTTTTAAAGCTGAATTCTGTGCTGAAGAAATATAATGCTAGAATATTTGGTGTAGCAATTTATACTGCTGTACGTTTCTGTTTTAGTTTAATACTTTCATTTTTGACATTATTCTCTCGTGAAAGCCGCAGCGCCTTAGCGCTTTTGATATCGGGATTTTTACTCGCTTATGCGGAGTTCCATAACATACATTTTACAATTTCCTTAACCTTAAATATTTGTAATTTCAAAACATTATGTGTTTTAAAAATAAGTTGTATGCCATTTATATTCTTGCTCTGATTAACAATTTTAACCTGTAAAGACACGCATTATATCAGATAAAAGTAAATAAAATATTATAGAATTTTTGAAAGAAATGAATCGGAATAGTGTGTTGATTATAACCACTTATGCCTTATTAAGGAGAAATGACTTCGGACATCGACGTTAGCGGAGATATTTTCTTTAGAATATTTTGAATGTGTCTGACTAGATGATTGAACCACTCGTTTGGAAAATCTTCACGTATAAGAAAAGAAGCTTGTAGGAACTTTAAAAACAAACACATACATATATATGATTTCTTTCTCTCTCTCCCTCTCTATCTATCTATCTATCTATCTATCTATATATATATATATATATATATATATATATATATATATATATATATATATATATATATATATATATATATATATACATACACACACAGTGAAACTTCTCTATGACAGTCAGTAATGGTACCAAAATTAAGTGATTGTCTCAAGGAGTCAACGTTGACATATATATATATATACATACACACACACGCAGTGAAACTTCTCTCTGACAGTCAGTAATGGTACCAAAATTAAGTGATTGTCTCAAGGAGTGAACGTTGGCATATATATATATATATATACATACACACATACACAGTGAAACTTCTCTATGACAGTCAGGAATGGTACCAAAATTAAGTGATTGTCTCAAGGAGTGAACGGAGGCATGTAGTTTTTACCATAACATCGCTCCTATGTTGTCTTTATTCGGTTCTGAACAAAATAGTGCAGTATAGAAGGGTGGCCGCCGAATAAAGGTGCCAAGCTAGAGAAGTGCCACTGTGTGTATATATATATATATATATATATATATATATATATATATATATATATATATATATATATATATATATATATATATATATATATATATATATATATATATATATATATATACAGTGGAATCTCGATCGATCGATTTCGGATCCACCGTTTTTTCCGTATGTATCGTTCATTTTATCCAGTCCCAAGGATCATATTGCTTTGTTATGTTTCCGCATTTATCGTTTTCCCGCATTTTTCGTTCATTTCAATCGGTCCCTTGAAAAACGATAGATCGAGATTCAACTGTATATATATATATATATATTTGTGGCTGCGTTACAATTTGTTTGCATGTATATTCTATGGTGATTTGTATCATATTTAAACTTTTGAGCTCGACAGAATAAAATACTCTTAAATAAAATATTACTTTACTAAACGTGAAATCAGAATACCCACAAGAAAACTTGCTCACAGTATATACCTATATCTAAAAATTTCTTCAAGATTGTTTAATCATCTATGAAGATTATATCACGGGTAACTTAATCAGTAATTTATGTGGTACTTGTACTGTCTACCAGTTGAAAGTTATACCTCTAGCTTCAATTTTTATGCATAAACATTCTACGTTGATTGACATCACATTTAAATTTCTGAACCCGTCACGAGAAAATCCTTGCTAACAACAAATTATTTCAGAAAATGATGAGAATTTCAGTCATAAAGTATGTAAAAAATTACATGCAGTATTACCTTTTGTCCGCTAATGCTGGGTATTTAAAGAAAAATCTTTTCCCTTGTCAAATTTTCTCAAAAGCTTTTATCAAAGAATATTTGAACAGCTGTTCCTATATCGAATCTGAATAAATTCCATTTATTAACTGTAAAGTCTTGTGTTACGTTCTGAAACACGTAATTAAAGAACACAAATTTCTGTGTAAAAATTACTTATAATGATTTCATTTAAATCCGTTTAGAAACGTGAAGTAATGAATGAATTCAAAGTAAAGGGGAAAAAGAAACAAGAAAGCAATGGAAATCGACAAGTTTCAAATAAATCAGCGATACGTAATTTCCATGTTCTGGCTATATTTTACATGTCCAGAGCTAGGCATAAATCACGTAAGGGTTTCTTTTTTAGTGCCGGAAATGTAAGGAAATTGTAAATCTTTCCTGGAGTGAGGTAAGATTGTTGCGTTCAATATTTGAAAAAAAAAATAATAACCGAAAATCTCTTAAAGTTTGAAGAAGTATTTTTGAGAAGGAAATAAAGATCTAATTGAACTTTTAATCATTTATTTCATATATTTATTTACGGCGAATGTTCCCCGGTGCTTAACAAAGGGCTAAAAAATATTTATTGCTGTAATATATTTCATGTTTAGTGATTACGTTAGTGTCGCTTTGTTAACTGATATAGTTAAATGACTTTGGATAATGCAGGATAATGGGATGTTGTGGTCGTGGTTGAAATGATCAGATGAAATAATGTAGTGAAAGGGTTTATGAGGGAAATAATATAGTGAAAGGGTTTATGAAGGATATATAATTGCAAAATAAATTCCTCAATATCTATGAATTATGGCACCCCCCCAAACTGCTTATTAGGACTGTGAATAGACCAACATTTCTGCGTATTAATTTAAAGGGTGCAATAATACCAGGTTTGCAAAGAAATACATAAACCACTTAGTGTTTTTTTCTAAATTCCTATTGGGAAAACAAAAACTTCATTTGCTTTTCGTTCTTTTATAGTGGATTTCTTTGTTTTCTGTTTGATGGAAAAACCTCTTGGACGAAAAATACAGCCCTAGTCAGCCTTCATTTTCTTTGAAAAAACAGAGGTTTATTGAGAATACCTTAGCCATTTTGTATGTTGGTTGTGGTTCGATTTGATATTCTCCATCATCGGCTGAAGGAACACTTAGAAGAAGCTTTCGCAGTTAATGCACATACAGTAGTTCTTTTATTGCTGCGTTTGATCATAATTTTCCGTAAGTTAAGATTCGAAAAACAACATTCTCAGAAAATGTACAAAACTTTCTTTAAAAAAAATCTACTTTGCAATTTCAGGTTTTTTCGATGTATTTAAATGGCATCATTGTGTATAGGGGACTTGGTACGATATGGAATTTTTCATCTTTCTCTAAATTAATTGTTAAATTTTTTTTTTCTGAACTTTGTACAAATTTAGTAACAATTTATCGAAATCCGATTCGGAACTTCCTTTCAGTACATTAGTCTCTTTTTTTTCTTTTTTTTTTGTCAGAGAAGTCAGCAAGCTGTATCGCATGGATGATTCTAGAAGATTGAAATCGGCCATCTGACAACTGATGTTGTAGATTCGCTCTGTTTAAGCTTCGCGTTAGAAAATTAGAACTTTAGCACTTTAAAATAACCCTCATGTGCGAAAAGATACAGTCTTTCACCTTGAAACACAATTTTTTCCTCAACTTTCTTCCGTTCTAAAATAGCTATGAAGAAAAAAATAAGAGAAAGGTATTTCCTGAAGATTTCGAATTTTTCTTACAGTTAACTAACTGTCATGAAACCTCAGCGTTTTCAAACCTGCAAAACATAACATTTTCCACATTGCCTACCAGTTGACTGATGTACACTTTACGAACACATAAAAATATGTAGCAGGCTGAAAAATAAGAAACGACCAATCTTCTCCTTCTCTCCATTTTCTCGAACATCTGTCAAAAAATCTGCTCGGCGCTCATCACTGAATTTTGTCTGGCTGCATGTCACTTAATGAAAACTTAATTGACTAAAAATGTGAAAAGAAATATCACCTCGCGTTATCGAAAACATGCCTTATAAATCCACTTTTGGGTTGTACTAAGTCTGTTCGCTTAATGTTGACTTAAACATTGCGCTGTTATTAACTTAAACCTGGTTTCTGAGGAATCCCGACTTATTATGATCAAGATTGCAAACTGAGTAGTGAATTCAATCGCTTCTTTCTTATTCACAAATTTATTTGTTTCAATGGAAGTTTAAAGCATACCTAAATACACTGGTGTAAGAAATTAAGAGAATTTGCAGACTTGGTCAATTATCTCTATAACTACTGTACCGATTTTAATGAAATTTGATATGTACATACATTGATACAATAAAAACAAAAAAAACATTCAATAATTGTAATACACACGCATGATCGTGCGTAACACTCGTTGAATTCGGAAGGTATGAAACAGCGGTTGCAGAATAAACAAAATAATGGGTTCATAGATGGGTTAATAGGGGGTATGATCCCCTCTTACAGATATACATCTCTCGCAGAGTGATTTCATACTTGAAATAAGGCAATTTATCATTTCCTGTGGCAGTTGGTCCCACTCGTTCAGCAACGCTGTTTACATTCTCTGGATGGTTCTCGGAAGGGGGTTGCGAGTTGCAATAGCCCTCCCCAGAGCGTCCCAGACATGCTCTATAGGTTTAAGGTCTGGAGATCTGGCAGTCCAATCCATCCGGCGAATATCCTCCCTATCTAGAAATTCGTCGACCAGAAGAGCTCTATGTGGCCTCGCGTTATCGTCCATTAAAATGAACTCAGGGCCAACTGCATCCCTGAAAACGCGAACATAGGGCTCCAAGACCAAATCCACCTCCAATTTAGCGATAACTCTCATATTTGGCGAGATTACGATAGACTCGTAAAATTCGTAACAATATATACTAGAGATGATTAAAATGAATGCTTATTACACCATGGTTATATTAAAAATTTCAATATAATTATTGATTGCTATTTAAAAAGATAATATTTATTTACGATTATTCGCCGCATAGTACTGGAACAACTCCAAAACCACAATGTGAAAGCTACGGTTTCCATACCAAGGAATGACATGTCCTGTTACATCCATTTACAGCGATGTAGCAGTGCCACTTCACTTGACATCTCTTTCGGATGATACCATCATAATACTATAAAACAAATTTTAATTGTTACTCCATTTTGAAATCTCTCTCTTGGCAGACATATTTTACAATATGTTTCACGTTTCGGCCTAACGGTGACTTAAATGTGGGTTGCCCCTCTGGTCACCTATTATATGTTGTTGTTCTTAATGCTCCTTGGCCGGCATTGCCAGGCACCAGGTCTATATAAGCTTCGGGCTGAGGATTGCGGCTCCGGTATATAATAGCACCAAAAGGGTCCGAGTCCGACTTGGCCTAGTGTCATCACAATTTTAAACGATCACCCCCCAGGGAGACGTTTGGGGAAATCGTACCTTCCCCTGACGTCGCATAAGAGTGATTCACACACTGACCCCATAAATGGACTTTCCGAGTCTACGAATTTTACGTGCGTATATCCGGCCTTGGCCAGAAGATATTTAACCCTTTAGTTGACAATCCCGAGTCCAGCTCGTCCACCTGTTTTGCGCCCTGCATGTGACGAACCGAGCTCCCCCACCTCTTTCCCCTGTTAACCCTGTCAGGGGCAACAAATCATCGTTTGCACTGTGCAGATTTTTTTTTCTCGATTTTTTAATCTAAAGAATCTTTAAAATTTTTCCTATTAAAGGCTTCAAAGTATTTTTACTTCTTTAAACTGATACCAGATGGAAGTACTAACCATTTTTTCTGCTCATTTAACTGGAATACATTGAATGCAAGTGAAAAAGACTAGATTTAGGCGTTTGCACTGTGCAAACGGCGCCCCTCAAAGGGTTAAAAGGAACGAACAAGTTGAGCTCGCGTCAATGGATTTCGCTTCATTTTATTTTACTTTACTGGGACATGATTTTATTGTGAAGGAAAGAATAGGAGTTGAAGAAAGATTAGCTGAAAGAAAGTGAAACACGGAAATTCAAATGTCATATTTGTTTCTAAATTTTTCTAAGCTTATTTACGCAAGAAAGATATATGCATAGATGAAAGCCCCTTTATGTACAAAGGACGGTTTTCAAACTCGCAGAATGTGTTCCTTCCCTAGGATTCGCCATACGAGATGACCGTGGTGAAAGCGGAGTACGTAGTGCCTACGAATACTTAAAGCGTTAACGTTGCTTGTCGGGATTCGATCCGAGCACCCTCAGTACCGAAAACCGACTAGTTACCGATAGGCTACTTCGGGCCCCTACCTATGTTATATAACCTTAGCGACTCATTGTAACATCTCAACGACATTTCAACTAAGATGTTTGAACCCCATACTGATTCCTTTCAGTATAAAATTCCTTTCAGTATATAGCAAAACTGACGAGAAAAATGTATTATATTTATGTTATTGTTGTTGATAATGACAACTGGCCGGAAGTTCCAGCCTAGGTCCATATAGGCATTTTCCTGGTAAAGGATTGCGGCTCAGGTTTATAATAGAACCACAAGGTCCAGAGTTTGTCTTAGCTGGATGACATCTGAATTTTGACCAAGCCCCACCACCCCTAGAGGCGTCAAGTGGGGAGATCGTACAAATCCCTCACATTCTGGCTTCATATAACAGTGGTTCCCAGCCCGTAGAAGTGTGCGAACCACTAAGCCAAAAATTTAACCAAGTGCGGACCACCACCATCCCCTATCGATTTGGGGGGGGGGGGGGTAAAACTTCCGTCGATATGGGGGTATAGAATATCCTTCAGGCAAAAGGGATACAGGATTAACATACATTCTAACGTATCATATTCTAATAATAAAATAATTATGATTAACGTCTAAGAAATTTTAATTCAACACCTGATAGTCGTTGGATATATTTGACACATCTAGTTCAATGAACATTGCTTTCAAAATCCCCATTTATTTGACAACTTTTTCATATGTGGTGCCGGACCACTTCCGAGGCTCTCGCGAACCACCGGTTGGGAACCACTGTTATAGAAGGGTATTCGATTTCCCTATAGGATTTTATTTTTTTCTTAGTATATTTTATGACTGTACTTTGGAGTTTGATGCCCGGTGGAGCAGTGGTTAAGGGTTTCATGCTGCCACACCACATGTCCAGGGTTCGACCCTGCGACTGGACAAGGTAGACTCCGTCTTTTATCCCTTGAATCGGTCGATAAAAAAATGACAACCAAGCATGCTTGGGAACTAACTCTGGGGGTCCCGCGTCATGTTGACCACCTGACCGAAACATATGATGTATGGCATCCCAAGCCCACGGTCAAGAAAGCGGAGATGGACAATACCGTCCTTAGAACATTAGAACTGTTGTGCCATGAGTTTAGTTCAGTTTAGCACTAGGGAGTAATGATGAATAAATTACTTATGTACTTAAATTAAATTAAAATTAAGTGTTGAAGTTAAAAGATATTTTTGTATATCAACAATCTAAATTTAAAAAAAAATGAAAACCATCTCTTATATTATAACGATCTCATGCATAAAAGTATTGTTGTCTATGTATGGACTACAAAACAGAAACACGTTTTATTTTCTAGAGTTATCGTGTGAGTTCTTTCAATTAATTTTATTTCTTTTCTTGCCTTAAACATTAATTACATCAGCTAAATTTTTATAAAAATTTTCGAAATGTTTATTCATATCGTATAATCTGAACACAACGATAAAATTTAAAGAACTTCTCTTTCAAAGGATTATGATTTACTTAAAATTATAAGCTTAGTTTAAACATTTTTAAACTTTTACGTGGTTCAAACTTTAGAAACTATCTTTAAATATGATTAATGTTAAGACTTAAAATTACTCTGCAAATATATACATTCTCAGAATCATTTTAAAATATTCTCTCGAAGCTTAATAAATTAAAATATTAGATTAGGTTAATTAAATTTGTTTATATTAAATATGAAGTATTAGTTATACTAAAAATAAAAATGATTGTACTAAAACAGGTGCTTGTTATAAACAAAACTATTCTGTTAATAGTAGTATTAAAATGTTTCTGTTGCGAAGTTTTCAGTATTGTATAAGACTGTCTCGATAAATTATAAAGTGCATTTTTGAATTCTTCCCTCCATAATTTGGAATGTATTACGATATTCACGTGAATCTTAAAGAAAAATATCCAAAATGTTCTTAAACATACATATATGGAATTTTAAAGAAACCTTAAGACGAATAAAGATAAACTTAATCCTATTATTTACATTGTGAAAACTATATATTGCACCCAGCTTGATTTTCATTGTCGGTGATTAAGTTATCAGTTTTATAAAATTATTAAACATAATCCTACTATAATTGAAACTATAATTGACACTATAATTGAAAATAAACAAAGGATTATTTTAAATTGTAAAAAAAAAAGGTTCTTTAAATCTCCGGCATAGTACATAATTTTCTAGACAATCTGTTACAATCTTTTTTTTCAGGGAACTGTCTTTTACTGAAGAATGATGGATTATAGAGACATCAAATCCTAGGTTTTACTCCTTGAAACATGCGAAATTGTGGCCTGAAACCAGATTATTTAATAATTCGCATTGCTGTAAATTTTAACATTGTTTTACTTACCATATATTGTATTCCTTTCACTAAATTTTAACTATGTGATTTATTTGCTTTCTTTACCATATATTGTCTTCCATTCAACAATTTTTAACTATGTTATTCATTTACCTTTTTCGGATTTAGATAAATGAACTTTCCAATTTATTTATCTGATTCTACTATAGATTTCCTCTACAATTGTTTCAGAATTTTCCAATATTTAGTTATTCATTACACCTTCCCGTAATTTCTTCCTCGAGAAAATTTACAAATTATCGAATTAGCTACAACGTTAAGATCATTATGGAAAAAATTATACAAAATCGAGTTCTTGCTGGATATACAATCAAAGTAGAAAACAGACTAGAAGTAACAATAAAAAGAAATCATTGGCTGGAAATTAGGTATAATAAATTATTATATCTGGAATATACTAGTAAATTAATATATCTATTCTTTTATTTATTTTCCACTTTTTGTATGCTCTCAAGTATGTAGTCTATTTATTTTTTGATATACTGTCTACCCAATATATCCATATAATTATGCTGAAAAGAAACTCGTTAAAGAACTAATTAAAAATACATCCCAAAAATTTCGCCAAAAATAAACATTACCTTGCATTTTTTGTTATAACTAGTATTACAGTAAAGTAACTAGACTAATAAATATGTCATCGTACAACCCTTTATGGTTATATAGGAAATACCAATATATAGTTTTACAAAAGCGAAATTGTTATATACTTATATTCTTGGTTTTATGACAGTTTTTATAGCAATATATTTTATCAGCAGGGTGTGACCATACCGTAAATCATTAAGAACTACCAGACCCATGATCATATTAAAGGACAGAAAATTGTGAAGCATGCATTAAGGGTGTATCAGTCTAATCTGGAATTAGATAAAAGGCTGTTAGATTAGAACGAAAAGGTCCTTTATTAAAGAGAAATAGGTGTAACGTTTGTAATAACCTTAAAATATGACCGCATAATAAATCATACCAATAGGACATAGGTCTTTTAATTTATCGTTTAAACAAGTTAATTTTATTTTTTTAGCATTGAAATTGCTTTATGTAATTTGTGCAAGTTTTGCTCATATATTTCTTATAATTAGGGGATCTACTTAAGTTATTAAATATCCTTTTTTATACCAAAAAATGAAAAGACTTTCTGTGCTGGCAAAGATCCTGTATTTTGAACTGACTGACTTGTCCGATTCAGCTGCAGAGCAAAGTAATACTATGAAAATAGATCGTATCAAGTAACTGAGATACGCATGAATCGTAACTTGATCAAAGTATGTAATTGCCGTTATCTATATTAGGCTTCCTAGCACGATTTCAAATGTATCATTTCAGGAAATTTCCAAACTTACTAAAAATTAGACTAGAGAAGTAGGGATTAACTTGCGATCCATAGGGTATGCATTAATAGTTAATTCTTAATTCAATTACAATATTAATTCACATATGAAGGCCTTATTTGAAT
>OU015500.1:118739848-118834848 GCA_907164885.2 Dolomedes plantarius | reverse complement strand
TGGCATCAAATTCTTTTGCATTGATTTTCCAGCAAAATTAAAGTAAACACTAAACTAACGCTCCGAAAGCAAACGAAACGTGATGATCTGAATAAGTAAATCAAATGCATTTTCAATAATGAAAACTTAGTACACCCTCTGGAGTTAAAAAATATCACTTTATTTATTTCAGCATTTCCCCTTAAATCTAATTCGTCAAGACGAAAGACAAACATTTGTCTCACTTTTATTTAAAAAGTGAACAAATAATACCTGGAAAAAAGTTTGAAATAAAAATGAATGACACAGTTATTTAATGTAACAGCTACTATATGAGTTTTTTTTTCTCTGGAATTAACATATTTGTGATTTATAGAAAGAATATATATATATATATATATATATATATATATATACAATATCTGTGTTTGTAGTGAAAATTGTGTGAAGTCTAAAATCGCACTTTTGAGAAAAACAGGAAACGTAACTGCTTTTGTAAAGTAAGGTCTTTTTAATTTGATTTTTAATTATTTTTTTAAGTAATTTTTTCAAATTAATTTTTGTTGAGTAAAGAGTGTTAAGTCCTTGATTTGGACATAAAACCATTAACACTAACATGTTTGTGTTTTGTTTAATATCCCCCAAATTTTTTGTCCTTGGTTTTTCCAACATGCCTGGTTTGATAACTCATCTTAGACAATTTTGGACTTAACAACCTTTGCACAGCAATCAAAGATATATATATATATATATATATATATATATATATATATATATATATATATATATATATATATATATATATATAAGCCCCCAAAATTACGCATTTCTCTCACTTTTACAAACTTTCATGGATTTATTAACCAGATTTTCAACTTAAAACTCGAAACGTTATAAAATTCAGATATATCGTGATTTATGGTTAATGCAAAATTTTTGTTAAAGTAAGATAGAATTGATTTATTATACATTTTAGCATATGTAATTGAGGGATGAAAAATTAAAAACATCCATGCCAACAGTGGGAATAGAACCCACAGGATCTTATCCGAATACCAGCGCCCAAGCATTTGGCCGTCAAACTCTTAAGAAGTATAAATATAGTTGCATATAATAAATTGAAATTTTTCACCATGTAAATTTAATGAAGTATTAAATTCTTTACTAATTTAATACGTTTGTTTGATGAACAAAAATTATCTTACCCCTGATAATGAACTTCACTTTAATAACTGAAAAAAATATATAAATTATTCCTCTGAAGTTTCATTTATTATAATTTATGTAAACAAAAACTGACTGAAAACAAACAAAGATATGGAATTATCTATATCTCTCGACGCACAAATAACATTTCAACTGCATGTGAAACAAGTAATCGCGGTTAAAATATATTACAACTCTTATAACAAAAAAGTTTTAATTAACTAGACGTATTCAGTCGAAAGAGAAATGATTTTACTGTAATACTGCTACAAACTAGATGGAAATAATTATCTTCTAATGTTTCTTATGAATAATTTAACCATGCTGACAATTCTCCTGTGTTGCATCACGACAGCCACGTTTTAAAAAATAATGAAAGATAGATATATTTTTATTACAAAAAATATTTTGTAATTATAATAATCATTTTGGAAAACAAATTTCTTTAAATTATGTACTTTCATAAAGATTTTTACTTCTTTTATTGTACGCTGAACCTGCAAATAAATTAACTTTGTCTTTTAAGACCCTTATTACAATATGAGAAGGAAAATATATGTTTTGTACATTTAGTAAAAACAAACATTTTGCAAAAAATATGAATTTTATATCCACCTTTGTTTTCCAAAATATAAACAACAATTTTAGTCCAACAAACTCAAGGGAAATGATTATTTTCGTATGCGTCTTTAAATTAACTTAAACTGACAAATGAACCTGTAGTTTGAAGAAGAGAACAAGTGCCAAAAAACTGAACTGCGTTTATTTTTTTTTCCAAACTGTTATTTACATATAAACGCTCCTTGTAAGCTGTAAAAAACATCAGAAAATCACGCATGTACTGGTGTAATCGGCAATATTCGTTCTTTTGAAGAATGGAACACATCCCTGTTTCATTCCCTTATTTTAACTATTGGTACATTTTGGCCAGATTGTCGCTGTTGTCATGTCGCGCTCTATTACAACTCAGGAAACTCTGGCTATATGTGTTCTTCATGCACGATATGAAGACAGATGCTACGTCTATACAGAATGAACAGCTTAACGTTGACCTGATGAAGTTTTTGAAGCTTTTTTCTTGCACTGGTGGATACTGAGCGATTTGGAAAAAAATTATCAGTACTTCCCTTTTTCGAGGGCACTCATTCTTGCAATGTGGTGGTAATTTTAGACTTTCCAAAAGGAAAATCAGACGAAAGGACAGAATTTACACATCGCAACAATACATTGGTTTGATTCAATCCTCTATGAAGAAAGGAATCCATGTTACTGAGATTTCCAAAGAAAGTAACCTAGACCTCAAGAACTGGTGGCCTAAGCTCTTCAAAAGAACGGGTCCATTGAAGAAAGTCCATTGAAAAGTCCATTCCAAATGTTCATTTTTCTATTTCCAAATACAGACAGTTCAAATACTCCTTACCAAACGGTTATCTAACAATATCTGAGTTCATTCATGGTTTTTTGAAACTTAAATTTTTGCCATAAAAGTCAAACACAGGATCACCCAAGATTCCAGTATAAAAAGCTTACAATGAAAAATTTCAATACAAGACAAGAAGATTCAGGATGTTAAAAGATAGTTACTCCCATTCCCTATGAGTACAAACCATTTTATGAAGAAGTTTTGATGACACAAACTACTGCAACCACTGCATATTAAGGCGATGAAAGTAATGAAGTAATAATTTTCATAATTTTTTACAAATTTTTATAAATAAAAGTGTTTCTCATTTTTTAATTATGGATTGTTGTACCTATTTATTAATGAGTTTGAAGAAGGGAACAAATCCATGGTTTTTAGTACCGTATTGTTTATTTAAGGAATATCCAACTGACTTGTCCAAGGTACTGGAATAGTGGGTGAATGTAAAGAATCTTATATACAAGTTTAGTGTAGAAAAAATAATAAATAAGAAAAGTATGAAGGTTTTTTTTAATTTCCCACAAAAACAGTTTTTGGATTCGTTCCCTTCTTCAAACTGCAGGTTCAAACTTCCCGTGAAATGGATTACTTTAAAATGTCTACTCCCGTAGATGGTGAAAGTTATTAATCACTTATCTGCATTTTTTCAACTTTTTTCTGTTGTTTTGAAATGAATATGTATATCTGAATGGATTTTTTGCGCAGATTCCGTAAATGACCTTCAAAATTCTGTATCACGTAAGTTTTGTCATAAATGATGGAAATGTGAAATATTTTTAAAAAGTTATTTTTTAATGACATTGCTATATGGCAACGGTTTTAACGTGTGAAATGCTCTATGGAGGGACGGAATGATTGTTTAAGGAACATATAAACATCAATACATATTCAAAAGCAAACATTCGTAACATTGACCACTGGGCTCCCCTTTAAACTTCCTTTTTTTGCATTGTCTTCGGTGTGCGTCCGTACAGTCTCTGTTCAACATCCAACAATAGTCGGCCATCATATGTACAGTCCACTTTCCTTGGTATCTCTTTTCCATTACTTTAATATCCTGATGGAAGCGCTCGCCATGTTCTTCCGAAAAATCACTAAGATTGTTAGGAAAGTAATTGAGATGAGCATTAAGAAAGTGAACTTTGACGCTCATTTTGCAACCAAGCAGTTTATAAGATTCCAGCAACTCCTTAACTAAAGTAGTGTAATTTGAAGCCTTCGTGTTCCCCAAAACGTTGTGTACCACATTTCTGAATGCAGTCCATGCTCGCAATTCGCACTCACGCATGGTTTTCTCGAATTTGTTGTCTGCCATTAATTTTCATATTTGAGAGCCTACAAAAATGCCAGCTATATTTTTTTTCAGTCGTTATTGATGCAAACTTGACACACAGATACTGAAAGCATTTACTGTCCCTGATTAAAGCTGTCACGAATTGATTCATTAAGCCAAGTTTGATGTGTAAAGGTGGCAACAGTATTTTTCGAGGGATCAGCCAGTGGAACTGAAACAATATTTTATTCGTCAGGTGTGAATGTACTTCTGACTGGCCACTGCTGCCGAACCCAATGTTCCTTCCTTGCTCTGGAGTCCCATTCACACAAAAGCAAGGGAATTCTGTGTAGCCTCCTTGTTGTCCTAGCAATATTCCAATCACCTTGAAATCCCCGCACAAAGACCATTTATGAAATTTGTACTGCAGACTTTCCAGCAGTAATTTAAGATTCTTGTATGTCTCTTTCAAAGTCACAGAATGTGCTACTGGAATAGATGGATGGATGTTAGTATTGTGTAATAAAACACCTTTTAAACTGGATTTTCTTGCATCTATGAACAACCTCCACTTTCCTGGATTGCAATTGATGTTGAAGTATTTCCTGACTGTCGGTATATCTCGACAATATACCAAACCACCTTCCCCAGCAAAAATCGGAACCAATTTTGCTTCTCGGTGTCTGTACCAGGGGAATCTCGTATTAGGGTACAGTAAATTCTTTTCATGAAGTCTTAGTCCTAAAAGCTCTGCTGCATCTTTAGGTAAATTCAGTTCGTGAACCAAATCATTCAGTTCATGCTGTGTAAATAGCACTGGGGTTTCATCCTCCATGATGTCCGGTTTGTACATCTCCTCACTTGTAACATCGTCTGAATCGGTGTCTGTTGGGGGCTTGATATTGGACGAGGATGGCACAGGGATGGATTCACTATGGGGCACTGGACTTATGGAAGATGGGATATTGGGATACACAATGTTACGCTTACTGGTTCTGGTATGGCCCCCGATATTCCCTGTGCAGAAGTAGCAGTCGTCACTATGATTTTTTAGTGTACCACGTACCACGTGTACACTATTCCAGTGTACCACGATCTGTCTCGAATGGTGCCACATGTGACCAATAGCAAGAAGGGAGCGCTGGCGGGAGATATGAGTAGTGCCAACATAAATTCTCTCATCTTTCGCCTTTGTGAGTGGCGCAAATCGTGACTTCATACAGATGAAACAGTTGCATTTCCATTATCAGCTAGATATTGATGCTTACCTATTCTTAAACAATCCTCCGGAGAACGTTTTCACGCGTTACGAACGTTACCCTATAACAATGTCATTACAAAATGCCGTTTTTTTTTATTTTCACATTTCCATCATTTGTGAAAAAATGTGACGTGATACGGAATTTTAAAGGTCGTTTTCGGAATCTGCACAAAAAATTCCTTCAGATACACCTATTCATTTCAAAACTACAAAACCTTGCATATTAGTGTAATCTTCTTTACTGAATGCAGAATCAGCAGATAAATTAACTATCTTATTTAAAAAAGTAATGTGTACTGACACTGTTACGGAAATGCGATGAAAATGAAATTTATAAAATATATTTTAAAAGTAAAGATATATTGTTTTTGCAAATTTACTTGGAAAAAGTACTCAGTTTGCTTTGCAGCTTCATTCTGGATCCAAACACAGAAACAAAATCATCTTTTTTCAGGAAAATGCTATGCAGCAAAAATGGAAAGTTAAGTTAAACGACGCCTCAACAACACTAAAGACTATTCATCTAAAAGAGAACCAAAAAAGAAAACAAGTAAAAATCGGGAAAATTCATCATCCTAGTATCTTTATCTAATCTCGAACGGCGAGCTTTATCCGGCACCAAGTCTTTCCCAGGATAATGATAAATCATTCTAGAAAACATTAACGAGAGATGCGAGTACCATAGTTTTTGGCCGGCAATTCTAAACGCAACAGCTTAACTTGAATGTTGAGCTTATCTCTATTGACATAATGCGTTTGTCAGATTTAATTTTTTTTTCCATTTCGGGGAGAAGAATGCGTTCGTTTTCTTCTGCTTCGGTAATTTATGAGCGTCGAGTGGGAAAATTGAAATCCAGAAAACGGAATTTTCAGTTTCAAAACCGTCGACCTGTCTTTTATTGCTTCTGAGTTTCCTGAACAGCCAGTGTCAAGAAATATTTATTCGCCCCGATAATTGATCGCTCTCTTTTGTGAGAGATTCCTGGAAATTAGTTGAATTGTTTTGGAATGTGTTTTCTAGAATTGTTAAGAATTAGGAGCTTGTAAAGTTAACGAAGGAAAAAAACGAACAAACAATAACTTTTGCGAGCATTTACGCATCCTAAAACAAACATGTAACCGTTAAAATTCCATTATGAACTGTAAAATAAACATTAGAGATATAAACCTATTGTTAGAAATACACCATATGTAAAACTTTATATGAGTTATTGTGTTACAAAAATTACATTTTATTATTATAATTTATTGTACGTGTTTAGGGAAGATACATACGACACTAAAAATTGTCAGTGTGTAGTAAAGAATTATCCCATATGAAAATAATTTGCACATTCATGTATTAATTTTTTTATAAACTATATACAAGGTTTGTCCCAAAAGTAATGAGACAAACATTACATGATTAAATAATTGGTCTTACAAAGAAAAACAATTAATAATCTTCGAAGTATGCCCCTTGGGCAGCAATACAACGACTCAGCGTTGCTGCCAGTGGTTGTAGCATTGTTTGAACTCATTTTGTGAGATGTCACGAAGCCTTGTGGTTACGTCTGTTTGGACATCTTAGAGTGTGTCAAAATGGCGTCCTTTCATGTCCATCTTAAGGGGACTCGGTACATCTCATTTTGTCGAAAAATGACCAAATTGACGAATTTCATATTTTTATTCTAAATTATTCCTTCACATGTCTAGAAGATTCCACCCAAATTTCATGTCATTCTGATAAATATTTAAGGAGTTATGGTTAATTTTCGTAACCCATATCTTTCATTTTCCCTTTAAATGTCCCTTTAAATCCCAGCTGCTTCAATGTTTACAGCTGAGATCTGATCGTCTCCCTGGTTTATTGTAAAAATAATTATTTTTATATCGATGCTGCTTTCAAAGTTCGATTATCCACAACCGTAGCGCCAACTTGTTTACATTTACGAGTGCTGAACACTGTTTTTTTTTCATGGATTGCGTTTTATAATTCGAGTTCGTTTAGAGAAGTGGAAGCTTCGTTCATTTTTATTTATTTTGTGTGTTCTTCTGAAATCATGCCTAGAAGGAAAAGAAAATCTGTTCTTGCAACAGAAAATAATAATAAAAGATGGAAAAAACCGAAGGTAACATAATAAGTGATAGTAGTGCAGAATCACGTTGCATGAACACAAGCATGTCATCAAACAGTTGTGCTCGATTGCAGAATTTTCAATCTTGTAATCAAATAGAAACAGAAAATATTAATGGTGAATATATTTTTGTAAATACTGTTGAACTGTGAAATTTGTTTTCTAATGTGAAATGTGTAGATTGTGGAAACATATCTCTCAAATTAGACTGTAGCAGTGCAGTTGGCTTTTACAGAAATTTAAAACTTGTTTGTTTTGAGTGCACCAATGTATTATCAGACACTAAAAGGAAACAAGAATGTTCTAATTTAAATATTCAAGTTGACAGTGCCTTTTCTAATATTGGGAAAGGATATACTGTTATTGAAAAATTTTGTATGTCAATGAATATGGCCCCATTTTCTTCACGAACTTATATGAGGTGTGTTGAAAAGCTTAACTCTGCAACTTGTACTTTATCAAAAAATATGTTCGAACAAGTTCATAAGGAAGTGAAAGAAGCTTATAGATCAGGTTCAAAAACTTCAGCTATTTGTGATATTTCTGTTTCCTGTTTGTGATATTTCTGTAGAAATTAAAAAGGAAGAATGTGTAAATCGCGTAAGTAAGAGATTAGGGACAGCTTTGCGAAATGCTGTTAAAGATTGGCGTGTTCGTGGTGTCAATTTAGGAGGCAAAGGGCATGGTAGTCTTAAGGAAACGACAATAAAAAAGCTCACAAAATACTATCAAAGAGCAATTTTACAGAACAAGGGTGATGTAAATAATATGAAAACTGCAATATATGCTACATTGTTCCACAGTATTTCAACTGACCAAAAACCACAGCACCACAAATGTCCAAGTGGGGCTGATTCATGGTGTTTCTATCAGTCTACAGTTTCGAAAGGTGTAAAACCAGGAAATCATAAGTTAAATGTTGGAACACCAATTAAAGAAGAAATTTTACCAAAGATACTTCCTATTTACCAACGACTAGCATCAAATGAACTTTTAGAAAAGTGCATTAGTTACAAAACGCAAAATGCAAATGAAAGTTTGCATAATATGATTTGGTCTAGGTGTACCAAAGACATATTTGTGTATAAAAAACGTGTAGATCGTTCTGTTAGACAAGCAATTTGCGAATATAACAAAGGTATGAGTTTTACATTAAAAGGAGTTCATAAAATACTAGGAATAAAGTCAGGGTGCCATACATAAAGACTTGCAAAAACGTTAGATATGCGAAAACAATCTTTTCGAGAAAGACGAGCTACATCTAAATATCAATATGTAAGAAAAATTGTAAAAAATGCAAAAGCTAAAAGAGAAATTGTAGAAAAAAAGAGAGAAGGAATTACTTATAGTGCTGGCTACTTTTAAATCTATTGGAAAGTAATTGACCCTTGTTCATTAAATTTAGAAATTGAAATATTAAAATTTGGTGGTTTCAAAATTCATATCTTAAGCTATTAATAGTTTATGTTTATTATTATTTAGGATTTATGACAGTAGTGCATCTTATTATAAATATATAACAAGTAAGTAGTATATATTATGCCTTAATTTTTGCACATTTACAGCATTTGTCTATTTCAAGATAATTTTACTGCAGTAAACGAGTGGATAACAGCTTATATATGCATCTCAATTATTTAAATTAAGGTTTCTAGCTTTTATTTTTTGTTGTGAAAACAAATAATATATCCTATTATTGTTGGCAAAAAAGTTTTCATGAAGTAAGATTATATTTAATATGGTTTTTCTATAAATGAAATCTTTAAACTCATTTTTCTCAGTTTGTGATTTTTCAAATTCTCCCCATCTTCGAAATGCTAAGGCTTCTACAATTCTAATGCAAATGGTCTAATATTTTTTTTGCTTAATCTTGATACTTACTGTATCAAAACTTCTGAGTGGTTTTTTGATATCTATGAAAAAACTTTTTAAAAAAATTTATGAATCTAAAAAAGTACTATTTTCTATCGTTTTTTCCATATGCAACCACATTTTATTTTTTTTTTACCCTGATCTACTTATTTTATTTAAAATCTGCTCAGAAGTTTTATGTAGTTAGGTATGATGAACAAGTGGTAAAAAAATCTAGTTCCAAATATAAAAATTAAAAAAGAAGTAGGAATTTGAAAATTATTGAATTTTTTTTAAAAAATTCAAATTTTTATAAAAAATTATAAAAATGTTAACAATTTGAAATGTTTTATTATTTTGTATCATTCAGACTTACTTAAATATGATTTCAGAATTTTAATATAGGCATTATTTAAGAAAAAAAAATTTTTGGTACCGAGTCCCCTTAAGCCGTGAAAATAATACAAAAAATGTCACAGGGAGCCAGGTCGGGACTCTATGGTGGTTGGTGAAGCACAGGGATGTGTTCTTGGGTTAGGTATTCAGTTACAACGAACTTGTATAATCTGCTACAAGGAGACCATTCAACGACTGTTATTCTAACCAAGATTTAATTCCCGTAAATCAAATCTATTTCAAGTTTATTTGTCGAGCACTTGGGATCGGCCGCTTTTGTGACAGTATTAGCCTATTTCGGTATTGAATTTTTTTTATTTAAACATATTATTTGAATTGTATATTACGGCTGTTTTAACCCTTTACTTCCTAGTACCCTCTAAAGTTGAAATTATGACCTAAAAATTTGTAGGCACTCTGTTTAGGCTTAAAGGAGTACACAGTTAAAATTTCATAAAGATTGCACTTCCAGTTTCGATTTTGTGGGTGTTCTATGACCTGGAACACTGGGAAACTAGCACTTTGAAAAGTGCGGCTAAGCGAGCATTGCGGTGAAGCGAACAAAAGAAAAAACGTACACACACAAATAAAAATACAACAAAAAAACTTGATTATATATGATTTTAAACAAATATTTACAGTTCCTATATACAAAAGCAGTTTCCATTTTTACAAAAGCAGTTCCTATATACAAAAAACACACAAATAAAAACACAATAAAAAAAAGTTGATTATATATGATTTTAAATAAATATTTACAGTTCCTATATAGAAAAACAGTTCCTACACTTAAAAATATTCACTAACATATTTTTTTTGCTTCGCGATATTTGTGAAAGCACGTCAGTCCCTTCTGAAAAAAGCAAAAACCAACATTGCAGGTTTTGCAACATTGCAGGTCCTGGAGTTTACTGTTCGTAAACTCGAGGATGCCAGGATGCTGCCCAAGCAATCGACGAACACCGAGGAGACCGGAGGTCTAGTATTGTACAGGATTTTGTACATAGGGCTTTTGTTCGAGGTATGCGGTAGAAGTTGAACCGGTTTGGAATGGCTAAGCTGGACAGAGAAGTCTCCAGAGAGAAACACGTGTTCTACTGAGCAAACTGCTCTAGTTTCCCAGTGTTCCATATCATGGAACACCTTTTGAAAATCTTTCGTTATTGCTATGGTTTCAGTATAAAAAATTTAAAATAATATAGAATAAATAGTTTAGAGTATAGCCAATACAATAACATAGAAATTTGTTTCCTTGAATTTTTTTTTTGTATTTAAAAATGATTTTTAAATTATGGCTCTGAAATATGGCTCTTTTTTATAACGCCACTGGAACGAGGGTATGTATGGGCTTGTGACACGCTGCCATGTATTATCAAAAAGAGTAGATAAAAGTAAAAAATGAAGCAAATTGCTTAGTTTTTCGCAGAATTTTGACGGTTTTAGAAGAGACTAATTTTGGTGTTCCACTATATGGAACACCGGGGAGCAAAGGGTTAATAACTACATTAAATAAATGAGAACAAATGCCCCAATCTATCTTCTTTTTCTTACACCAACAAACCCCAAATCTGCATATTTCTTTTTCTCAAGTAATAGAGTCTATTAACTATTCTACTCAGCTTCTATTAAATAAAAAAAATGTATCCCACACTATCTTGCGAAATAATTTAAATACCTGAAACCATACATATTACCGCCGACTAATAATTTTTTTATCAAATATTTACTTTTTATGTATAAAATTCTATATAAAAATTATTAAGATATCACCTTCGCCGTATGAGGAATATGTGAGATGCATTCATTAGTAATCTTAATTACTAGTTGCCGTGCAACTCCAAAGGCATTCTTTGCACGTCTGACATAGTAGTAATAACACGATACTCTTAAAAAAAAGTTTTCTTCCATCACATAATCATACATCATAATTTGATCATTATATTTCTAAACAAACTTAAATACCTTAATAGGAAACACTAAGAGCGCTTATTTTTTTCTTGATTTTTACACCACACGAAATATGTTTTTATGAACACTTGATCGCATCTATCTATCCTTACAATTACCCCTCTCTCTCTCTCCCTCCCTCCCCCCCTCTCTCTCTTTTATACATACACACACACACACACACACACACACACATATATATATATATATACATATATATATACATATATATATATATATACATATATATATATATATATATATATATATATATATATTATATATATATATATATATATATATATATATATATATATACAGGGCTAGATTTGAGGCGGAACGTACCGGAACGGCGTTCCGGTACCTCTATTTCTATAAATCTAACACTGTATATATATATATATATATATATATATATATATGTATATATATAGCTTCCGGACAAAATAATAGGATCACCCATTTCGAAATGTGTCGTAATTCCACTGTCCAATACAACCCCGCCACGTTTTGCTAAAATCTGTCATCTAGTGGCGGCAAAATGGAAGGTATCAGTAGAGCATTTGCCGGTGGGGCAATTGTATGCGAAAATTCTCTTCCCAGCAACGCGCCATTATGTCCGATCTGTCTGACGTACGAAGAGGCATGATTATTGGTGCTCGCCTAGTTGGAGCGTTCGTGTCAATAAAAAACAACATTGTGGGTGTTTCAAAGGCCACTGTGTCAAGGATTATGACAACCTACATAAACCTGGGAAATGTGTCCTCTGCGAAGCAGAACAGCGGGCGAAAGTTTAAGTGGACAGACCGGTAAAGATGAGTGTTGAAGAGGATAGTAGCCCGGAAACGTAAGACTTCACTGTCGCAGATAACCTACGAGATGAATATCCATCTACAGAAACCCTTATTCACCAAAACTATTCAACGGGAGCTGCATGCTGTGACCGTTTATGGCACCATCCATTTATGGTCCATTTATGAGTGGCTTTTCGAAAGCCGTTACTGTTGCCTCCGAATTCTATTCAGCGACGACAGTGGTGCCTAGAGAACCTACACTGGACACAAATGCAATGGAAACAGGTCATCTGGTCTGACGAATCCTCATTTACATCATTTTAGACCACCGGACGTATGTTCGTCTGTCGAACACCGGTAGAAGCACATCATGTTGACTGTTTGGTTCTTACCATTGGGAGGGGCTCTGTGATGGTATAGGGGGCGATATCGTGGGTGGCTTGGGGCCACTCTTAGACCTGAGGGGGAAGATCGCAAGCAAGCATTATAGCAGTATTCTCGCAGGACATTTCCGTGTACACACACACACACACACACACACACACACATACACACACATACACACACACATATATATATATATATATATATATATATATATATATATATATATATATATATATATATATATATTAAACCTACCATTTTCTGCTAGGAATAATGTCATTAGTAGGTTTTGAAATATATTTAATTTAGATCGATTCAATATTTTGTCTTTAGACAAATTATTCAAAACATAAAGTTCTTTGACAGTTAAATTTCAGCATAAAGGTCACAAGAATTTTTTTACTGAAAAAAATTATTTACTATAAAAAGATTTTTTTTTCTTACACCTGCTTTCAAGAAAATTGTACGACTTAAAAATCTGGGTGGTGATGTCTGAAGTTTGTTCGGTAAATTCTAGACATCAATGCCCTTGAATTTACATATGAGAAAAATTAAACTTTGAAAAGTCAGGCAAATTTTTCAAAATACGGGAATGATATTTAGCCAAAAACGTATAAAATTGCAAATTTTAGAGAAAATTCACGAGACTACCTGAATTGTTTATGTAGCTATTCGCAATCCTATTCTAATCCGTAATCTTATTTTGTGCACTAGAAACATATTTTTGAAATTTTAAAAGCATAAGTTTTTAGATTTCATAAAGATATATTCTTATTTGCCTCCGGAAAAAGGTATTTCCTTTCATTAGCGCTTCTCTGTTTTCAAATATCGCAGAAAAGAATAACTCAGTCATATGCAAGTCAGTCAAAGATCCTTAAAAGACATTCATTTTTTAGAATAATTTTCTCTCCACCGAACTTTCTAGCTATGTCCTTCTTAGAAGAAGCGCCAATGAGGCAGGAACCTTGTGTCTTAATTCGTGTGTCTGAAGCAGATTCCTAGCTAAAGGAGATTCCTTAAATTTATCTTGGGATGATGCGCTTCAAACAAATATTCAAAATTCACGAGACTACCTGAATTGTTTACGTAGCTATTCGCAATCCTATTCTAATCCGTAATCTTATTTTGTGCACTAGAAACATATTTTTGAAATTTTAAAAGCATAAGTTTTTAGATTTCATAAAGATATATTCTTATTTGTCTCCGATAAAAGGTATTTTCTTTCATTAGCGCTTCTCTGTTTAAAAATATCGCAGAAAAGAATAACTCAGTCATATGCAACTCAGTCAAAGATCCTTAATTCGTGTGTCTGAAGCAGATTCCTAGCTGAAGGAGATTCCTTGATTTATCTTGGGTGATGCGCTTCAAACAAATATTCAAAATTCACGAGACTACCTGAATTGTTTACGTAGCTATTCGCAATCCTATTCTATTGTGTTTTAATTCGTGTGTCTGAAGCAGATTCCTAGCTGAAGGAGATTCCTTGATTTATCTTGGGATGATGCGCTTCAAACAAATATTCAAAATGTTTCAGTCCTTTATAATACAAATTGATTGAAGCAATTATTTTAATTTGTCCTCATTCTTGAATGAGTCGTAAGACAGCGAATTGTCTTCATTTCGATATCGATTCGATTTCGTCAATATTCATTCAATATTTTCATTATCGATATCTATCCACATGCGATAATTTTTGACAATAAGATTAGAAGTAATTTATTATAAAATTATATACTAAATTTTACTAAAGTTTTAAAACTGGAAAAAGAACATCCTTCGTTTGAAGAAGAAATGCGTGTAAATTTTATTTTGTTCAAATTGCTTTTATGACTTGTATTTAAGAAAGTCTTCACAATAAACTGCAAATCTAATAGAAATTTATAATTACTACATTCCAAACTAAGTGTATGCATTTATTTAAGTTCTTTGTATAAACCGCCGTCTCCTTAAAATTCTTCATTTCGTAAAATTCTTGAATATAGAAATAAATATATTCTTACTTGGGAAAGATTTTCAATAACTTTTTACTCTCTTGGTCATAACTTTATTCTTCCCTATCCTTAACCGCCATAAAACTTCCCTTATTAAATTATTAGCATGAAAAGTGCATTTTAAGGGAACAATTTCTCTTTAAATAATTGAATTTATAAGTTCCAGTACGTGAATAATTCAGTACTTTAACGAAAAATCCGAAAACCCAGCGCAACCGTTCTATACGAGATTTCACATTTTGTTCCGTTACGAACTAAGGCTAACTTTCCCTATCGATTTTTCACACGTTCTTGAAAAACTAACGCAATATCATGCATCACTATTTACGCGGCGAAAGCTGCACGAACCAACCGTAAACTTTAATGTCTTCAACAAATGGCGGAAAAGGAAAATGTTGCAGCTGAAGAAGATAAAAAAAAAAAAAAAAAAGTTTTCAGCCGAATTATTAAAATCTGCCTTCTTACATAAAAATTTCAGTATTAAAAGTAACTTTACTATCCTCCCTAAATGGCGTTCTGCCAAGTCTTTTCCCGCATTCCCCTGCCACAGGAGAGGCTCCTGGTCATCAATATTGCTTCGGAAAGGGGAACAGCATTAAGTAAGTTATTTCACGTAACGGCTAAAAACGTATTACCTAATCATAGGATTGTGTCATCCCTCGAGGACTGGCACAGATGTTTATAAATATGTTTCCCTCCACTTCGACAGCCAGAGCCAGACGTTTTGGCATTTAACCTCTAGAGATGCTATTAAGTTTGAGCTATAACTCTGATTTTCGGCCTTTATTAAGGGTATCACGAGAAATGGCGATCTTTGCAGATAAATTCAGCACATGCGGACAAAGGAAAAAAAATATGACCCTCCCATAAAGTTGAAGGGTAATCATAATTATACCTGCAGATTTAAAATCTGCGATGCATTTTTAAACATTTGGGGGTTTTCAAATATTTATCGAGCAAACGAATTCAACAATGGAAAAAGATATATATATATATATATATATATAAATTAACTTTAAAGCTGTATAGATAAATAAGCCGTATTGTTTTCATACTAATTCAAATTCGAAATGATGGGTGAAATAATTTTTAATGCTGAAAATGCGATGTAATAAATATATCAAAGACTTCATTTTTAAAATTTATATTTCTATAAATAATTCTGAGATAAAAATAAACGTGTTCTATTTTTGTATAACACACACACACACACACACACACACACACACACACACATATATATATATATATATATATATATATATATATATATATATATATATAATTTTTCCAATGTTGTCATTAAACTTTCTATGGTTATATTTTACTTGTTACATAAGTAGTTATAGCTGCAGAACCTATTAAAATCTAAAAACATTATCTCCGGAATAGTACAACACTTGTAATTTTAAAGTAAACATTAAACACCTTTATTGGTCTACTTCAAAAAGAAAGAAAAAAAGATCCTTTTTTTGGTAACTATAAAAATAAATATATTTTTTTTATTCCTCTTCATTAATTACCGAAAAAACGCAACTAAAGAATTGAATAAATTTTCTCTTTATCTGCAATTCTGAAACGCTTATTCCACCTTGAGTGTAAAAACATAAACCGATAAAAAAATTGCTGAACGACGTGCGAAAAAACTTGTAAAACATTTTATAGAAAACCACTCAGAAAAATAAAATATAAAAAAATGCATGAAATAATAGCGCTAAACACACCGATGTACCTTTGTGACAAGTGGAGCATGAAAATAAGTACGTTAATTATTGCAATAATTTTGCTGGCAAAGCGAATCCCTTCATCATAGCTCTTAACGTCACTTGAAACCTCCGGTAAGTTTATGCTAAACAGAAAGAAAAACTGCACGAAGGCAGCTCTCGCCGTAATTGGATGCTTCATTAATGATGATAGTTTGTGCTCTTAAAAGCGTAATTAGCGATATTTTTCCAAAATGATGGGCCTGAGCAGTGAGATGCAAAGTGGGGTCCGTCGCATTTCAAACCGCTCATCAATTTTCTTTCAAATATAGATGGATGAGTTATGTTTAACCGCACACGAAGTAATGGATGTTTTCTACTACTCAACCCATGGTATATTCCTATTAATAAGGAGTATGTCCGTATCAGTGGATTTCTCTTTAAAGTAAAGGGTAGTTTTTTTCTGCTTTTAAAGTTTTAATATATTACCCTCATAAACAAAGTTACGAGCTCATTTAAATTATTGTTAACGGTTTTTGAACAACTTGGACCGCAGCTAAAATATTCTCTCTATTCTTTTAACAGCATAATAGGCAATAAAATAGAAGAAGGTATGACACTTAGAGCGAAACGGTTAAAAGAGGTCCCGTGTAGTTCCTGAATATGGTGGAGAGAAAAATAAAATTTGTATAATGAAGCTTATTTAAATGCAGCTCTCCAAATTTAAATATAATGTAATTTTATAATGATTAGAGAAGGAAGATTTATGTTATTTGGAAAAGAAGAAACTCAGTAATTTATGCAAGTTTTCAAAAAATTTTGCCGTGAAGTTATTAAGGATTTTGCAGGAAATAAACCTCAAAACAAATATTCAATTTGTAAGCGAAAATGAGCAAAACTAATTTATGCATGATAGACAAAGTCTTTATAACATTATTTAAATTTCAGTTTTCTTATATCATAGCCATACATCTATGCAAGTATGCGCATACGCTTATATATTTCATTACACGTCTCATTGTACATATACCCGTATACTAGACTAAAAAAACAACCATTATAGGTCAAGAACAGATACCGAAAAATAATTAAATTTGTTGAGGTACGTTGGAATCTTGTTGGCCTTACTTTGGCAGTAAAATATACATTGAGCCTACGAGACATGATTCTTTAAGAATTTGAAAGCGGAGATGAACATACTTCCATTTTGTTTGTTCAGTCAGAGTGAAATGTTTCCCATTGTTTTGTGTTTCAAACTTCGTATTCTGCTATCTTCGTCCCAACTACTTACTCTGCGACAGAATAAGCTTTGTGTAAGCCAGTTAAAGCAAGATACGTCATTACTTTCAAGTCATTCCCTAACACATCTCGTTTTGGGGTTAGGTGCATTACTAAAATAGTACCATCAACTTCTTACTATTAAGCAAATTTGAAATGGCCTAATAGGAAAGGATGTTTAAATAGATTTCCTGGTTAATAATTCATCCACCATAACCAATAGGCCATGACCATGATCCCCGAAATCATGGCCAACTCCTTATTTGAGATTGGGAAATATTACCTCCGTAGATATCTTTACCCCGGAGATCTCCAGCCACACCCTGCCATTAGAAAGTTGAATTGTGAACATTGATTTTTCAGTCACAGGAAACATAGTCTGCTGAATGTATGTCCGGAGAAGATGGCCGTTGCACTGCGTCTGTCGACAAACAGAATTTACCAATTACGGTACGGGGCAGGTACTGGTCCCTAATAACACCTGAAACGATATTTCTTGCTTTTGTCTACATAGTTTCTAAAAATTTCACTTCTCTAAGCTCTTACCTGTTGTACAAAAATCTGTCAATTAGATGTCACGGTTCTCTTTGGACTTCTGCGTTTCCGATTACTTAGCTTTTCAGCGTGTCTGTTAGATTTTTTGTCTAGTGGAAGGCACCATTTGTCTACTACTAAGTCATTGATGTCTATTATAAACGATCTAAAGCATCTCTTACAGAAAAACTACTACCGTAATGTCACAGTCAGATCATGCTAAAATCATAATTTTTTTAATGCCTCAGCTCATGATTTTCAGTCGGACTCACTTTATTAAAAATAAAAGATGATGTATTCGACGCATTTAGAGTTGTGAATGATAGAGGGAATCTAGCGGCTTCATTTTATTCGAAGTCCGAGTACACTGCACAAGTTTAATATACAACAGACAATTGAGCGCATTTGATATTAACAAGGTGTCTAATGACTTTGTTTGTACTGTGTTTATACATTTTTGTCTGGATATTTCCATAAGTGCTTGAATTGTGCACGTGTGAGCAATTTTTACGTCTATAATTTCCTTATAGTATGGGGTCACAAGGGGGTCACCAAAGGTCACTATCAAGGCAGTTTAATAGTTTCAATTTGTGTCTAGTGCAGTTATTTGTTACTCGTATTACGGTTATACAGTTTTGACCTGGATTGCAACATATTCATTTTATTTTTCTTATGCTTGAGGGGTCGGGGAACTAATAAGTTTAAAATCCGCTGGTCTATAGCAATCCCATAACCAACTAGTGCCTATTGTTACTGAAATAGACACTAGTTGGTTAAAGGAATACATTCCTTACTATGTTCAATTCAGAACAAGTATGCTGACACGTTCTTTCAGAAGTATATCTCATTACTATCTCATTGATATTTTAAGCTGGCGATAGTTTTCTCATAGATGTTCACGGAAACCCCAAGTTACTTTTCTTGGGGTCACACAAGTGTTAAGTCGTACACGAACTCAAAGGTAAATTCAAGAATATTTAAGAATAACTTCAGTAGATTTTCTCTCACTAGTTTCAGTGTTTTTTCAAGTATCCAGAAATACATACCCCAAATTGGCTTAGTGTATCTTCAGAATATAACATCTCAAACATACCTATTAGCCAAACCAACATGAAATAATCATACCACAACCCAAACATATAGCAAAATAGTTGTCATTTATTGATGTTTGTGGTGTTAAATCGTATTGCAACCCATCGTCTTAATATCTGAAATCCATATTCGCAAGTACGACTGAACTTACTTTAATCAGTAAGAATCTTTATCCTATTGCTCTATTGCACATTTCTTTAATCTGCTGTACCTTCGACAAAAATTACCAAGAAAACATGATTGGAATGGGAAAATGTTCTAGTTAACCAGAAAAAGAAAATCCCATACCCTAAGCAAAAGTCATTATTTTACTTTCAGTAAATGTGTGCTATGTGTTAGCAACGGGATCTCTCCTGTCTTACAGTACTAAAAAATAATCATACGGGGTAATTTTTTTCCATAAACTACAATAGGTGTCATTGAAAAACCTGGGGTTTATTATCCATGAATTCAGCCATTGCACACGGTAGGATGCCATGGATAAAAACCGAAATCTTCAGACCCACTCTAAACAATTTGCTCTTCGTAGAACATCTGAGTTATTTGGATTATTAAAACATCTAGGATGTTCTTTGCTATCCATTCCTTTGTCTCAAACACACTTTGAAACAAATTGATTGTCTGTAAAAATGGTAATGGTGTTTACCATTCGGTAACATTGTAATTTAACATGTTGCACTATTGGATTACTCCAACTGGAAAAATTACTATTCTCGAGATCTAGACCTCTGTTGATATCTTACACCTTGCTTACAAACATTACAATCACGTCTGGTCATTGAAATTACATATAAGGAACTGTTGCCAACTGAGCGATAACTGTGTATAGTTCTGAAACCTCAGCAGTGTCAATTAGTTAAACAATAAGTACAAGTCTGCATCATGTGTCATTGGCTTTGGAAGAAAATGTATCTATTTTCTAACTAGTTACCGTTTTAACTGCTCTACTAAAAACACCACAACTGTTCATATAAATTTTAAAAGAACTTAACTAGATTAGGGCTGCCACTTGACCACTTTGTCTGCTTGTCGAAAATTGGCTCTACGTCTATTACAATGTAAGCAGTTAAAGTTAAATTTGGGTTTTAAATGGAGGAATATTGTTCATTAATTGGTAAAATTTAAATCATTGTGAAGATTAATATTACAATTCGATACTGTTTTACAAAATGGGCATACAAATTAGTAAAAATGTGTTGGAAAAAGATAAAAAATAATTAAATTAAATTTTTATCATTCACAAGGACGACAGATTTAATCTTTGAAATTTTTTTTTTATCAAATGCAAATTAAGAAGCAGAATTTTTCATCCATAAATCATAGAATGATATTTTTTAAAAAATCGATTCCATAAACTCAAGAATTAATATTCTTTTAAATCTTAAAAATTGGGGATTATTTTTTTTTGCTATCTACTACAACAAGATTAAAATACATATTTTTATATAAAAATACTTTTAAAAGTTAATATTCTTAAAATTTGCTTATTGAAATGTATTTGAGCTTAAAAATTATATGCGGGAATAAAAATGTATTGCAGTTCACAAATTAAATATAAATTATCAAAGAGAATATATATAAATATATAATTTCTTGGAAATGCTACTTCCATTAACCGTAAATGTGAACAAATTGAGCCTATAAAGAAGTTAAAAGCGGTAGAAAATATTTTTCAAGACACGCGTATTTATTAATTGAAAGTAAGTGATCAGAAACTTGAAATCTTCCCCAGTGCTTTGGAATATTTCTTGCATTAAATATTTATGCTGTCTTCAGATATACTGAAATTTCCAGTATCAGAATAAAAATATACATTAAAATTTTATTCAATTCGCTTAAAAGCTCGATGAAATATGCATCATCATAATTTGGGTTATTAATATATAATAATCAATTACCTCAAATTACAGCCCATTAATGATATTCTACCCCTAACTCTGCGGGCGAAGAATACATTGAGAAATCAATGGATCATGGTGACATGGAGGTAATGATGTCGTTAAAATTTTCAATTTTAGCATAAAGTATGCATTTCACGATATCCCTAAAAACAAGCTGAATTCAGGAGCTCGAAGGAGAGAGGGGACGAGAGTCAGTAAAAAAAAATTTTTTTTTTCGAAAAATCTGTTTTGTAATATAATAAGAACATCGCATTGTCACTTTCCCTTTAAATTCTCCTTTTGCATGTTATAACTAGCATTTAATGTACGGATTACATGAAAAAAGTTGATAGCTTTGTATGTATAGTATATATATATATATATATATATATATATATATATATATATATATATATATATATATATATATATATATATACATTATGTTACCAATATTTTATAAATTTTCTTTAAAATAATTCCAAAATTTGCCGATAGATGGCGTTGTAAATTGTCTCATCGAGTAGCGGATAGTCTTTTTACTATACTTAGACACCAGCTTTAGGGCCTACCATTTAGAAGTTAAAAGGGTGTAACGGATATAGGTAGGAACCCTGTATAAAATAACTCTAAATGTTTAGCAGAAATCAAATAAATATATTATATAATAAGAAACAATATCTTGTGTCATTAAAATTTGGCTAAAACAAGAAGTAGGTAGCCGATTTCTATCTCAGACTAGATATCATCTTAAAGAGTACAGGTTTCTTGCTACTTTAATTAGTTGCTAGAATATAACAAAAGTTTTAACATACCCGCGAAAAGTTACTTCAAAACAAACACTTAAAATATTTTTTAAATGAAAATTTAGCTCATTATGATGGCAGATTTTGATACTTTAACCCTCCCATGACATCAACCTCCTCCATTTGCACGGTGCCCATTGTTTACCCGATTTTTTTAACCTAAAGAATTTTGAAAAATTTTCGAATTAAAGGTTACGAAATAGTTTTACTTCTTTAAACTGATAACAGATGGCAGTACTAACCCTTTTTCTGCTCATTTAATTGGAATTCATTGAATGCAAATGAAAAATGACTAGTTTTAAGCGTTTGCACTATGCAAACGGCGCCCCTCAATGTGTTAAAAAGATTGGTATCTACAGACATGAGTATATACACACACATATATACATATATATAGAGAGAGGGTGTTCACACATTTTTGTAACGATTTTGGAAACAGAAATATATAAACAAAGATAAGAATTTTATTTGCTAATATGTTCGATCTGATAACCCTATTGTTGAACTATCATAATACATCTTAAATTCCACGATAAAAGAGCTTTTCTTAAAATATCGATGTTGATTTTGTTCCACTCCTCGACCACAATCTTCCAGAGCCCAATGTTTTGGGATACCGCTAATAAAGATCTTATTTTGAAAGTCCAAATGCCCAATAGGAGACACGTTGGGGGACTTGGGTGGGATTCATTTAAATGGAACAGCCTCCATTTCGATTTCATTTCTCATTTTTTCCAAATATGTAGCAATATATTTAGAGCTACGGCTGATAGCCTTATTGTGATGGAACATAACATAATGAAGATTGTTGGGTAAAGTGATGGAATGTCTTTTTTAAAAACAGGTGTTAAAGCATATTTCTAATAATAATTCAAGTTAATTTTGACATTTTTTAACTTTCCGTTATAAAAGTTTTCCGTTATAAAAGAATCCACAATAACCGTAAAACCTTTAGCAAAACTTTCCTCGATTTCTCTGAACTAACATATTAGGACTTTTTCTCAATCTTTTCAGGTAGCAAATCGATCCTTTTCTATTGCAATCAGATAAATATATCTAAACCTCATCAACTGTAACTACATATTTTCATTTTTCAGATAATGTTCATGCAACAGATAATATTCATGCATTTTCCAAATTATATTCATACAACAATCTGAACAGTCTTACTATGAGAAACATGTTTTCACATTAGAAAGTGAACATCATTTTTTTGTTTGTTTTGATTAGCTTTAAATCAGATTTTATAATTTTGGTTACAGTTCCTATAGAAATGCTTAGAACTTTTTAGAGAGTTGTTTCGGGAGGGGGGGGGGGTTGGATTTTCTTTTAAAACATCAGATGGGACTTCAAATATAGTAAGCGGTGAACATACCTTTGTTAGGTATGCTTTTTTAACCTTTTTCATGGTAAAATCTAAATTTTGACATTACTTTCTTTTTTGTAATTATATCACGTATTTTACGTGCAGAAATATTAAAACCATTATTTTCACAACTTTTTTTAATAATCGAGTATGAATATTTATCTTCGGAAAGTGCAAATACATAGTCTTCGGTCCATTGTTTATTTTCCTGCGATATTTTAAAGCAAATAATATTTTTAATGATGGAGACGATAATAAACCATATTCCTAATTGATGCCATATAGGTTTTATTTTTGTTCATTTAAAATTAAATCATAGATAAAGTCAAAATCGTTACAAAAATGTGTGAACACCCTCTTTATATACGTTGAACGAAATAGTCACCCTTCTGAGGTCCCAACACCATAATATATGCTGTTAACGAATAGAACATTAAAAGTGAGTGAGAACTTTTAGATTATTGCTATCTCATCAGAGTGCATACATAATAATTTGCTTGAATATTCCGATAGGTGTCGGCTAGGTGAGTGCCGCGTGTGCTTAGAATCGATCAAAAACGGGAAAACTTTGAATAGAAATTAGGAAGAGTCTAAAGCAAATCAAGATGAATTTTTACGTCGTGTCGTAATAAAGGATGAAACATAGAAACGTGACGATTAGAAACTAAGGAACAGTCTAAACAGTGTGTTGAAGCAGGTGAACATGTGCCAAATGAAGCAGTGAAAACATATAGCCACTGTTTTGAGGCATGTATATAACAGAAACTTTATTGAGTGCTTTGGTAAGGATAAAACAATCAAAGTACTATGTATCATTAATGGCTCATATATGAAATTAAGATAAAAGAACCCAGGGTAGTCAAGTGATCAAAATTTTGCACCGGCTTTTGGCGCTTTGACGCGGAAATATTAATATGAAATGGAAAAAAATACATATAAGTGTTCACATATTTCTTTAGGACTGCACCGATGAGTATGGTCCCGAGGCAGCCTAGTGGTAGCGCGTCGGCTTTCCAGGACGAGGGTGCCCGGTACGTATTCCGACAAGCAACATTACATACTTCTGTGTCTAAGTCGAATACGGACATGTTAAATCCAGAAACCGCAGAGTCCCTCTTCTAGGTCAGAGAGAGTGGAGAGAGGGCACGATCACCCCAGATGACGCCCCTGAGGTGCTTGGTCAAAATTCAGGTAGCACCTAGCTAAGATAGACTTCTAACCTTGCAGTTCTATTGTAAACCGAAGTCGCGCTCCTCAGACTGCAAAGTCTAAATATACCAGGTATGGAACACTTCCGTTCCGGGATCTTTAGCAACAACAACACCAATTTATATGAAATTAAGACAAAAAACTACATTAAGTAGAAAAAAAACATTTCCCATCTTTGCAGTGCTACGCCTCATTAATCTGTTACTGAGGAGGCAAAACTGTTAGATTTTCGCTACGAAAAATTTCCCAAACCACCGTATTCCACAGATTTGACACCCTCTTCCTTGTTCCTAAATATGAAAAAAAAAATGCTTGGAGAACAAAAAGTTTCAATAAATTCATAAGTGACATACAAGCTCATTTTGAAGAGTTATTTTATGATTTGAATTACAAGCCTCTTTAGATAGAAGAGCTAAAACAACTTGAAAATTTCTAGATCAGATGTAATAACCTTAAGGGAGATACCTTAAGGGAGAATAGGTTAAGATGTACCTAAAAAAATCGCTCTCATTATACTTGTACCGAGTCTATCCGCATGTGTAAATATATATATATATATATATATATATATATATATATATATAAAAATATGTATGTATCTATGTAAAAGACAGTAGAATCATTAGTATACTTATTTAAAGCTGTTCAAAACAATAATCTGCAATAATCAGAACTTCATGGATGTTAACAGGAACGTGAAAACAGTGGGAATATATGAAATATGAGTTCATTAGAACACTTGTAACTCATTTGTAATTATATATAATTATGGCCAAATGAGTTTGCTCGACACGATATCCATGAATTCTAAATACAGATGACCATCGGCAGTAAAAGTTGCAAATGATCACCAGAACAAAATGTGATCTTCTCTTATTATTGAACTATAAAAATTATATAATTTATTATTGAATTATAAAAATTTTAAACAACAATAGTATTGTTTTATTAAAATAGTCTAAAGCACAATTTTCTCCAGTATAAAGAAACTGGAACAATCATTGACGCCCTTTGGTATCGTTTTCTATCTTTTCCGATTTACATATGTAACAATTTGTATTTCTTGAACATGGTTTTATATCAAAGAAATTTAATTAAACATTATTAATTTAACGGTTTACTGTTTCAAACCACAGGGAATAAACCTTCAATATTTTTCTTTTATTTTTAAGGTTTGTATTTTGTTGATTCAAGATACGAATTCAATAGTTTTAAAACTTTTTTTATTAATTGCGCAGCTTGTGAAAGTGAGGCTTACTTAAAACAATATTACCGTTCAGTCTGTTTTAATAGTCTAATCCTCTTTAACTTGATACTGTTATAAAATATTCTGATATTAATGTTTTTCAATCAGAAGTCTCATAATGATTCCAAAAATAACGTATTTATTGATTTAAATGTAAAGATAAATGTGGTTTAACGTTTATTTTTAGATTAAAATTTGTTTTGAAGTTTTGAAAGATCATTGATGTTCATTCCCTCTTTTAGAAAATATATGTGGGTGTAAGATAACGCAAAGAAATAACTGAAATTTGTTGTATTATTTCCGAGTAGTGCTGAAAAATTGTTTCATTTCCAGCCTGAACAAATTACGAAGACTAATCGCAAAAACCCATTCTGGTATGTAGTTTATTATTATTATTATTATTTCCAATGACGGGCTACAAGGCAATGTAAAAATAAAATAAAGATTAAACAAACAAAAGAGAAGTAAAACATCCATGGACCCAAAAGCTTCCTAGGCATCCAATATCTCTCCCACACTGTAGCTGGAGGTAGAGCGGGGAAACTTAGGATGTGGATAAAGTCCATTTCCTCTCATTGATTTCAGCTCTCGCAAAAGGGTTCTGAGACAATATTCATATGGCAGGGATGGTCGAATAGGTAATCATAGCCGGTTACTAGGTGAAACAAGGCTACCTATTTCTGCCTCGGCCCCTTTGGAGACTTATGTAGTTTTGGTCCACCAAATCTTTACAATTTTTTGACATGAGTTCTTGTGAGATGGAGTTCCTGAAAGCCTCCCTTAAGAGCAACTTTATTAAGTTGTAAGAGATCTCTCGTATGTAGTGTAGTAAAGTTAACTTTATTTTTAATGTAATTGTTACGTCCATAGAATGCCCATAGTTCAGTGAAAGTAACATTGAATGCCATGAAGCATGTTCTTGCCGATATTTTCCAATTATTCAATGGATTAGAGCTCCTCCAACAATATGATTTACGGTAGGATATATGGGCATCAAACACATAATGTGTGGGAAGTTTTATGTCAAGGCAATTTCTGCATTTGGTGTAGCTTGCTTCTTCAGTTATATTGGTTGATTCACATTACTTTGAAATAAAACTGATATTGAATTCAGCTATTTTGATATGGTTTCTCCACTGCAATGAATTTATGGAAGTTATTTCTTTCGGAATTGGGGTGTAAAATCTTCTTTCTGCCATAGCAATAGACTCTGTCGCAGTTAGAATATGAGTTTATTATTTTGAGCTTCTTTCCTCTTTGGCATGCTGACATTCACAGATATTTACTTCAACGCCATTTCAATGGAAATATTCCATTGCAATTTTGAAAGACTGCAAGACGATTATTTAGAATCATGAGGAAAAATAGGATATATTTTGATTGGGTGGAAATAATAAATAATGAGAGATTTTTTTCATGGCCAATATTTCACTAGAGAAGTTAGATGCTGCCGTCCTGTTAAATAGTAAATTAAATCAAACTTATTTTCTTAATGGTACAGTTATTATGATAAACCATCTTGATCAAGTTATGTGACTAATGTTCCGACTGTGTATGGAATTACTAAATGTTTTATTTATTTATGTATTTATTGTGTGTGTGTGTGTGTGTGTGGTAGAGGCTATTTTAGATTTTTTACTGTATTTTCATTTTAGTGAGTATTTAAAAAAATCTATTTCGTAGGAAGCTATATCTTAATTTTATTGCTAACTGTCAAACAGCACAGACAGCCACGTCGCTGTAATTGTGACCACTTAGCGAGTCGCACTGGCCCTAGTCACAGTGACCGAGTTAGGATCGCATATTCTAGTCTCTCTGCGTGATTCGAGTGACTTTTCCTGTGTAACTTCACTGTGAAGTTCCTTGCGACAGCCGGATTCCAATTAGTCGCCTTGTGACGTCGCATGAAGGCCAAAGATTCTCCTGCGTAAAGTCAAAGTTACCACATTCACTTATTTGCAGTGATTTTGGTTAGTAAATTACTTCACGCTTTCGTGACTGTAAAGAGATTACATAGCGACGTCGATTTCTGATATGTTTCTATAAAGGTATAAACACATACTTAAATTTTTCATTACTGCACACATATTATGTCATAAAATTATATATATCACGATATAATGCTAAAAATGTATCTCAATCGTTAATTGGGCACTTGTGATTCAGCTCAAAGTTGGGTCATTGTATTTATGTAACACAATTTAAAAAGGCAAGTTTTTTCTTTATGTAGTTCCCAATGCAATTAACGTAGTATTGAGAGTTAGTTCAATGCTGGTGTAAGAGAAAAGATGGATATTTGAAGAGTTTTTATCGAAATGCAAGATGAAGTTTTAAATAGCAGGCAAAATAAAAATATTGCATTTTGTTTCTTATTAAACCGCATAGTAAATTTGAAAATGTCTTATACATGCTAAGTTATTTACTGTTTAAGACTCAATTTAACCCATTCCAAAAAAAAATATCTGTGGAAGAAAACTGCCGCAGCTTGTTTCAGGAATAATTAATAAAACTTTCCGAAGAATTGCCTTTGAGTTCATAAATCTTTAAATTTTTCTGCAATATCACGAGTGAATTAATTTTTCATAATTTTTGTTTCAATTTAAAAAAAAAATCTGATCCTGAAAGATATAGGCAGTAAAAATGAGTTTTAGTTATAAACAAATGATTACTATTAACTTTTCAAAGTAGGATTAATGACTGTTTTAACAAAAATTATCAGTTTATGAAATTTGTAAGTAAAATTTCTTTCTACATAAACAGTCCGCTGATTTCTCAAAGAAAATATTTTCAAATATCCCGAAAAGATCTGTGGCAGAAGAATCTATTGTAAATTTAGTTGATGAATATACAGAAAATCTCAATTGTTATAATATCAGCCTTTATAGACATCAAAGTTATATGAAGCTTTTACCTTTGATCTCTTATCATTTATAACAGATGTGCTATGTTCACACGCACATACATACATACAAACATACATATATATATATATATATATATATATATATATATATATATATATATATATATATATATATATATATATATATATATATATATATATATATATATATGCATCTCGCTTTGCGGTTCAAGAGGTGAATAAATTTATCATAATATAACATATAATATTTTGATTAGTTCTCTTATTTCATATATTTTAACTCAAGATTATCCGTTAAGAGACGAGACAATTAAAAATTATGGTATTTTTAACAGAACTTTATTTTTAACATTACATAAATCTCAAATTGTATTTAAATGCTCAAGCTCCAGCTTGCCAAAGAGACTGACTGAATCATACAACAATAGAGAAATAAAATCTTTAGAAATGTTCTATCTCTTGGGCAAAAATGCATTACCGTGCACAGGCAGCCACACAAAAATAATAGGGTATCAAGTAAAAATCCACATTTTAAAATACGAGTTTTATTTAAAATCATAGGACCAGAATTACCAAAGTTTGTGTTTCCAATGGCCATTAATATCCATAGCTTTTGGATCTATTTGGCAAGAATATTCGTTGGCAAGGACTGGAAACCGCAAGTCTGATTCCGTTTCAGTTGCTGAAGGGGAAAAAACAGGAAGGGTATAAAGCTATTAAGAAGATAAATGTCCGGGGGTCTCCTTATCACAGAAACCCACGTGACCCAAATATCCGCGATACCATTTGACCCACTTGGAACAGGGTACAGGAGGAGGGACGCTTTTCGTAATGTTTCTGTTGACAAATAATGTCAACAGAATCGAGGGGGGGGGGGAGACGAAAAGGAGATATTTTATTTTGTCTTTATGGTTGAATTGTCATATGACGTCAAAAAGCTCAAACAAATTGAATTATGCATATTTACATTATATACTCGTGATTTAGAGGAGTCAGTCGAGGGGAAATTTTTAAAAGAGTATCCATTCACATAACGGGTCATTATTTCGCATGTCGCAAATGGAATTTTATTCTTTGCTTTAAAGGATAATGTTCTTCCGCGATTAGATATCTTCCAAGGGATGTTCTATTTCTATGATTTTTAGAGATACATTATATTTTTTTTTAGAACTTAAAGTCTCTATTATTAAAGCAACAAAAAAAGTTCAGATATTTATAAAGTGATTTAAAATAAATATGTAGGAAAAAATGTGATCTAAAAAATTTTTATGTTTATGAAAAGTTCAACGTTATCTTTTCTAATATTTTATTGTATTTTGAATCAGTAAATAAAATTCAGTTCATTAAATAAATGTCAATGTACTAACCAACATTTAACTATTAAGAGTTAAACAATAGTTAATCTTTATCAGTGAGTATCTATTTATTAATTTTTCCGAAGTAAAAGGCCGTAAGTACACACTTTTACGTTTTATTGAAGTTTTATAATGAATTATTTGTTCTTTAAAACAAATTGCTGACTAATCGTTGAATATTTACATGAATGACTAACAATATTAATAAAATTTACTAAACAAAATAAGAAATATTTTTTACTAATCGGATTTACTTATTTTACTTTAAAACTTCCCCCACATCTTCTAGATAAGCAGCTACCATTTTTATATTACGAAAATACATTCCAATTACTTAGAGATTATAAACACATATGAAATTGAATGCATTCCTGTTGAAAAAATTAAAAAAATAATGGAAAATATAAAAATTTATGAATGTATGGCTAGATTCTATGAAAAATCGTCCTATTTAGAACGTTTTTAAGCTAATCATCTAATTTTTGCTTCGACTATCGTCAAACTATTGGTGTTTATTCTTTTAGGAATAAACGCTAACGACAATGGATTTTAAAATCATAAAAAGTGTCTAAAAATGCAAGTTTAAAGTCTCAAGTTGATCATAATGGTTTATTCAACTTTACAAAGTCCCCCATGTTTTATTGGCATCCAGCTACATTTTTGTACTGTCGACACTCGTTATAAAGAGTCCATGCGTTCCAAATAAAATGTAGTTATAATGAGTGTTCACTGTATCGGAAATGTAAAAATAACTTAAAATAAAAGGGCATTTCATATAGGACTAATTGCTCTAGTCGTTGTGTTGGAACGGTATATTTAATAGCTGATCGTTATAAGGAGCGTAGACTGTTTTACCCAAATATAACGAAAATTAAAAAATACCGTTAAATAGAAGATGATTTCAGATGGGACTTTTTGCCCTAGTCGCTGTATTGGAACGGTATATGTAATGGCTGGTCGTTATAACGAGCGTCAACTGTTTTACCGAAATCTCTACGAAAATTTAAAATAACGTAAAATAAAAGGGTTTTCCATATGAGACTTTTTGCCGTAGTCGTTGTATGGGAACGGTATATGTAATGGCTAGTCGTTATAACAAGCGTCGACTGTTTTACCAAAATCTAACGAAAATTTAAAAATAACGTAAATTAAAGGGGATTCCATATGGGACTTTTTGTCCTAGTCGTAGTATGGGAACGATATACGTAATGGCTTGTCGTTATAACGAGCGTCGACTGTATTACCAAAATGCATAGAAAATGTAAAAATAACGTAAAATAAAAGGGTTTTCCATATGAGACTTTTTGCCCTAGTCGTTGTATGGGAACGGTATATGTAATGGCTAGTCGTTATAACGAGTGTCGACTGTATTACCAAAATATATAGAAAACGTAAAAACAACTTAAAATAAAAGGGGATTCCATATGGGACTTTTTGTCCTAGTCGTTGTATTGGAACTGTATATGTATATGTAATGGTTGGTCGTTATATAGAGCGTTGACTGTATTACCAAAATATATAGGAAATTTAAAAATAACGTAAAATAAAAGGGGATTCCATATGGGACTTTTTGTCCTAGTCGTAGTATGGGAACGATATACGTAATGGCTAGTCGTTATATAGAGCGTCAACTGTATTACCGAAATATATAGAAAATGTAACTATAACCTAAAATAAAAGGGGATCCCATATGGGACTTTTTGCCCTAGTCGTTGTATTGGAACTGTATATGTAATGGTTGGTCGTTATATAGAGCGTCGACTGTACTACCAAAATATATAGAAAATGTAAAAATAACCTAAAATAAAAGGGGATTCCACATGGGACTTTTTGCCCTAGTCGTTGTATTGGAACTGTATATGTAATGGTTGGTCGTTATATAGAGCGTCGACTGTATTACCAAAATATATAGAAAATGTAAAAATAACCTAAAATAAAAGGGGATTCCACATGGGACTTTTTGCCCTAGTCGTTTTATTGGAACTGTATATGTAATGGTTGGTCGTTATATAGAGAATCGACTGTACTACCAAAATATATAGAAAATGTAAAAATAACCTAAAATGAAAGGGGATCTCATATGGGACTTTTTGCCCTAGTAGTCGTATTGGAACTGTATATGTAATGGTTGGTCGTTATATAGAGCGTCGACTGTATTACCAAAATATATAGAAAATGTAAAAATAACCTAAAATAAAAGGGGATCCCATATGAGACTTTTTGCCCTAGTCGTTGTATTGGAACTGTATATGTAATGGTTGGTCGTTATATAGAGCGTCGACTGTATTACCAAAATATATAGAAAATGTAAAAATAACCTAAAATAAAAGGGGATTCCACATGGGACTTTTTGCCCTAGTCGTTGTATTGGAACTGTATATGTAATGGTTGGTCGTTATATAGAGCGTCGACTGTACTACCAAAATATATAGAAAATGTAAAAATAACCTAAAATAAAAGGGATTTCCACATGGGACTTTTTGACCTAGTCGTTGTATTGGAACTGTATATATAATGGCTGGCCATTGTACTGAGCGTTGACTGCATTACCAAATATATTCCGCTTGTGGCACTCTGGGATTTTGAAAATACTTTAAAATCAGAGGCAGCTAATAAAAATAAATAAATAAAAGTTAAAAGACTTTTAAAAATGAATAACCAAAGCCAAAATGAATTATTTCAGTTGCCGATCGGTTGCAGTGCTGCCGATGATTTGGTCCTACACAGCTACCCTCCTAGGTCACCGGACTTAACCCCATGAGACATCTTCCTTTGGGGATATGTCAAAGATCTTGTGTTCGTACCACCTTTGCCAACAAGTGTGCCCGAACATATACAACGTATCTGTGATGCTTTACAAACAAATAGTGAAACATTACAACGTGTTTGGCAAGAAATGTCATATCCCAATGATATTATAAGGCTGACTATAGAACACCTGTGAAAAAGAATTTAAAATTTTTCCTTTCAATGACAAATAAACTGTAAATTTCTGTTTGTAATTATGGAAAATAGTAAATTTTATAGTCAGATGATTCTTTCCTGATAACCCTGTATACATATTGAATACTCTCGGGAGGAATTGTATAAAAATTTATAAGTTTCGGGTTATATTTATCTAAAAGATATTTTATTTACAGGGATTTTGAGCAATAATTCTAATTTTTTTAATGAACTGTCATCAAAACATTTTTGTAGACTGATCATAAATGAGCAGTGATATAAGGATTCTAAATTCATAAAAATGCGTAAAAATAGAAAAGCAAAATTTCAGCATACATTTTTTTTTCGTGAATTTTTCATACGTTGTTTAAAAGACATGGAATTTTAAATAAATTAGAGTATAAAAAAATTAACTCTAAATTTTTGCCTTGAAGAACTTTCTAAAAATTTCTAACAAGGTACCTAAATAAAATGATCCCATCTATATTTTAGATGGTGTTCAATGTATGTGTTCTTTGAAACTTCGTGAAAAAAGACTTTTTAAAATTATCTCTATAATGAAATTCTAAGTATAAAACTTAATAATTCTTGAGAAAATATTGGCTCTGTTTTTAAAAACTGATGAGTGAAAACTTTAGGAAATCTTACTGTAAACTTAAAATTAGTTTAGAATTTATACTAACAATACTGCATTCTACGTAGATGATCTTCCTTTCGATTAAATAATTTCAAATCTGTTAAAATGTGCTATCAAATAATTATAATTTAGGAAAATTTTCAGTGAATATTATAACGCCGTTTCAATTTTTTCGTAATATGCATTAATTGCAAATATAATCATTTAAATATTTTTTCGTCTTAAATGATGTAAGTTGGGTGTATGGATAAAAAAACATCAACAAGGAAAAAATATTTTAGTTTTGTAATGTCCTTCTGTGACTTAAAGAAGTGGATCAATTGAGAATCTTTTTCTGCTGCTGTACTTTTTATATTCTGTCAAGAGGAAAAGAAGAAATTAAAAATTGAGAATTGGTTGTGAGACTAGACTTAAAGTTTTAGTTTTAATTCTTTTATCAGAGGTTTCGGTAGTTTACGATAAAAGTAATCAGACTATGTCTGATACATTTTTTTTTCAGCCGAAATTCTTGAAAGGATGTTTGATTGCTTATGTTCGCAGTTATTTTTACAAACGTGTCTTAGTGAATTGAAGTAATTTTCATCAAATTTTCGTAATATCTTAAATACATTTCCTATTAATTTTTTAAATCAACTATCTAGTCGAGAATCGACACAAACTCTTTGATTTGACTATTCAATTTGCCTTCGGGTGTATGCATTAGAAATTGCATGATGGTCTCTCCCCCTCCAAAAAAAGTTTATAAAAGATTGCATTTAAAGAAATATCCGTAAGAACCACGTCTTTAAATAATTTCAAATACCATGGTGTAAGAATTGGAGAGGACCACTCATTTGTGAGGATACACACACACACACACACACACACACACACACACACACACATATATATATATATATGTAATATAATCATTACATATCGTTCTTAAATGCAACCTGAAAAGGAAAACTAGCTCAAATTTACATGGCTGGAGCTAGACTCAGCCTGAAAGGAATTAAAATTTTGAAGCAGTCGGGTCGAATCGTTTTATTAGGACCGATAGTAACATACGTCCTTTCATTTCAGATGCTCGGAGCGAAGTGCAATATCACCTTTCAACCTTACGCGCTAGAAGCGAGGTACATGTGGCTGTTGTTTTGAAATGTCAGTGGAATTTTGGGGCTGGCGATGCGAACTCACGCCTTTCTCGAGACGTATACACGTGTAGAAATGCAACGTTTGCTGTTTTATGGGAAGTTCTGTTGCTATGGGTTTTTAAAGCGCTAAAGTAATGTTACTGGGGATTGGATTTAGGAAAGGGAATTTAACTGATAGAATGGAGGGCCTAATATTTAATTTATTACATATATATATATATATATATATATATATATATATATATATATATATATATATATATATATATATATATATATATATATATATATATATATGTGTGTGTGTGTAACATACCGGCCCGGCGGGAATGGTAGCCGGAGCCGTCATATCACACCGGGGATAAACGTAGTCGTACTCAATAATACATTTCTCTTTTCACGTCTGCAAAAACTTTATTTATTTCGCCCAACGCTCCGTCGGTTTGGATGCAGCAATAGCAATGACAAAAATCCGTCCTACTTCCGGACGTCACGAGTTATATAAACTTTATCTCATCACGTGATTATAGGATGTGTCTTAATGGTTGATTGGTTTAAAGTTGTTGTTGATGTGCAGAACTGATTTAAACTCGTACTGACGCCACGCAAGATCTCTTTAGTTAAAAAAGACAGCCATCTTGAATGATTTTGCCTAAGGCTGTAATAATGGAATTTAACGTGAATGCCCAAAGGGAATTAAATGTTTTAAGGAATTAAAAAAGGGTTTGTAATTTGGAATAGTAAAGTGAGGAATTAATAGTTTTTAAATGTTATTAGTGTTGAATTAAGAAATTACTAGTTTTTAATATTATATATATATATATATATATATATATATATATATATATATATATATATATATATATATATATATATATATATATATATATATATATATATATATCACGGCGGTGAAGGATGAAGGAGAAAGGAGAACGGTTGATTGCAGGTCGTGCGTCTCAGAAATTATAGTTCGATATCATAGTCGACATAATTCAGTTCCCGCGCTAGAAGTCGTGGCTTAGTCGGCATCTCGAAGATCCTTGTAAAAACTCTCTCACTGGCCCCTCCAGCTCCGGACACACAGAAACACACCCCATTCAACACAAAGTTTTAATTCTATAAATATTTACATGTTCATTAAGCAGCGACAATCCACACAATCGCACATGTACACTGAGGCACGCCTATTTATAACTTAATAGAAGTATTGTCCGGTGATGCTAAAACTATTCCAGCAATTGGCTAGAACCCTGAAATCTGGGCTCTGACGGATTGGAAAAAAACAGGGATTGTATAAGAGATAACAGGTTGTATAAGACATACCTGATTTAAGTCATTTCCTTTGTTCTTGAAATCGAACTGCGCAATTGGTTTCAACGCATTATACCCAAGCATTTTTGAATGAAATTTTGAATTTTCAAAGGGATTTGGGGTTTTATATGTCATATATGTATATATATATACACAGTGCGTCAAATAAGTTTTAAGACTCGTCCCAGAGCGCAGGTTGTAAAGGCGCTGTGAGTGTAAATCCGCATGCGTCATAACGTCCATCGTCTGCTGGCACACTGCTAACAAGTTTTTCGCATGTCGTTAAGTAGTTGAAAGAAGGCGAGCGTTTATTGCAGAAGTGAATTTTTTTCATGTTGATTTTTTAAGATGGAGCAAAGAGCTGTAATTAAATTTAACGCAAAACTTGGTAAAAGTGATTCGGAAACATACCAACTCATGAAACAAGTTTACGGTGACTGTTGTTTAAGTATATTAAATGTTTGTGTGTGGCACAAACGTTTTTTGGACGGAATAGATGCGGTAGAAGATGATCAGCGTAGTGGAAGACCAATTTCATCTAGGACTCCTGAAGCTATTGAGAAAGTACGAAATTCCGTAACAAACGATCGCTGTGCATCACTGAGACTGCTGGAAGACTCTTTAAACATCAACAAAGATACAATTCGAACCATCCTGCATGAAGATTTGGGCAAAACAAAAGTGTTTGCTAAATTTGTTTCACTCATTTTAACCCCTGAACGAAAAGCAATGAGAAGTGCACATTGCAGAAAGATTATTTCAGCCGCTGAAAACGATCCAAACTTCTTGAAGTCCATTGTTACAGGTGATGAAACCTTGTGTTTCCAATATGATCCTGAAAGAAAGCAAAAATGTGCGGAATGGAAGTCACCAAATTCACCGCAAGCCAAAAAAACAAAAGTTCCATCCAAAATCAAAACACTGCTCATTACATTCTTCGATAGTAAAGGTATTATCCTCAAAGAATTTGTTCCAACTGGACAAACAATTACAGGTAAACACTACTTAGCTGTTTTAAAGCGGTTGATGGCCAGAATTCGTCGCATTCGTCCAGACTATAGGACTGAAAGCAGTTGGTGTTTGTTACACGACAATGCACCCAGTCACACCTCCCTTATTGTTCATCGATTTTTGTCAAAAAATAATGTCTTTGTGTTGAACCAACCACCGTATTCACCTGATTTAGCAACCTGTGACTACTCCTTATTCCCAAAGTTTAAAATTAAGTTAAAAAGGTGTTATTTTGAGGATATTTTGACCATACAAGAACTTTCGACTCGTGATTTGCAGGCCATTACACAAAGTGATTTACAACAGGCTTTCGATTCATCAATAAATCGCTGTAAAAAGTGCATTGAAGCCGGAAGGTCCTATTTTGAATAAAAAACCAAAACAGGTACTAATTTCTTGTTTCCATTTCTTTTTACAGACCCAGTCTTAAAACTTATTTGACGCACTGTATATATATATATATATATATATATATATATATATATATATATATATATATATATATATATATACAGTGGAATCTCGATCCATCGTTTTCGGATCCATCGTTTTTCAGTATGTGTCGTTCATTTTATCCAGTCCCAACGATCATATTGCTTTGTTATATATATATATATATATATGTGTGTGTGTGTGTGAAATCTTTACAGGAATAATATTTACCTAATAAATGCCGAAAATAAAAATATATACTATAAGACCTATTCTCGGTTATCAGGCATATTTTTGGTGCCAATCCCAAAAAAACACTCTCTTAACTTTTATAATCCCGCAAAACTTCGAGACCACCTCTGTCGAAACACACCCAATTTCCGACGAGTCTCTCGCATCGTAAATCGATATTCCAATCCATCACGATTCCCATGGAATTTTTTTTTTTTTATCCTTCCCTGTGTATCGATATTAGTTGGTGAAATGCAACGCAATCTCGATCGCCTGAAGCGCTAAAGAATCCAGCCCTAGTAAAAGTTTCATCTGAGTAAATAGAAGAACGCAGTACTCGGGCACCCCAGCTATGTCACGCCTGAACAACTGTTTCTAATTGATGTTTAATGGAGTGGGTCCGGCTCATTTTGTCGCCAGGAGCAATCCCCAACTTAGTTTGAATTCAAGGAGAAGCGAGTCTGATTCGATGTTTTAATTAATGCGAGGGAAGATACGAAATAATGATCGTTAGATTGCTTCCGTATCGATCTCAGCGGAGAGAATACGAGCGGTTTTAAAATGTGGTACAAACCAGGGTGAACATTTCGGTCGGTTTTTTTGTTTTTAAACTTTCTTAATGATGCCGGTATTATCAGATTTTCAGATTCAATCAGATATTTAAATGGAGAAATCGGTAAATACTCTGCATTTTGTGTTCTTGGATGTTTAAGAATAGTTATTTTCTGCCTCAGTTTCTAAAATATTTTAGACCAGATCAATTTATTCGATCCTAACATTTAACTGAATAGCAACGATCTTCTACAACTCAAAATATGAAAGATTTGAGTAATTTTTAAAAAAGCAATAAAACTAAAAATATTTTTTTTCGCTTTTATAACTATTTAAGAAGTTAGAAATATAAATTTTTCTAGCAAATGGAGAATTGTTCAATTGATAAAAACATTAGATTAAACTACACTTAAAATTTCTTTGATATCTAATGTAATGTTTATATCTTTTTGACTCTTCGGATTATGTAGACATTTTATTTTCTGCGATGGTTTCTAAAATATTCCCGTCCTGATCAGATTAGACAAACCAAATATTTAACTTAATAGCAACGATCTTCAATAGCATAACAGATTTTAATAATTTTGCAAAACAATTAAATTAAAAATTATTAATTTCGTTTTAAAAGCAATTTAAGAAGTCAGAAATACCAATTATTCTAGCAAATGTACCATTGTACAATTGAAAAAAGCAGAACAATCTACGTTTAAAATTTATTTTATATCTAATGTAATGTTTATGTGTTTCTTGTTCTTTGGATTATGTAGACATTTTTGTTTTCTGCCTCGGATTCTAGAATATTCCAGACCTGATCGGCTTAGAAAAAAACAAGCATTTAATTGGATAGCAACGATCTTCAACAACTCAAAATATGACAGATTTGAATAATTTTGCAAAACAATTAAAATTAAAATAACTATTTGCGCTTTTAAAACTATTTAAGGAGTTAGAAATATCAATTATTCTAGCAAATGGAGAATTGTACAATTGATAAAAAACATTATAATAATCTGCGCTTAAAATTTCTTTCATATGTCATGTAATGTTAACTAATTTTTGCTTTTCGGATTATGTAGACACTTTGTTTTCTGCCTCAGTTTCTAAAATATTCCAGACCTAATAAGCTTAGACAAACTAACACATTTAACTGAATAGAAACGATCTTCAACAACTCAAAATATGACAGATTTGAATAATTTTGCAAAATAATTAAAATAAAAAATAAATATTTTCGCTTTTAAAAACATTTAAGAAACCAGAAATATCAATTATTATAGAAAATGGATAATTGTTCAATTTATAAAAACATTAGAACAATCTACGCTTAAAATTTCTTTGATATCTAACGTAATGTTTATCTGTTTTTGGCTCTTCGGATTATGTAGACATTTTTTTTCTGCCTCGGTTTCTAAAATATTCCAGACCTGATCGGCTTAGAAAAAATAAACATTTAACTGAATAACAACGATCTTCAACAACTCAAAATAGGACAGATTTGAATAATTTTGCAAAACAATTAAAATAAAATTAATTATTTTCACTTTTAAAATTATTTAAGAAGTTAGAAATATCAATTATTCTAATTAATGGATATTTTTGAAATTGATAAAAACATTAGAATAATCTACGCTTAAAATTTCTTTCATATCTAATGTAATGTTAATCTGTTTTTGGATCTACGGATTATGTAGACATTTTATTTTCTACCTCGGTTTCTAAAATATTCCAGACCTGATAGGCTTAGTAAAACCAAACATTTAACTGAATACCAACGATCTTCAACAACTCAAAATAGGACAGATTTGAATAATTTTGCAAAACAATTAAAATAAAATTAATTATTTTCACTTTTAAAATTATTTAAGAAGTTAGAAATATCAATTATTCTAATTAATGGATATTTTTGAAATTGATAAAAACATTAGAATAATCTACGCTTAAAATTTCTTTCATATCTAATGTAATGTTAATCTGTTTTTGGATCTACGGATTATGTAGACATTTTATTTTCTACCTCGGTTTCTAAAATATTCCAGACCTGATAGGCTTAGTAAAACCAAACATTTAACTGAATACCAACGATCTTCAACAACTCAAAATATGACAGATTTGAATAATTTTGCAAAACAATTGAAATAAAAAAAATTATTTACGCTTTTAAAACTATTTTAGGAGTTAGGGATATCAATTATTCTAGCAAATGGAGAATTGTACAATAATTGATAAAAACATTAGAATAATCTACGCTTAAAATTTCTTTCATATAAAATGTAATGTTTATCTATTTTTGGTTCTTCGGATTATGCATACGTTTTATTTTCTGCCTCTGTTTGTAAAATATTCTAGGCCTCATAGAATTCAACTTAGATAAACCAGATATTTCACTGAATAGCAAGGATATTCAATAACTCAAAATATGACAAACTTGAACAATTTTGCAAAACAATTAAAAGAAAAATATTTATCTTCGGTTTTAAAACTATTTAAGAAGTTAGAAATATCAATAACTCTAACAAATGGAGAATAGTAGAATTGATAAAAACATTAGAATAATCTACGCTTAAAATTTCTTTCATACCTAATTTAACGTTTATCTATTTTTGGCTCTTCGGATTACGTAGACATTCCTAAAGGACTCTTATGACACCCCTGATATAAAACGATTAATTTTCTTTTTAAGAAAATTGATAAGGATTAGATACCAACATTTTATTAGAATGTTCAGTTTCTATGCCATTAGAGCCAAGCATGATTAACTAAAAGCAATAACTACGAATTTGAGTATTTTCGAACAGACTTAGGAATGTAACTGACAATTGCTTCAATTTTAGCCTGGGATTTGAATCTCGTTAAAAAGGACGTTACCATTAATGGCAGATGAATGCTTGAGTTTACCTTTAAAAAGAGAAATGTGTTATCACACAATAAATGCCAGTATTTTCTAATTGTCTTTGTAGAGTAAAAGACAGTTGCAACGGTTTTGGCCTGGATTTAAATCTCGTTAAAAAAGACATCACCTCTGATGGCACATAGATGTTTGAGTCTAGATTTTAAAAAAAAGTATCGGCATACAATAAATAACTTTAAACGTGCTTTCATTCATATATATATATATATATATATATATATATATATATATATATATATATATATATATATATATATATATATATATATATATATATATATATATATATATATATATATATATATTTATTTATATATATAAAACGATATATTTCACTTTCATTAATTAAACGCCTATTCGAAATTCTCCCATTTTTTCTCAATAAAGTATCACCCCTTAATCCAAATTCTGATCTAAAGATAACCAAAGTAACCGATTATATTTTCCCCTAGTCCACGTGTAGAAGCTAGAAGTGTTTTTAAAAGCAGTGTGACGTAATGCTCTAGGAATATCGAGTACGACTGATGCGAGATCACCTAGTATGACGTGCGAGGTCTGATGTTTTGAACTTGCTAATTAAAAGTTTTAACGCGCCTGCATCTCGCGCGAAAGCTGGTGTCTCTTTCACCTTTTGTATGTCTGACATCGTCCTACTAACAAGCAGTAATTTGTGCTGCAGGTTTTTTGGCCATTATGTGTGTTCCGACAGGCTTCGGATAAGCTATTGTGAACTGTATTTTCAGAGAATTATGTGTAGCCCAAGTGTGTTTAAAACTGTATGCAGTCCAGTGGTTGTGACATGGTATAAATCATCTTAATGTGTGAATCATGCCTGTTTTCCTCTCCATTCGCCTGCCACGACTACCTGAATCTCATCAAAATTCCTTACCTGCGAGTACATATATATATATATATATATATATATATATATATATATATATATATATATATATTATGTGCATTTATATATTAATTTATTTATTTCGGATTATTGTAGAATATTAATAAATAATCAGATGGTCCCTAAAATAGTTATTATTTTTTTTAAATGAAACAATTAATTTGATTTTGGGTTTTAGTTATTAGATTTTAAGAGTTTTCTCACTTTTTTTTTATTATTATTACACGTGTCTGAATTTATGTTTCCACCAGAAGGAAAATCAAGGTAATATACCCTAACTTAATTCTACGTGTTTGATTTTATGAATATACTTGTCTCAATATTGCGTTTTGCTTGGGGAAGAAATTTCAAATACGTGCTTCATTTGTACTTGAAAATGCAAATTTCTTTTTCAAAAGAAGACATACAACTTTAGATCTGGCTTTTTCCTGTAATAAAATCCATTCAGTTTTGATATCTCACTTATAAAAAAATCATTCCTTAATACAAATTTTTACATACGGAAATTTTATTCATTATTGTTTCCTAAAATGTACATCCTAAAGCACGTTCCATACATTACCTTCTTTCATAAGAGATCCCATTAAAGAAAACTGTGATCGTAGATTTCGTTTCATAAAAATGTATTATTCTTGACGCCACATCGTGAATGCACAATATTCTTCTTTTTTAACTACGGAGATGTTTGTAACAACTGAGTGAACTACCTATGCTTAACGATTTTTTCTTTCCGGAAAATGACATTAAAGAAAGAAAAAGGTTATTTCAGAAAGTAAATGAACGCTGAAAAATTTAACGCATAAATTCGATGCTTTTTGACTAAAATATGTAAAGTAGAACTACACTCTTAGGAAAAAGAAGTTTGGCAAATATTCTTTGAGTGTTAGCTTTCGTTAGCATAGGTTATCGTATAAAAGTACATTAAAGAAGTTAATTTATCTGAATCGAATTTTGTATTTTTGTTTCAATTGTACTATAACAAGCGTAATGAAAAATTTCTTGAAATTGCGAAGGCAATTTTTCCTTAAATTGTTTTATTGTGAAGAAATACTTTCTGTAATAAAGCAATGTCACTATTTTGTTGTTGAAAAATGTAATATATTCATAGTCTACTTACTTCATGTATTCTTACTTTATGATTGTAGACATATTTAGTTTCGAGGAGGTCTCATGGCAGTCTAGTGGTGAGCATTTAGGAATTTGAATCCCGACAAGCGCTAGTGAATTCCTTCGGGTCTATAAATGGTATAGGCATGTTAAATCCGCAGACCGAAAAGTCTTCCTGTGTAGTGTATGTGTGGGAGAAAGGTATGAGCAGACAGAATGTCTTACACATGAATATTCCAAACTGAGATGCCCAAGTGGACAATGTTGGTTAACCCATACAATTCCCTCTTTACAACAAATCTCACGTTATATTCGACGGATGTGGAAAGGTAATGTACCTACAGGGCCGGAAAAAATATTTTCGAAAGAAAACTGATAGGAAAATCTCATTAATTTAAAGATTTTGAGGGTAAAAAAAGAGTTTTATGATTCAGATTTGATGAACAAAATTACTAATTGGTTCCTCTTTTTCTTTTTCTTGGGCATGCAGCAACTTAGTTTTAAACAGAATAAGAAAAAATAAAATAGCGATGAATATATATACTTGAAGGAAAGAAAATGAAGAATTAAGGAAAATCTCACAAAGATAAAATTTAAGATTTTAAGTAAATTAAAAAATATAATGACTCACTTTTGATGAACAAAAATATTCATTTTTTCCTCTTTAGTTTTTCTCTTCGATACATAATTTATAGTCAGATTAGTTTCAAATTAAATAAGATAGTAAAAAAAGGAAAATAATGAGGAAATTCATCACTTGAAAGAAAATATTCAGTGATATTCAGAATGCCTTTTTTAAAAAAATATTATTTTAAAGTTCTATTCATGCGCAACATTTTTGTAATAAACTAAATTTAGTTATAATAATAATAATAAATATGTGTGATATTTTCATAATAGGGTGGGATAGCTGTGTGGGAGGGAAATTTCTGTAATTGTTACATTCTTTGGTTTAACAAGAATAAACTGTAACGTTATATAAATGTTAGAAATTCAGACTCCGTTTAAAGTGATTTTAAAAAAAATATTTTATTTTATACATTTATAAATTTTATGATTAATGTGTTTAATGTAACGGACATTTCCCTCTTGGAAGAGTCATTTTGAAAAATCATTTAATCTCTTACTATATGGTGTTAATATAAGAACGTAACAGATATTTAGTTTTCTATTTCTTACTGAAAATAAAACCTCAAATAAAGGGTTTTCATTCAAAGTATAAATAAGTACATGTTTATCATGTCATATAAAGACGTTATTGTAATAAAAATATTAAATCAAAGCTAAATGTAATCACTGTATATATTTAAGAAGGAACAGAATATCAGGCAATATGCTCATCTGTTTCAAAGTAGTTGCCATTTCCCAAACATTAAAACACGATATTTCATAACTTTTTAGAGTTAACATGTAACACTGAAACACTTTCCACTCATACACAGAAAAGAATTAATTATCATTACTATAAATTTATGAAAATGTGAATAGAAAGGTAATTTGATTTATATTTTAGCTTATAATTTATGAATATTTGTAATTACCTTCCTTAATAACGAATCAATAATTTGTCAGGTAAATTAAAAATTTAATAAAAAAGGTTTTTAATAACAATAAAGTTTCGGTGCTAAGAAAATGGAATTTTAAGTAAATATTTATTTCGTGATTATGCATACCAGAAATTTTATTACCAGTATTAAACAGATTTCCATAAATAATTAATTAAAATTCCATTCAACAACGATGTATGCAAAAAATGAAGTAATGGGACATAAAATTTAATTTTTTTCTTTTAATTTTTTATGCGTGTTTTCTAAAAAAAATATTTGGGGAACATTTTGCGATAAAGTAATTTCTTTCTTGTACAAACATTTTTATCTTCTCTTTCCATTGTTTCGAAACATTTTAGTGCTTTAGTAATCTGAAAGAAAAATCAAACAATGTAGAGCCCCGGGCAGATTGTAAGTTTGTTTTTTGATCGACTTCCGTGAAAATGATTGAAAGGATCGACGTTAAATCGATGCCTGAATTCAGGTATGATACAAAAGTCAAGTTTATTGATGAGAAGAAAAATCCATAAAACGAAACAACGAAAATAATAAGATGGCAGGGTCGCGAATCAGAAAATTCATAAACATGGAATTAAGCGTAAAAGTTTTTTACAGCAGTTGTTTATAGAATTTTGGACATTTCATTATAATAAATCACTGTACAATTCGTGAAAGAAAAAGCTGAAAGCTCAATACATTGGATTTTTTTTCATTGTATTTGATAAATTTCATTCTGCCGAAATGGCTACAATGTTAAACATTCTAAAGAAATAGTTTGGAACTTTGCAGAGCAAGTTGCTAAAAAAACTCTTTTTCTGAACAAGACTAGTTGTTGTTAACATTTTACTCTTTAATCAAATAACATTTTTTTCTAACCTCCGTAAGTACTTTACTGCCTATCTATCATTATAAAACCCTCAGAGCACTTTCTAATTTTATGGGTAGTGAAATGTAGAAATGTAACTGTAATCAGTAACCATTTTGATTAAAGTACAAACATTAAGACTGTTACAAACAATAGCAGACCCTTTACCTGAAGATCTATCAATCAATGTCGATCGATGTTGGAAGGTTTAAATGATTGTCACCAGCAACCTCACTTCAATGGATACCTTCTTGTGTCATTCCGGTAAATGAAGCTGAAAGCGCGTGCTTTTTTTTATTGTTTTTTTTTTTTATTTTTGAGAGAGAGAGAGAGTAGCACATATGTTAGCCCCTTGCAATTAGACTAATATTACTAGAAATAAATAATCCAACAGAGCAAGATAATTATAGGAAGAATGTAGACAAAAAACAAACAGAAAACAAGCTCTTAGGGCTCCATGCACCATAAGACAAGATTCTGTAGTAGTGCCAGAACTAAACCAGAAATCGAGGTAACCGACTGGTCTCGTCATCAGGGAGCCTAACCAAATCAGTTAACTCAAGGGGAACTTTCTGAATAGGATGCCGGTCTAATCAAAAGACATCCCAAGGCCCCGAGATCCCCATTAAAACAGATAGTCAAAGGAAATGAAAAGACACAGAGAACTTGCACTAAGGGCTCAACGCACCATATATGCAAGTACACATACAATCCTAATCAAAGACTAAAGCAAAGATGCACACGTACCCTAAAACAGCAACTGACGGTTATGGTAAAACAGCAGCCAATTATTTAATCAACCCCTTGCCATTAGACTATTAATAGATCGATGGTCTTCGTTACTAATCATAAGATTAAAGTATTATAAAATATAGAATGTTATTATCGAATAAAACACAAAATGTAGAAAAAAGGATATTTTTTTAGAATGAGTCCATCCTAAAAATGTAGCTCTCAAGGCTTTCAGACTGATGGCAAGGGGAGAAAACCTCACCTTACGCTTTACCGTATTGAAATTTTGAGTCCCATCTGCTTTCTTTCCAGCAATGTTGAATAACGGAATGCTGACCACCACTTTTTCTGATCACCATTGATCGGAATGACCTTTTATAAGAGCCATTTGGGTGCTAGAGTTTTTTTTTTTTTAGTTATTAATCTTTTTTTTTTTTTAAACCTAGTTTTGCTTTTTTTAGGCAGTTTCATTCTATTTTATCTTCCATATTTCTCTGTATTTTGTGGAGTATTTTAACTAAAGACATTTTTAAATATAGGATTATCGCTGTGTAAATAAATTTTTATAAGGATAAATTTGTTAAATTTTTTGTTGCTAATCATTGAGTAAGAAATATCGAGGATGTGTTACTACAGAATTTGTTTAAAAAAATTAAAACAAGTATTTAGCGTTTCAAAATTTGAAGACATATATGGTGCATTTAACTTATTTCTATTATTCAAGAAATTTCTACTCGATCTGATTTCAAGCAGTCATTCAGTTAAACATTGCAAATATTGAAAATTCAAGTTTTAAATCTTGCCTCTTGGATTTCATGATTGTTTAATAGAATTTTCACATATCTATTGTTACTCTTTTTGCTCAAAAATGACAGCAACTAACTTGCATTACATACAATTTTAAAATATAAATTTTTAATTTTTTTTTTCTGTTCATAGACATTACTAATTTTACTGCTATTTAAAATGCCTTCTAGTGCACTTCTTGCCCACATGTAAAACATTTTAAGTTACTTACGTAAGTTTTTTTTTTAAAGTTTTTCTGCTTGTCTGTGATTTACTTGTCTATTTTTGTTATTTTTCTTTTTGCTGGTCTAGCACACAAGCAAAACTACCACCTTTAAATTGGGTTTATTTTACACATAAATATTATGCAAAACAAAAGTGATAAAATCTGAGATAGAAGTTACAGTTTAGTGACTGTGATAAAAACTTTAAAATAGACAATAATAAGGTCTCAGATTTATTTTCGAAATTTTATCTATGTTTGTAATATGAAATGCATCATCGATATCTGGTTTCTTAAATTTTATCCTTTAAAAAATCTACTTGAAGTTCGAGACAGCCTTCAGTATATCCTTCTAGTGGATGATCCGATATTACATACTCGTCGTTATTCAGTTTTGTTTTACATGAACACAAATTCGCCAGATATTGTGGAGCCTTTTCTGAAAACAACATTAAATAATTTTCCTTTCTCTAAATTTTTTCTTTTACTTAACTGTCTTCTAGATAGCCTATGTTTCCATTAGTAAACAAAGGTTTGACAATAATTCAGTGAAATAAACGATGTTTGATTAATACTCGACGTATAATCAAAAACAAAATTTGTAAATACAGTAAATTAACCTTTTCATTTTCATTTTAAGTAGGGAAATCTCACAAAATACATCTAAGCAAACCTAAACAAATTTACTCATACTCGCATCTCACACAACAAAAGACAGCTAACGTCAAATTCTGATCTCCCACTGTTGCTTTCATTTCCTTAATCCATTTTCATACGTGCACTATGGTTTCTTAACGATTGTCTTCTTTTTAATTCGGTGACTTGATTGTGTACGGTTATAGTTATAGACTGCAGTCAACATCATTAATAAAAACCTAGATCTCTGGCTGAAAAGAAATATCCTTTCTTCCACTTTTTTATAAAAAGCCTGTTTTCCGTTTACATAATTTTTTCTTGCTGGTATCTGGCATGGAATTTCTTCACTCTTCCAGACTAAAGTGGTAAGCTTAATGAAATTTTGTCCCTGTAGAATTTGACACTTAAAAAACGGGAGAATTCTTAGCAAGGAGAAATAACGACATTTTGACTTTTGCTTGTCGGAGTTATGAATCGTTCTCATGTCTATGATTCAGTGCTTCTTATCAAACTTCTAAACCAGAATTCTTCTATATTAGTGATCCTTGCGATATAATAAGAATTCCTAACTACATTCACTTAGATATTTCAGCTTTTTTTTCATGCAGAGCATGTTGAACTGGTTATAAAATTTTATAATTTTTTTTTTTTTGCTTTTGAGGATGCTAATGTTTCATTTACCACTGGGATAATCGCATTTTTCCCTTATAATCGAATTTTTCCTGGTTGGGCCATACGTAATCGTTTGCTTGGTGCAAGGATTAAACTTTAAATGCTCAATTCGATTCCTAAGAACTTTTTCTTACAACGTAATAATCTACAAGATGGTTTATTTTTAATATCATTTACAAAAGCGAACTTGTTTGAAATTATATCTCACAATTATTCCCACCCCTTAATTTTTTAACGCAATAGCTGAAACCTTTTAGCAATAATTATTTGACTAATTATTTGCTACCCAAATCCGAATAACTGCATTTTCAACTCATGGAAGTACGAAGAGAGACATTTTAGGCTCTCAGGAATTAAGAGCGCACTTTTATCGATAATTATGCGAGTTTGCAAGCCTTATGCATAAATCTACTCATTAGAGATGTTACTTCCGTTTATCTAAAATGAGAGCACAGACAGAGATGACAGATACCAGTTTCCCTGTTTAAGATTGACAGGACCTTTCCCGAAACGAGCTTTAAACATATCACGTTGCATTATCCGTAACTGGACACATTTCTATAATTAATTGCAAAGTTATGACTAAATTAATGAAAAGGATAACTGTAGCGCTTAAAGGATAGTTCATTAAAATTATTTTCTAACATAAAGAGGAATTAACTCGGTAAGATGAGTATTTATTTAATAGAGTCTTCGAATTAATAGAGTTTATATGCTTGGCTTCAAGTAAATAGGAGTCACTTTGCAGTCATATTATTTTTCAAAATTTTCAGTTATTGAAAATGACTTTAATTTCTCTTTGATAATCATTTACAAGAGAAATTGTTCCAAAGTTAAAAATCAGTTGTTCAGAGGAGGACAGGCTTTAAATATTTTATTAAAATAGTATTTTATAATGTGTTTAATAAATATTATACTCGCTTTTCAACTAATTTAAGAAGTAAAATCCATCCAGATTGAAAGGTGATGATAAATTGAGAAAGAATGTAGTAAAGGAAAATCTCTCTAAAAATATATACTTTATAAATAATGTATCCCTAGACACTTTTTCAATTGCCATTGTAATCAGTGTATTTATTTTATAATTATTAACATCAGTGAATAACTCTAGCACTAGATCGTGATTAAGGTCCATTCGAATATCATCTCCAGTCCAGTTTTGAAAAGACATTAAAGCTTGGTCATGGCCAAATATACAACAGAATATTACTTCATTTCCTAAACATTTTGACTTAACGAATTCTTTACTAACAGTTATCATGTTTGCTTGATTAAAATACGCAAAAACAATTACTGTAAAATCTTGACTATAGTACGCATGCTTGATTTTGCTCGAAATTTTCGGAAAAAATTAAAGTTCGACTATAATACGCACATATAACTTTTCAATATTTTATTTAAAAATTGCACAAACACTTATTAATACGTATAAATAAAATTTGCAATAAAAATAAACGAAAACGTGAAATTCGGTAGAAAAAAAAAAACTCAAATGTTTCATTCAAAACAAACAATACTGTCATATTATCAGTCTTAATCACTTTCACTAGAATACAGCTCATCTATTGTCTGTCGTTTATTCAATGTGTGAAACTACATTTTTTTGTACGCGAGTATAATACGCACTCTCATTTTTGCGGATTAAAATGTGAAAAAAAGTGCGTATTATACTCAACATTTTACGGCAATGTTTAAGCAAAAATATAATAGAGGTTTCCGATGAGCGATAATATGCTTGTTCTTTATTCATTTTCTAGCGTACTGGTTGCCAGTTTCTAACAACTTACATACCATCTGCTAAACTGACAGAGTAATATATATCTTACTGGTTGTGTAGGACGTGATCTGACCAAAAATATAAAGAACAGAATATTGCAGAAAAAGTAGCTGAAAACTAAGGCTGGAATAGAAAAACAAGGAGAAAAAACTATATAACGTGGGTGTTTTACCTTTCACTTAGTTTTAAAAACATGCGTAGAGCATTACGGCTGTAAATAAAAAAAAGAGAAAAAAACTTTTCCTAAGAAGAGCATTGTTTTAGTTTAAAAACTTTCTCTCTCGGAATAGTTGATTTTATGCTTGTGATTTTTCCTTATCTATATATATAAAAGAGTTCCGTAACTGACTGACTGATAGATAACGCACACACCAAACCGCTCTACCTAAAGGGCTGAAATTTTACATGTCGATTCTTCTTATAGTGTAGCAGTGAACTACGAAAGATTTTTGAAAAATTCTTCTTAGATTTTTGAAAAATAAATTTTTAAGCTTGTTTTAAGCTTGTTTTGTAACTTTCTTTAAGTTTGCATTTAAAATAATAATCTAAGGGTTATAAAATTTATATCACGAGAAAGATCATAAAATTTCCTTTAAAATGAAATCTTTTTTGTAATAGAGCTTAAAAACCGCATAAAATTTTTGCTTAAAAACCGCAACAGAAAATTTAATTTTTAAGCTGTTTTTGTAACTTTCTTTAAGTTTGCATTTAAAATAATAATCTAAGGGTTATAAAATTTATATCACAATAAAGATCATAAAATTTCCTTTAAAATGAAATCTTTTTTGAATCTTTACCTCAATTTTCTGATTTTTAGTGAATTTGTAAAATTAATTTTTAGAACATAACTTATTAAATGATGATCACTTGATTTCTTTTCTTTTTGTGATACTTTAAACTAATTTTGCGTCCAGTTCATAACAACGAAATAGACAAAAAATATATTGTTTTTCCTTGCTAATGCGACAGACGATTGGACACTATCCAAAAAAAGTATTAAAATAGAGTAAAAAAATAAATAAAAAATTAATAAATAAGAAATGTTCCTCAAACTATACTATATTCTTTAGTATGTTCTATTAGATTTAATTTGAATAATTTCTTTTACATTATTTTGTCTTTAAAAATATCCGTTACGATTATTTATATATATATATATATATATATATATATATATATATATATTTATTTATTTATTTATTTATTTATTTATTTGGAATTAATTGCATACATTGACCGTTGTATTTTATTTGAATGTACTCCGTAGCGAAACACGGGTATTTAGCTTGTTGGTCATATAGACAGGGCTGTCTTATTATTTGATACGTTTTATACATGCGATTGTATATTAGTTATAATATTGTAAGATATTAATATTTATGATTAAGAATTATTATAAAATAAATGTTGCCATCAAAATATTGCTAACGTTCCGTTAGAATTTGGTACACATCCTATTTCAGATAACGTGTAAATTTATGGATACATTCACAAAGGGTGTTTAATGGAGATATAATTTCCGTTAATGTTAAGCTTAGATGCGTAAATGGCCATGTTAACTTAGAGGTATGATCTCTAAATACAGCCTATTTCATTGTATTTGCAAATTCTGTTTGCTATAGCACAGAGAGACTTTTTACACCAGCCTCTATCTGGAACCCAAAGGAAAATAATTGGTGTTTTCTCATACTAAAAAGAAGGCATAAATGATTTTAGCTTTCACTAACACATACGAAGAGGTTTAATTGACATTAGGATTCATATCAGCTGCTGAACTTACAACTAATCATGAAATCTAGAAATAAACCGCATCAGAAAGCAGATCAGGATAATTAGGGAGAAGTATTTTATTAAAAAAATAGAGTATAAAGGCAAATAATTTAAATGAGCTGGAATGTTTGAAATTCTTTAACAAGTTCACAAAAGATACATAGACGATCTTTACTAGAATTTTTTTTAGGGAGCGAATTCGTAGTAATGACTGCCACACTTTATAATTCGGTAGAGAGATTAAATGTAAGAGTTGACAAAGGGGCGGGCATATAAATGATTGAAGAGCTCTTTAGTAGTGTCTGCTCAGAATTCTACAGGGAAAACGCATAAAAGCTCCTGAAACTTGAAATTGGGAAATGGCGATTGGTCAATCACATGGGGAAATGCATCTGATGTAAAACGTTATTTAGAGAATAGGAGAAGAATATATTAAATAAAGATTTTAAATTTTTTGTCCAAACACATTTTCTCTTTTTACCACTCTGAACACCACTTTACCCCTGAGCATGCATAATAGGCTGAATAATCAAACGATAAATATTGATTTCATTCCGCATATCTATATATTCTCTCCAAAATCTTTGAAAATTCCAAGCTCAGATTTTTTTTTTAGTTTCAAAATTACTAAAGCGAAAATAACATAATTTGTACATTTTAAAAGTTAGTAATGTATTTTTTTTTCAAAAAATACTTTAAAAGAGTTACTTGAAGCATATTCTAATCACATCTATGACTTGATGCAAAAGAATGTGCATGCATAATGTAAGTAAATCTGTATTAATATAACTACCTGAAAACCAAATTGAAGCTTAAATTAGCTGTTTTCTTTCCTACTAAAAATAAAAATGATGCATTTTTAAAAGGTATATTAGAATTATGAGGTAATTAATTTCGGTACATACATTAAAATTCAGTTTAAAGAATTTTACGTTTACCATCAAAACTAACTTGGAATAATATCAGTTAGAATTTTCTATTTAATATAAATCACTTCTTTTTAAAAGAAATAGTCTATGAAACCTAGAAAATCATCCTTCATCACAGTCAACTAGTTACGGAAAATTATAATTTTTGAAACATTGACAACACTGAAAATAATGCATTATATAATAATACCCTCTGTAGTAGAGGACTGTTTTCTCCATACGATTTCAGGATGCAATTTTTATCATAGTGAAATAAAAGTATCAATGATTTATAACTTAAGATTTTACATGATGAGGATTAAAATCATTATGGATTAGAACTGAATATGTTTATAAATGTTTCATGTTTCATTGACATTGTTTTTTATAGTATAGGATTTTAATGGTTATGAATAAAGCATAAATGAATATGAAATGTGTTCCTACATTTAGATTAATGAACATACAGTTAACTGTCATATTTTTGCAAAGACCTTGCAGTAGTCGCGTTATTAGGCAGTACATATAACAATAAATTCTGTTGCTATGCTTGTTACAGAGGTATATAAATATATGCATATTACATATGAATGTTACATTTACTTGAAGACAGAAATTTCAGCTCTGAATTGTGAAAAATTTACTCCTTAATAAGCCATAATACATAATCCTGCATAGATTTAAAAACTTTGTAAACACTTTCGGTCTCTCGTGAAAAGCAAATATATATTAAGTAGTGTACGTGACGGATTTCAGTTCCATGAATACTAAATTTTGGCCATAGAAGCAACGTATTCTGGGGTTGAATAAGCAAAAAAAAAATCTGTTGTCATTTGTAAAGTGTTTTAAGGTATAGATGAAGTAATAGTTACTCTAAGTAATCTTCCAGAATATATTTTAATATACATTTCTTCATCTTGGTCCTATAACATCTTCCAACTAAGGATAATTCAGATTTCATTGAATTAGTCAGAAATATATTCAATGGGCAATCATTAAATTTATGTCATAAATCTCCTACTGAAATCAAAGAAGTGGAACAAATGTTTCATTCAAAGAGAGCCAAACCCTTGATTGTTTTTTAAATACAAAAAAGATCTCTTCGCTATTTCCGGATTTATCATGTTCCGTTCAAAGATTCCTTCACAAATATTATATCTGTGGTGCTTAATATAAAGGGCTTATGTCAAAAACATTGATTTAAATATACCAATTTATTTGCTTTCATACTAATCGAAGAACAATAATTTTTACTTGAGTCTTTTGTACAGAGAAATGTACTTTAGTATACAAAATTGACAGACTCAAGTCCTTTATACAAGTCAAAAAATATATTTTTTTATCAAAACTAACAAATATCTAAAAATCACATTTTTTGACTTAAGCCACTTATACCGGGCACCATAGATTTATAACTTTCCCTTTTTTGCTTGTGACCAACTCTTATGTGGTTAGTTGGTTGGTGTTTAATGGCGCAAGGTCTAAAATAGGGCATAAAGCACCAAGCACAAGACTAGAACAGAAAAAAAAATTATTTTCTAGCTGAAAACCCGTACTTCGCTACGGAGTACATTCAAATTAAATATAACGGTCAATTTATGCAATTAATGCGAAAAATAGGTATTATATATATATATATATATATATATATATATATATATATATATATATATATATATAATAAATACAAAGATCAATGTATGCAATTAATGTAAAATAAAACGAAAAAATATATTTATAAAAAATCGTAAAGGATATTTTTATAGACAAAATAATGTAGAAGAGAAAATATTCAAATTAAATCTAATAGAACATACTAAAGAATATAGTACAGTTTGAGGAACATTTGTTTTACTGGATGAAATATTTTTTGGATAATGTCCATACGTCTGCCGCAATAGCAAGAACATTTTTTTTGTCAATTTCGTTGTTATATACGTAACGAAAAATTAAAATAAAATAAACCATGTGATCAGTATTTAATAAATTAAATTCTAAAAATTAATATTTAAAATTTCACCAAAAATCAGAAAACGGAGGTAAAGATTCGAAAAAGATTTCATTTTAAAGGAATTTTTATAATCTTTCTCGTGATATAAATTTTATAACCCTCGGATAATTATTTTAAATGCAAACTTTAAAGAATGTTACAAAAACAGCATAAAAATTTATTTTAAACAAAACTAAGAAGAATTTTTCATAAATCTGTCTTAGTGCACCCCTACACTATAAGATGAATCACCATGCAAAATTTCAGCCCTTTATGTCCAGCGATTTGGTCTGTCCGTCATATGTCAGTCAGTCAGTCAGTCAGCCACTTTCGGAACTGTTTTATATATATAAATAAGCCCCAGGCTCGAACCAACAGCGGAAATTATAGATTTAAAACCAACACATTTCGATAATAAAAAGGAGTGCAAAGGTGAAAAAATATATATAAAAGCGTAATAAAAATCATGTGTAAACGTGATAAAAAATATGATATATAAAATTTGATGATATATAAAGGTGATAAAACCGATGATATGTGAAGGTAATAAAATCTTTTGGTGTCGAAATGTTTTAAAAGTGACAACTTGTCTTTGAAAATGACAACTTCTCTTTGAAGATAGTTATCAGTGATCCAGTATGAATAATTTAAAAAAAAAAATGGGATTTCGCGAGTACAATTTTGTATGAAATCTTAACATTTCCCTTGTGGGATATTATACAGGGTGATTTTTATAAAACTGACGTTACTCAGATCCATCTGTAGCTCGATGTATCAGCTGAAATTCCACTAAAATTGATAGAGGGACTAAGGACGACAGAGGAAAGAGTTTGTGAAAAAAATAAAATATTTCCAAAATTCACAGATAGGGGACGATATGGCGCTGTTGTGGTCGGCGCACCCGGAAAATTTCATAAAAGGCAAGTAAAAAAAAATGCAAATTCATGACTACTTTGTCAGCAGTGCAAGTATTTTGGGCTATAAAGATCGGCACGGAATCTGTTGCGCCTTCGCTTTGCATAAGGGTAATGAGTCGCATTTTTCCACTTGCATATACGTAATGAGTCGCATGGTCACCTCGCTCCACGAACCTAACCCATGTGACATTTTTCTGTGTGTGTAAAATATAAACAAATCAAATAAACAAAAATTAAGAGCTAGCATAGACTGTTAAATCACTTTAACTTAAAACCTACCCTGCAAAGAAAACATAAACCATTTTCAATAGAGGATAGCGGAGAATCTTCATATCCACATAATGAAACTATACAAATGTAACTAAAAATAAATAATCCAACAGAGATAGATAAATATAATAAGAATATAGACAAAAAAAAACAGAAATCAAGCACTCAGGGCATCCACGCACCAAAGGCAAGATTCTGTATAAGTGCCGGAACTGAACCATAAAACAACATAGAGGTAACCGAAAGGTCTCTTAATCAGGGAGCCTAACCAAATCAGTTACCTCAAGGGGAACTTTCTGAATAGGATGCAGGTAAGACCAACAGACATCCCAAGGCCCCGAGTTCCCCATGGAAGCAATTAGTCGAAATAAAATGAAAAGACAAGAACAACTTACAGTAAGGGCTCAACGCACCATACATGCAAGCACACAAATAATCCTGATGCAAAGTCAAAGATGCATACACACCCCAATACCGTAAGTGACGGTTATGGCGAAACAGCAGCCAATTCTATCCTAGTAGTTACTTCATTGTAACAATACTCAGCGCCACCCCCATTACAGCTTAACCAAATGAAAACATAAACACTATCCTAAACATCTTTAAAAATTCCTGAGTCTAAATGCCATTTTTTTAAAACTTTTAAATTGCCGAAATTTTTAGGGAAATTGTTTTTACTTAAGTTTTCCTCGAAAATGTTACATGCCTCCAAAAAATCCCCAACGTTGTTACATATGTTTTTTATTCTGTAAAGTTGTGAGTAAAAAATATTATAATAAATTTTATAGTTTAAGTTGCTATGGAAATTGGTAAACATGATAACCTCAAAGTGAAAACCTAACCTTTTATCATATATCCCTATTTTTATTTCTCTATTTTGAATTTTAATTTTTAAGTCCAGATAAGTCGCACAAAGATTATTATCGTTAGTCCGGTTTAAAGTTAATTCCTTTGGGTAGATTTGATTAAGAAATTCCAAATCGTTGCAGTTAAAAATTATGAGGTCATCAATATACCTGAATCCGGTAACATTATTTGAGTTAAGAAATTTAGTTTCGTAAAAATGTAAGAATAGGCTTGCAAATGCACTAGAAAAGCTATTTCCCTTAGGTATACCATTTATCTGTTTAAAGAAACACAAGCCCTTAAAGAGGTAGTTTTCAAAAATATTAAATTTACATAAATCAATCCATTCACATTTTAAGATTAAAGTACTATCTAGATAAGCATCATAAATTTCTGAACAGATATTCATTAAATTATCATCAGTAAAACTGGTAAAAAGGTTTTCAAAATCAAACGTGTATATGCTATCTATATTCTTACTCTTTAAAAAATGTGGAACATCCTGGTTATTATTAATAATAAAGCTATTTTTGGTCCCCTGATTTTATTTAGAATGATTTTTAAATAGCTAAAGAACTTTTTACTGAACAAAGTGTTATAACAATTTGTACTACATGTAACAAACCTAAATTTAGTAAGTACTTTATCTAATTTTATGGTAGGAAACAGGTAAGGGTATTTTTTGCTATTAATCATAAACTTAAATTTTTTGCTAAAGGCTAAAATCCTATTATCTATTTCTTTTTTGGTAAGGTTAATTTTTTGATAGGTATTATTTGAGTTCTCTTCCCTAGAAATTAACTGCTTAAAATATTCTTTACACTTAAAACCGAAGTTATTGGCAGCCTTATCAACAACCGTAATAATAAACTTATTTTTTAATCCTTTAATTTTACTGTATAGATCTTTGTTTAGAAAAAAAACCTCTTGTCTTTTATACCATACTCTTCATAATTCATCTTTATATCCTGTAAAATATGTACCTTCCACTCCATAAAACATTCGATAGGCCAATTGTACTTCCTTGCTAATTTTAAAGTAAATTTGCTGCATAAAGTAGTGTTGCAATGAAATTTCTTTGTTATTCACTTGTCTCCTTACACATTTTTTGGTATTCATCCCTCATCTTTATATCCCGAAATACTGGCGCTGCTGTCGACTACATAGTCGTGAATTTGTATTTTGATGTTTTACTTGCCTTTTATGCAAATTTCTCGGGTGGGCCAACAACAAAACCGCCATATCTTTCCCTATCGGCAACATTTGGAACTATTCTTTTTTTTTTCACGGACACTCTTTTCCATGTCGTCCTTAGTCCCTCTATCAATTTTGGTGGAATTCCGGCTGATAGATCGTGCTACAGATGGCTCTGAGTAGTGTCAGTTTTAAAAAAATCCCCCTGTATTTCGAGCTTAGGAAGACACTTTCAACACTATATCGTGTGCATTTTTCGTATTAACACTTCATAATTAATTTACAATTTATGTATCCTTGTTTCCAAATGACTACATAATAATATAAAGTTGAAACAATACATTTTAAAACAGAATATATATAGCATTCCTGTTTTACAGTCTCCACGATTACTGTCGATGTTTTTTGGAATGAAAAGGCTATTTTTTTTAAATGAGTAAAATATTCAAATTTAAAAAACAATCTTAAATTTTAAAATTTTCTCCCTTTTATTCGTAACTATGAAGATTTTGAAAATATTAATAAATGGCATGAACTTTTATACAGATGTTTTCAGTCATTTTAAAAGTAAAAAAATAAATGATCATAATTTTTTTAAATAATCTTAAATACCTAAAAGGTAATTAAAATTCCTTTATACTCTGTTTTGCTTATACGGTAAAACTTCAGTTATCCGGACTAACTGGGACCATATGCTATCCGGGCATTTGAAAATCCGTGTAAACCGGGTAATAAGCAAAACAAAATCCTTAACTAGGAAGACTTACTGTTAAAAAAACAAAAACAAAACAAAAACAAAAAAAAACAAACAAAAAAAAACTATGTTTGTTAACAAAATTTCATAGTATTGTTTAAAATACATTAAAAAATACAAAAATAATCTTTCACATCATTTCTTAATAAAGAATTGATCTTCTGTATTCTGTTTCAAACACGTATGATGTTTAAATGAGGCACGGCTACGCAAACGCGTACAATTAATGCAGGGACTATACATTGAATCAAACTAAAAAAACGAATATTTGGCGTACTTATAGTTGCGATATTGCTATCATAGTTAAAAATTATTATCTAATGTTAACATTAGATAAAAAAAGTCTACAAATCTGATTCCGATTATCCGTAGATCTGGACAAACGAGGTTTTACTGTACATACGTTAAGTCGCAGTTTTATAAATAAAAATATACATTGTATTATTATAATACAATGTATATTTAAGATGTATATTTTACAATGTATGTTTATTATAAAACAAAGTAATTGAGGCTTATATTAAGCCTCAATTACTTTGTTTGTGTAAAGTCGGTGACTATTTTATATTACAAGTACATCCATATTTCTTCACGAAGGCTCATTTTGAATGCTCTAATGATAAGTTTCTCCACTTCAGCATGTTAAATGTGGTCTGCTGTCAGTACCACATTTAACATGCATAAGTAACGATCAGTAACAATCATGTAACGATCGTTAGTGTAACGATCATGCGGATTAGCGAAAAAACCGAAAATCGAGTTGAGTGCGATTGCTCGAATTTAGCGGGATCGGCTTGCCTCTCGCTTTGAGGCACTAACTATGAAATTATCGTGTTACATTACATTACGTAACAACGTTGTGTTACAAGTCAGTAGTCGTAGTAAAAATTTTAATTTGATGGATGTAACTGTATAAATCCTTCAAAACCTTCAAAAAGTTCACAGTTTTCTCTTGAAACTAAATTTGCATGTTCATTAAATTTCCAGATATACTATTTATGACAGATTAATTGGCGGGTTCACTAAAATCTCCGAAGATATATTTTTTTTTAATTTTACACAAATCAGCTTCTCGAGTTTTAAGCTCAATTTAAATTCTTAAAGTTTCATGCGTGTAAATTATAAACACTTTCTCATAGAGTTTATAGCGGTTAAAAATATAGCGAATTATAATCCCAATTTACGGTGCGTTAAATTTTACACCATTTGAAAGAAATTGAAGTGAGGTGTGTGTTAAATTTTAATCGCTAAGCCATGCATAATTTCGCAATCAATATTGGTAGACAGATGCTGAAAGTCAGCCGCAACTTTTCATGCCGTCGTGTCATGATGTCAATTATTAATGCATTTCGCATAATTTTATCTGATTCATTCATTGTGAACTGACATAAATTACGAGGGTTTCGGAACATCTCGGATTATTTAGGGGCATGTCTCATGTGTTTATTTCGCCACCCAAAACTTAAGGAGAATTATTAAAGGATAGTGTTAAATAGCGTTTTAATCTCCTTATGAGTAGAAATCTGTCTCTAACGCTTTTGCTTGTGTATGTCCAATGTCTAAGAATTTACACCTTTGAGGCTTCAAACATAACTTTTTGCGAATTTCCTTTCTTTGCAATTTCTTTATGAAGGGGAATTTTATCACAGCCTTTAGACATTAAAGTTTAATCACACTTTATAAAACTATTACAATTTAAAAAAAGTTCTTTGGATAAACGTATGAGATAAAAGCATACCACCTTCGAAACAAGATTTTATATCATCATTTTCTCTCCAGTAAACATAAAACACTGCATTTACCATACATTAATTTCCTTTTATTAATTTATGAGACCCTTACTACCTCTTTATCAGACAATAAGTTTGTTTCTTTTTAGTAATTTTATTTTACAAACTTCGTGCCATCGTTTTACGTGTTTCAGAACTTCTTATGGATAAAAATACATTGTTATATATTAAATTTAAAAATCATCTTTATGCCTCGAATTTTACCATTGTTATTAATATTTATATGCACACACAAAAAGACATTATCTCCCGTGCTAGTTACAATGAATGTCTTCAATGTTTATTATGCATTAAATAAATAAAGATTAATGAAGAAAAACTAAAACTTACATCATGAAAAATTACGAGAAACTAATTTGATCAATGCATCATTTTATCATAAAGCAGATTTTTCAAATTTGTAATAGTTAATTCTTTATGACGCTAGACAATATATTATTCATCAAATTTCTTCGATAAAAATTTTACTAACTCATTAATTTAAATGCAACTAAGAACTTCCTCATGCAATTATTACGAGCGAAAACATCTTGTAGAATTTATTTAATTAGTCAGAAAAACAATAGAAATCATAAAAATAAACGGTAAAATACATTAAAGTGTCAAAATAATGCGAGCATTGATTTTCGAAAGGTACGATTTCTTTAAGTTATCTCAGACAATATGAACTATTGGTATTTGAGTCATATTATATAGTATAGTGTTTAGGATAAACTGCTGAGAAAATAATTTAAATTGCTTGAACAGCGTGTCTGAGTATGTGGGAAATTTTCCTTAATCAAATATTTTTTTACATACCGAAGGGTAAGTATTATTATTACCCTTTGACACTCAACTAGAGTATTATAATAACGTAATTTTATTCTCTTTTAATTTCTTGTTGAAAATTTTCGGAATGTTTGATTTATGATGGAACGAAAAAAAGAATATAATACAAAATATAATGTAAAATGCATTAAAGTGTCAAAATAATGTGAACATTGATTTTCCAAAAGTACTATTTTTTTACGTTATCTCAGACAATATGAACTAATGGTATTTGAGTCATATTATATAGTACAGTGTTTATGATAGATTGCTGAGAAAACAATTTAAATCTCTTAAACAGCTTGTGTCTGAGCATGTGTGAAATTTCGTGTTTTCATTAATCAAATATTTTGTTTACAACTCGAAGGGAAAGTCTTTTATTCCCTTTTAATTTCTTGTTTAAAATTTTTGGAATGTTTGATTTATGATGGAGCGAAAAAAAGAAGATAATATAAAATATAATGTAAAATACATTAACGTGTCAAAATAATGTGAACATTGATTTTCCGAAAGTACTATTTTTTTACTTTATCTCAGACAATATGAACTAATGGTATATGAGTCATATTATACAGTACAGTGTTTATGATAGATTGCTGAGAAAACAATTTAAATCTCTTGAACAACTTGTGTCTGAGAATGTGCAAAATTTCGTGTTTTCATTAATCAAATATTTTGTTTACAACTCGAAGGGAAAGTATTATCATTTCCCTTTAACACTCAACTGGTGTTTTATAACAACGTAATTTTATTCCCTTTTAATTTCTTGTTGAAAATTTTTGGAATGTTTGATTTATGATGGGATTAAAAAAAGAAGATAATATAAAATATGATGTAAAACATGTACCAATAAATTAAAAAAAATAGAGTAGTTAGTAGTCCTTTAGTTTTCTTATGGCTTTTGGTTTACATTTTCTTAGCTCATGTTATGATGACCTATTCTCAGTTATCCAACTTTATATTCGGTTGTACTTAGAAAAGATCAAAAACATTAGACACTAAAGGGGATTTTTTTTCAAATTACTAAAAGTAGCAAAAATTAAATTTAACTTCAATTTACTGCGATTTTAATTTGAGCAAAATAATTTTCCCTCGTGTGACTGAAATGATTATGTTCAGGGAATAGAATTTCTTTACCTCTAATGTTGTTGTTCCTAATTTCAACTGGTCAGAAGTGTTCCAGACCAGGTCCATATAGGCTTTGAAGTTTAAAGGGTGCGTCAAAGGTTTACAACTGAACCACAAGAGTTGAAGTCTGTCTTAGCTACGTGCCACCCCAATTTTGACCGAGCACTCCCGAGGGGCGACATTTTGGATATATATATATATATATACACACACTACCCTACAATAATGTGTCGAATGTCTGCGGAATTTGTGCAAATCCAGTGCTCGTTGAAGGTTAAATACGATATGGAAAGTGGTAACGTCATTAGTTCTGTGTGAAATTGTTACAATGTGTCGAAACGAAAGGAACTTGGTGACTTTGAAAGAGGCTTTATATTTTGTTGTCACATTAGTGGTAAATCTATTTGAGCAATTGCGGTAGAATTATCACAGCCACGGTCAACTGTTGGTGATTTCGTGAAGAAGTGGAAGGCTACGAGAGTTGGTACACGATCTGCACACTTTGGTGGTCCCCATAAACAGACCGAACGGGATCGGCGTATCCAGAAGCGCGAGGTTCGTAAGAACCGCAAGAGGTACAACAAATCATCAAAAGTGAGTTTCAACACACAGCAGGGGTTGCGGTGCACCGCAATACTGTTCGGAAAGAACTTCACTCCCTCAAGATTCACGGATGTGTTGCCGCATACAAACCAAACATCACACCATCCAGCATTACCGGCAGAATCGTTTTGTGTTTGCAACGTCACAACTGGACTGTGGATCACTGGAAAACTATTTTATGAAGCGATGAGTCATGTTACTGACTATTCAAGTCGGATGGGGGTGCTTGGGTTTGGCGAATGCCAGGCCTGTTACCCGAGTGCATCGTTCCGACTCTCAAGTTCGGTGGTAGTGGTGTACTTGTTTGGCGTTGATTTTCGTGGTATGGTCTGGGACCTTTACATGTTGTTAATTGTAAATTGAACGCCGACGCCTACATGAACATTTTCCACAATCAAGTTCTTCCTACGATATGGCAATTTCACGGAATGGACGAATGTTTCTCCTAGAACGACGATGCTTGCAGTCTCTGTCAAGCAGTGGTATCAATATATGGATGCAAAAGGTTTTCCCTGGAATGCTCAAAGTCCCAACCTGAACTCCATAGAATATTTTTGGGATCCGTTATAGCGACGCTTACGGAGCAGAGAACCACGTCCGAAATCTACAGCTGAGCCGACCTGTTAAATGTATTCCCAGAAGGTTTGCTAGTGCAATTGCAGTATATATATATATATATATATATATATATATATATATATATATATATATATATATATATATATATATATACAAGGTGCGCCCATAAAGTAACCGGAGTATTTTTTTATAAATAAGAAAATATTACTCACCTTCAAATAAATTTATCTCCTTCAAAATAATCGCCAAATGAGTCTATACAATTTTTACAACGTTTCTTCAAGTCACCGAAATACTGTTTACAGGCTTTGGAAATCACCGTTCGCAAAATACGCGTAACATTTGATTTAATATCCGAGACGTTTTCAAATCTCTGTCTTTTCATGGATTTTGCATTTTTTGATTACAAAGGACTTAATCACTGCGAATTTGTTCCTGAAAATCAAACAATTAATCAGTATTTTTACAAGGAGGTGCTTTTTCGATTAAGAAACAGGATAAGGCGAGTTAGGAAGGAACTGTTTGATTCTGGGCAATGGTTTCTTTTACACGATAATGCTAGGCCCTATACAGCAATTTTTGTACAACAATACCTTGGTAAGCATTCAATTACAGTGATAAATCACCCACCATATTCTCCCGACTTATCGCCAGCTGATTTTTTTCCTTTTTCCGAAGATTAAGATGGCCATGATAGGACAGAGACTTGAAAACGTCTCGGATATTAAATCAAATGTTACGCGTATTTTGCGAATGGTTAGTTCCAACGCCTATAAACAGTGTTTCGCTGACTTGAAGAAACGTTGGAAAAATTGTATAGACTCATTTGGCGATTATTTTGAAGGAGATAAATTTATTTGAAGGTGAGTAATATTTTTCTTATTTAAAAAAAATTGTCCGGTTACTTTATTGGCGCACCTTGTATATATATATATATATATATATACATACATATCATAAACCTCAGAATTTTTTTACTATTTTTTTTATCCGGGAACGCCAAATGTGTGAGTCAATATTATTCCGTTGATGCCACGTGAATTTTGAGCGCCTGGGGTTACTCGAACCAACCATCCTCGGTGCCGAAAGTCGATACTCTACCCCTGGCATACCTCGGGTCCACAAAAAGAATATTTTTTGAAGTCATATGGATAGTTTAAAGGGTTTTTAAATGTAACTTTTCGCAACAGAATTATTTTTTATTTCTGCAAGGAAAACTTTACTGTCTTATTTTTAAAAATAAGAATATTAGACACATATTTGTAAATTTTTCTTTTAAATTTTGCCTGAACAGTAAAATAATTCATTCAGTTAAAATTATTGCTAAAATAGTTTTAATGGGATAAATTTTAGAGAAGTCCCCTGTTTCAACCATTGAAGAATCCACAATAGGAATATTTACATATTATAAAATCTGATTTTTCTTTCATATATAAATTTGATCATGCCCATGAAAATATTTATTATTTCTAGTATTATACCTATAGAAATTTTTATATGGTCCTTAAAGTGTTTCTTATTATAAAGCTTACGAAAATCAATATATAAAAAAAAAATAGTATATTTAAAACCACTGCATTTGGCCATGGCTAGAATTTCTTAAATTTCTAATTTGAATAAAATTCTGTTTAAATAGAATCTTTTTAAAAACTCGGGACTAACACCAAGGAAAAGTAAAAAATTTTTATATGTCGTCAGGAAAACTACTTTAAACGAAAAAACGTGTTATTTTATTTTATAATGAGTAAAGAAAAAAATTTCAACATTTTAAAATAAAATTTCAGTCCAGATAAGAAATATTTTAAGCGTGATTTAACCCATATAAGTTTTACTTTTGAATAAGCTTTTTTTGAATAAGAATTCAAGCAAAATTGCGCACATTTAAAAAAATTAATTTAGTATATAAACATAGGGTATCAATTTATAAGGTATCATTTATTTTCATTTATGTATAATTCTTATAAATTTCTTGACACTGTTATGAAGAAACTATTTTTAATATGATTTTTACACAAACTAAAATTTCAGTTTTTCGAAAAACACACCTTTGACTTTTTTTTCTCTACCCGCATAACACTGTATAAATGAAACTTTTCTATAAACAAATCCAATTTAAGTTCCATAAAATGAGAAAAAAACACAAATCCCTACATAATGTTACAACAAACATAAAAATTAGTATCGATTAAAAAAAAAATTATCCCTCTAATCTGCATGTTTTTACTGCTATCGACCAAGTTAAAATCCTTTTCTTTTAAAACGCCTTGAAATAAAATTATAAGTATGTCATTAAAAAGGGGAACTAAATATTCTAATTTGAAATCTTTAATGCATTTAGCATGAACCATTACAATTTCTTTTAAAATGAAATTACTTGTTCGCAATTCCCTCCTTTAATTAGATATTATCTGGAGAAAAAAAAACTCGTTAAAAGCTTTTATTTGTTTACAAATATAGCAGTTGGAACTAAATGTAAATGAAATTCATTAACGCTCATTTATCTTCATTCGTTCAGTTATTTATTTATGTATCATCACGAATGTACCAGATGGCTCATTAAAAGTAATTCTACAGCAGTATTCGCAAGTTACTGAATATTTATGCAGTGTTTTTTCAAAGCTGTATTATATAAATTAAATTATCGCTAGGAAATACTAAGCCCACGGAAGTAAAGAGCTTTTAATTCAAATTTCATTGGTTTTAAATAGGTTTAATTTTAAAATGCATTAAATGTGCTAATGACTGGTAATACAGGCTATTAAAATATGTTACATGCTCCTCATTAAGTCGGAAGAAGAGAAAATTTATTTCGGACGTATTAATTGTAATTACCTTGAAAATAATCATTTTTCTAATCATTAATGTATTCTTACTATCTTGAAATTCAGATCAAGTGATATTGAAATTTCACTAGGTGATTGAGAAAGTTATTTTTGTTAATTTAAACTAACTTCCCCGTCTGTTAATTTCACTTTCTGCGAGTTTCCATGTATCTTAAAAGACAATATTAACGCTTTTCTCTTGAGGAAATGTTATGATAAGAAATCTTTGAGAAGGTCTTAATTAAAAATTCCCCGGCTGTAAGAAATATCAGATTTACATTTGAATTATATTCAAGTAATTTGTTTGTTCCGTTTAATTTTGTGTTCTTAGAAATAATTTTATAAATTACGATAAGAATTAGATTTAACAGAATTTTGAGGCAAAAATAAATCTTAAAAAATAATAAGGTAAGATGGAACGATTAGTTAAAACTACATATAAATGTTTGAAGAGCCTTCGTTCTGCTTTTAGGTATACTTCAATAACTTCCTGTTTTTAATCATGTAGATATTGTATTTTAACCACGTTCCATCATTTAATTTCAATTTTTTAATGATACGTGTCTTCTATCCTTTTTAGCGTAAATTCTTTTAATAACCTACCCTGTGACTTAAGATCTGCTCCCCGTGAGTTATGCAGAAAAAATAATTAATTTTCCCTCTACATGAATGATTGAGAACATAAAAATATAAAACTCAAGGAAGGTTTACGCCTAACAAAGATAAAGTCTCTGGAAGAGAAAGTTCCTTCCCTCAAATGAATTAAGTCTGAAGCAGAAAACTATCAATGAACAGGATTAACCAAGAGCTTTGTCATGTGTGGTACGACAAGATAGATTAGTTACATCTGCCACATTATAACTTCTTAAGATTTTACTTAGGAGGTTATATTTCTCCCCATTTGGCCTTTTAATTTCTTTGAAGTTGTTAATTTCTATGAAGCTGGCTCAGTTAAAATATGCTTCTGAAAGCTTTAGGAACATTATCTAGATTTTTATGTATAGATGTATAATTTACATATTTTTGCATATGGTTGCATATGTATATATATATATATATATATATATATATATATATATACATATATATATATATGTGTAACAAGAAAAAGCGTCTAACTAAATTACTTTACTTTAAAGCATAATCTATTGTTAATAAAGTACGACCCCTTTTCCAAAATTGCGACCTAAAAGTAAAGTAAGTATAATTTATATTAGCCCTGCAGATCATTAATCAGGCATGTGAAGTATCTGAACTCAATAACAGCCCCAGATATGAGTGTTCGAAGTTTATGAGATTCCGAATGTCAGTATAGTGTCAAAATTCTTGAAGAGCCCTCGAATCACTCTAGAGTTATGTCTTTTTTAACGTCAAAAACCCCACTTTGCAAGAACTTTATGGCCACTTATCCTAAATCCCAGGTCAACAGTTCTCGGTCTAACAAGCGCGGGATCTATCAGTCCCCGGGAAACTTAAGTGGAAACGTGAACTCCACGAATCTGAAGTCGCCCAATTAAAAATTAAGTAGTTTAGGCCCTCTGGCGACAATATCGCAAAACATCCATTTAATATTGCATGAACAGAAGACTTTTCTCTCTCTTCGTTTCTAACTTTTGTCGCTGTCGGACCTGCTGTCCGCTCCTGTATGTAATCCGCGTCCCGTCCTGGCATGGACGCCGGACAAGTCATGTGACTACTGCAGTTATGCCTTCTGATAAATAAAGCACGTTTTGGAATTTGTGCATTTCATCAATGGCTCCATGTTTGTTTCTACTAAATTTCGTAAGTGCTTCCCTGTATCAACACTACGCCCGTCTGCATCTCTCCAATTTGTGCGCAGCGATTTACTGTATGATCAACACCTTCGTGCCGACTGCATCTCTGAGAAGTTCTGCGCATCAATTCTATTGTGCTAAATTTTCCAAATGTGATTATTATCACATATATATATATATATATATATATATGTGTGTGTGTGTGTGTGTGTGTGTGTGTGCGTACAAAAAATATTTAAATATCCATTGATCAATCATATCCACTGATCTTTAAGTAGTTCTACAGACGATTGCGAGGTAAAAAAGTGGAGTACATTCAATTAAACAAATTAATTTTTTAAAAATCACATGTGATTTTGTGTAGCTTGAAAATTTTAATATTAAGTTTGCAATGATCTTTTATGACATTATGGCTGTATTAAAAGATGAAAACTTATAGACATGTTTACTTATAAACCTTTTTTAAGAGATTTTATTATTGTACTTTTTGAGTAATATTAAATAACACAAAAATCATCTTCCGTTACATTAAGAATTTTTGTTCATGAATTTGATTGACAAAAATAAAAGGCCAAAAGCTTAATTATTTTTTCCACTCAGATTAATATTCTTTGAATTATGCAGATTTTTCCAGCATTAAATAACTGATATCATTTTTTAGCTCAGTTCTAAAAAATTGTTGCATTGTTTCTAAACCCCTTGGCAATCCATCCTAGAGCAATCCCCCTGTCCATCCTAGAGCAAGTACGAAAGACCATTCTGTGTGAATCACTCGGTGACCTCTTCTCCCTCACCCCCCAAGAAATTACAGTAAAAATAAATAATAATATTAATAATAATGGATAAAAAATTTAATATTTAGTATGGTTTTGATAAAAAATTCCACGAGTTTTGTATACGAAGAAAATACAGTGAAAAAGATTATGAGGTAATTAAAAAAAGGTACTTCCATTATGTTTAAATTATAAGGACAAAAAATTTTTGTATACTTTTCGTACATATAGTCAAAACTTTCCTTTTAATGGATATAATTTAATTTAAGGTATCCGACTTCGTTTTAAACATCGATTTTGATGAAAATTTCATTTTTTCTTTATTCTTGCTTTTTAAAGAATGTTAATTTCTGTTTGTAAACCTACTTTTATTTTTTACGTTCGACCATTATCAATAAATGAGAGTGATTTAAGGAAGAACAGCAGCTTTCCATTTCAATACAAGTGAAAACTTTGTGTTTTGTAAAGATCATATGTTTCATCAGTAATGTATACAACTATTATAACATAAAATATAATACATAATGGTATTACTATGAATTTTCTCATGTATGTTTTTCCTAGTACTAAGAATGTAATGAAAGGGCGCGGTGGCCGAGTTGGTAAAGTCAGCGAACCAGTGATCTGAAAGTCTCGTTCGATGCCGGTCGCTGTCAAATCCACTGCCGTGGACACTAATGGCAGCAGGTGCACAAAAAATCTGTCGTGTCTGCAATGTCCTTCAAGTTCTCAAATTTAGTTTTGGAGGTGCGGGATCAAGTGTTCCGGTTTCGTCACTTGACTCGGGTCAAAATTACGGGACCTGTCCCTTATCCAAATCAGCCTCCGACTCTTTTGGTGCTATTAAAAACCACATCCGCACCACAACGCCCAATAACCCTCATGGACTTGAACTGACAATATACTGTCGGTCAAGGGGCATCAGTCACAACACACAACAACAACAGAATGTAATGAAGTACGTATTTCGCTCCGGATACGTTATTTATTGATTTTTAGCTGTACTTTTAAAAAACATCATGAGAAATGGCTGGAATTTTACATGTCATAGCATATAATGACCTGTATTTTTTATTTAAAGATATCGATAAGTTTTTAGTTCCTTACATTCACAAAGGGCCTTACGTACATATAAAGAAAATAATGTTATATGCCTAATTTTCTTTAGAGCTAGAACCGTTCATGTAAATAAAATTTGTTAAATATATCAGAAAAATTCTTCAATTTTGCAAAAAGTTATTTGCTTATGGACACTTGTTTCTTCATTTTCCTATTTTGAGGGGATTTCCCCCGAAAAATAGGATCGAAATTTTTGCAAGCAAAGTTTTTGAAAAACCACCCTTCTCCGAATGTATTTGGACCGTCTACAGTTTCAACCCATGTTCTGTTTATTACATTCTGTATACTTGGAGAGTTTCTGTACTCCTAAAACTCAATAACAAAATTAAAAACTCTGTAAAAACAAGCGAATTATGCATTTTAAGGAGATCGATTACTGCAATTTTAGTTTGTAAGTCCTCAAAAGTAGTTTCTAATTTAGATCTTTAGGAAAAAAATTTAAAGAAACCAGAAAAAAACTTTTTTATCTTTATTTAAAAAAACATATATTAAAAATTATGTTACTGAAAAAATAGGGCAAATTCTAGAAAAGTCGCAGTAAAAATACAAGTCACAAAAAGAAATAAACTGTTATTTATTGTTTTTCTTATGGTTGAAATGTTATTTAAAGCCAAATCAGTTGAATGTGCTAATTTTATAAACTTAGTATGTGTATATTATTTGATGCATTCTGTTCTTTTTCAGAAAATTTAGCAGCCATTATAATTCTCATCTAATCCAGGAAACCAATATATTTTGTTTTAATGTTTGATAATCATTTCATGAAAAACTTCACTTTCATTAGAGTTTTACTTTCTTACCTTAGTGAAGGGTCATTATTTTTTTTCATATTGAGAATTTGTGTAGGCTACTCATTTGGTTAAGTAAACTTTCTTCTACCGTCTCTCTCTAATCTGTTTTGGTACATTCATTCTGAGATGTACCTGAAATTTTAGATTAAAGAAATACCAATTAAACCGAGACACAAATACCCTTCTTCTGATATTCAAATTTTTTTCTGTTAGTAGGATAGTTCTTTGAATATTTGTTTCAGGAAATATTCAAAGAAATATTCAAGATCCAGTGACTAAATTTTTCTTGTGGTGGAATAATTTCAGACATCGTCTACTGTAACAGGACTGTGCGTTATCTTGTTATAACTATAAGGCGTGTTCAAATAAAACCCGTTACATCACTAGAATTGTCGACATTTGAGTTGCAGAACACAATTTCTAAAGTGTAGCTCTGTATGTGTGGTGCATACGCCGTGTTCTCAAATTTCCACTGGCTTCCTTTGTAGGTGAGTGGCATTATTTTGAAGGTGTCCGGCGTGGTTCATAACCCATCCAGACATGGTCAGAGAGCTACATTTCAGTTTTTTACAGTTGAGGGTGGCATGTTAGTAAAGATTCAACGGAGTATTATTTGAAGTAATCTTAAGAACCCAAATGCAACGATCAATGGTGAGAGGTACACCCAAACGCACGTTAATGTGCATTTGGCTATCAGTAACAAGCAATTAAACATGCTGTCTTCAGGAATCCTTATCCTCCACGAGAATGCAAGGTCGCACGTTCCAAAGTTGTTGTCGATGCATTAAATCGTATGAAATGAGAGTTTCTTGAATATCTTCCATACAACCCATATTTGTCACTGTGTCACTTTCATCTTTTCGATCCATTAAAGAAATTTCTGCAGGGACAAAGATTCGACTTCGGTCACGACGTGCATGCTGCATTTAAGGACTGTTTCAAGCAGCAATCGAAATCTTTATCTGCAGATGGAATTCAACACATTGTCAAAAAGCTGGGATGTCTGCTCAATACCATTGGTGAAATGTCTGAAAAATTGTGTGAAGTAAGCTTCATTAATTACTACTCTCTTGTTGTTTTCATTTCGCCTTTTATTTTTTCCCCTCGTCCGACGGCAACACACCTTCAATGGGTTTCATTTCGACACGCCATATAATTTGTACAGGTTCTAACATGTTATATCCAACAGACGCATCGAAGTGTTATAAGATGGCACCACAGGGAATAATCCTTTGCTTTAACCCTTTAAGGTGCAACAACCTCCATTCAGGGGCAACATTTTTTCCCGATTTTTTTGTGTCTTTTCATGTGTCTTATAAGTTATGGTGCATTAGCAGGTCCTTAAAACTACGAATATAGATTTTAACGCCACAGCTTAAGAACAAAGAAGAGAAATATCTAAAGAATCATGAAAAAATTTCCAATTAAAGATTGCAAAAAAAGTACTTCTTTAAACTGATAACAGATGGCAGTACTAACAATTTTACTAACCATTTAACTGGAATACACTGAATGCAAGTGACAAAAAGACTAGATTTAGGCGTTTGCATTGTGCAAACGGAGACCCTCGAAGGGTTAAGCCACTAATATTTGTATTTTAAGTCATAGGAATTTCATATGTGTCTTATAAGTTATGGTGCATTAGCAGGTCCTTAAAACTACGAATATAGATTTTAACGCCACAGCTTAAGAACAAAGAAGAGAAATATAGCTCGGAAAATTTCCGAAGAAAAAGGTTTGACAAATACAGCAATCTTAGTCACATGGGAGTAACGCACATCACTTCGATACATTCCGCCAACAAACTTTCATGTATGTAAAGATTTTTCAAGAGGAAAATTTTTAGTCAAAAATACCATTTCGGTACAAAAGTATTGGATACCTGAGAGGGTTTCGAAATATTGGAGAAAGTACCCCACGGGGTCAATTGAAGGATAAATAATAATCGAAATTATTATATTGTAAGTAATAAAATGTCTGAATTCTAACAGCAACAAAAAAATCTTCCAGTTTATAGGATCAGATTTATTCAGATTTATTTTTATTACGCCATTTTCTTGAGAAAAAATTAAAATTTTATGCCCGTTACGCCATACCTAATTTATGGTAACTTATTAAAATGATATTTTGTGTTGTATTTGGAATTGAGTTTTCGACGTTATTTCTTTCATTTAAAATAATACGGAATATCCTGCATAACTGGAAAAATGCAATCTTCTTTTACAAACACCCTTATTCATCATTCATGACGCTGTTAAAACTTCACTCGAATTACATTATTTAAATTGGAAGAAAGTCTCAATTTGATATAAAGCTTCAGTTAAAAGTTTTAATCGATAAAACTTCATATTTTTTTTTAAGTAATTGTCAAGTTCAAGGAAAAAATTAAGGTTTACCTGGAAATATGTATTTGAATTATAGCATCAAGATATTTTTAAGGGGTATTTCATGGAAGAATATGCAATTGTATGAGAAATGTATGACACAATAGAATAAGGTTTTTAAGGGGCAGTATACTTTCAAAGCGCTTAACTAAGTATAAGCGCATAGCGACAACAATCATAAGGTATTATATAAAAATACATATAATCTATATATATAAAACAGTTCCATAACTGGCTGACTGACTGACTGACGTATAACGCACAGACCAAGCCGCTGGACCTCAAGGGATGAAATTTTGCACGCCGATTCTTCTTATAGTGTAAGGGTGCACTAAGAGAGATTTTTGAAAAATACTTCTTAGTTTTTTTTAAGTTAAATTTTTAATCTGTTATTGTAACATTCTTTAAAGTTTGCATTTACAATAATAATCTGAGGGTTATAAAAGTTATATCACGAGAAAGATCATAAATATTCCTTTAAAACGAAATCTTTTTCGGATCTTTACCTCCATTTTCTGATTTTCGGGGAATTTTTAAAGCTAATTTTTTATAATTTAATTTATTAAATGATGATCACGTAGTTTTTTCTTTTTGTAATACTTTAACTAATTTTGCGTCACATACATAACAGTGAAATAAATTAACAAAAAATTATATGTTTTTCCTTCTAATACGGCAGACGATTGGACATTATCCAAAAAAATATTAAAATACAGTAAAAGAAATTTTCCTCAAAATGTACTATATTAACTGTACTATATTCTTGAGTATGTTCTATTAGATTTAATTTGAATATTTTCTTCTACATTATTTTGTCTATAAAAATAACCGTTACGATTTTATATATATATATATTTTTTCTTTTTTTTTACATCAACTGCATGCATTGATTTTTGTATTTATTATAAATACATATATATATATATATATATATATATATATATATATATATATATATATATATATATATATATATATATATATATATATATACATATATATATATATATATATATATATATATATATATTTGCATTAATTACATACATTGACCGTTGTATTTAATTTGAATGCACTCCGTAGCGAAGTACGGGTTTTCAGCTAGTTTATCATATTTATAGTGAACAATTTTCATGTGTTAAATTTTATCATAATCAAAAAAGTGAATACGCAAACCTGTTAAGAGATTTTAAACCGAATTTTCCCTACTTTGAAAATTTTATGCAGTTTAATATCTTCTAAATATTCAAAGTTAAATGCTCATAATATCTTCAAATCATTTCAAAACATTGTAAGTACAATATAAAATGAATGGTAGCACATGTAACTGCAATATGGTGGAATTTAGAAAAAGAAAATAAATATCGTTACGGAACTTGGGGTATATTGGATGGAATAAAAGGCTATTTCTGCAATTATATTTCCTTTCTAAGTGCATTACAACAAATGCTGTATTGCTATATGCAACAAATTTGATCATAGGGTATAAAATTTACCATATTTTAAAAAAAAATCTTTTATACCGTGAAAGAGTAATATATAGTGAACATTTTGAGTTAAGTTAATATATATTATAAATTTGTATTTTAAGATAATAATATGTTATGTTAAAATACAATTTTTAATAACTTAAAATAATTATTGTATATTAATAATAAATTTTGATTTTAAGTTGAGCTTATTACAAGTAGTGTAATCAAGTCAAATAAATATAAATCGACTATTTTAAAAAAAAATAAAAAATTTTAAAATATAAAATCTGATGAATGGTGCGACTAAAACTGTTATAAATACTATACTTGTTTCATAGTTAAAGATAATTTTATATTTTTATTAAAAGAGTATCGGAATTCATATAAGCAATTGATTAACTTTATAATCAATTGCTTTATAATCAAAATATTTGCATGTGCCGTGGATAGGAATTTCGTTTCACGGTTGCATCTTACATTGTAATCGTTGATAAAATGAAGGGCATGGTAATTTATTGATTTATAGGACACTAAAGATTATGGATTGTTTGCTCCAAACTCAGCTTTGACGGACTGAATCTGAATGGTTTGAGAACTGGCATTTGGTACCAGAGTCTGTGGGTTCGTGTCCTACAGTTGACATGTCTTTTGTAGCCGCTAGGAATCAGCTTTAAGCAGTAGGTAGCTGTCTAATTTGTCGTCGATGAGCAAAATATGACCATAGAACTCACAATTAATCAATCAACCAGACACAGTTTGTGTTTTAGAGAAAAGAACATTATATCACCGCAGAAAGATAAATGAGTCAGATAGGTGTAGAGCTGAATGGTTAAACTGTGGTCTATGGTTGTTACAATAGTGTTTCACAATGTAGAAAACACTGTGTTTGATTCCGGCATTAGCCGTAGTAACTTTTTAACAAGATAAAATGCACTGGTGATAATGTAGTGAGAGATACGGGATCAGGAGAGCGTGCGGCTTGAATCTCTGGTACGTTAATACAAGTAATTATTTTAACGCAGTTTCACACTCAAGTAAAATAGCAAAATATATTAGACAGATTTATAAAATTGCTAATGTTATGTTTCCATTGAATTTCTGAATCGCTCTTATTTCATTCAATTTTTGCCAAGCGGATATTTGGCAACTTTTAAGCTATAAGCAATTAATTCTTTATCTATAATAAGTAGATGATTCCCGCATACTATGACAGTCAATAGAGAAAAATCGGGAACAATACCATGTAAACAAATATGTATGGTGTTCAAGGAATTATTCAGTCTACCTACATTGATAGATATTTTTCTTTGAATGCAATCTTCTAATGGCTATTAATAATATAGACAGAAACGTATTTATACCAACTATTATGAAGCAAAAAGGATTTCGGAAATAGTTTAAACATAATAATCTACCACTTTTAATCTCTTAAACTGTTTATTAGTTTTTTACAGCCTTTTCAATTACTTTTAGCTCCTAAGGGATTTTCCATTCAATTGGTTCATTGCATACGGATGAACATTTTCTGCATCTTTTAAAAGAATGAGTAAACCATGTTCAATGGACGAAAATGCCTGTCTGATCATGTAAGAATGGACCTTATGAATGTAGATTGCTATAATTTATATAGTCTCTATTTAAATTGTCCGAAAATACTAATTGTATGAATATCAGGCAATTCGATATAACGTCATATCAGAGTTCGACAAGGAACCCTGGATTTCGCAGACGTAAAAGAGCTACCGACGTAAATTTATAACAGACTGAGCGAATTCTGGAGGTAAAAAATGTTTAAGTATACACGTTCAAGTTCCATAGGGCTTTGTGGTGGGGTGGGTTAAAATATGTTGCTACACAGTATACATCAGCTTACTTAGAAACTATATAATACACTAATCACCAGTATACAACCAGTATACATAATGCTTCCGAGAAAAAGGAGTGTTTTAGAAATTTTCCGCTGATTAACTCTTTTGCAGGAGAAAAAGTTTTATTTGAGTATGCGAAAAATTCTGGCATAGGTGTTTAAGAAAACACAATATTAATATTTCTAATAATGAAACTGCGCTGTGTGATATGTTTGGATTTAACAGCCTTTTACAATGAAGTGTCTAAAGGCCTTATTAATATGAGAAAGGTACTTTTTGGTATTTTGAATTTTAACAAAGATAGAAAAAATATTCTTTACGCGATTTCATCAATTTTTCACGCATTTTTCAAGGATGAAGGTTGCGTTTATGTATATTTTTAAAAACAAATTAGTAATTTTTAAACATCGGAATCAATGCTTATTATTTTATATATTACCTGTTACGGATTATTTAAATACTTATGATTTTTTTTGGGGCAAAAATGACAAAAATTCCTTCACTTCAATGTGTGTTCTTAATGTTTTCAATTTGTAAATGATAAATCAGATGAAATTTCTGAAACTCTAAATACAAATAGACCGATTTTTTTATAATCAAATATGATTAAAAAATGTGATTCACACCTTATAAATGTGCTTTGTGCTCAGACGCAAAAATATTATTTTTACTTAATTTACTTCATATTTATCACTTATAAAGTATTGCTATAATTTTTTAGCACACATATGAGAATTGATTTCATACCTAATAATAATATAGTTAAAAAAGGAAATTATTTTAATTACTTTTATTACCCTTCTCAGTGTAAAAAGCATTATAATCGAAAATCATTTAATTGTATTTATACATAATAATTTTTACGATGTCAATCAAATTTGGAAGTTAAATCTGTTTAGATATTTTCAAGACATATCTCCCCCGCAAATGCTACATTCCTTTTACGTAGCTTAGTTCTCCGTTGTGTACCTTCCCTTAATTTAAAAGCAATTATTTGATAAAATTAAATTTAATATAATTAATTTTAAAAATTAATAATGTTAAAATTCCTTCTGTTTAAAAAAATATATTTTAAAAATAACTTAATTGATAGTTTTAAAAAAATTAAACAGGATTAGAATAATAATAAATTATCAATCCTCATTTAAAAATTCTTGATCAGATCTGGAAAGAAATTAAATTTTTACCTGCAGCCAGGAAATTAATCCATATAAGGACTGGAAGAAGACGATTTATAAAAAATGCCGCCATAATAAAATGTCAATTTTTCATACGGACATTTGTCAATTTTTCACAGGTATTTCACACTTATATAGTCAGTGTTTTTTTTATATATATAATTTGTAACGTAATGTTATTTTTTTTCTTTTTAAAAAATTCTGATCCAGTCGTAGTGCACTGTAAAATATTCATGCATTTAAATGTTTAGAGAATCCATCATCACTCCCTCGCATGTTGAATAATCAGTTATTCGTGTTTCAAAACAATCATTACAAGGATGTAAATCGCCAACTTGCCACGCCGTCCGGATATGTGAACCGCCGAGAAACTATACCACAAGATTCGACTTACTAAGCGATACTACCGCGTGGAGAAGTACTCCATCGGCTTTCATTCGCTGATGCCCCGCCTCTCGGCGCCTTCCCGTATGCGCAAGAACATCAGAAGTGTAGATGGTTTCTGGCACGTGTTTTCTAAAGCATGCATAGAGCTACATTTATCAGAAAATGTGGGACATTTAACGTTGTTTAGGTGACTGTTCTTTGATAGAAGTCGTTTGTGCAAGCTCGCAAATGAAAATCTCAAGGGAGAATACTGGTTTTTCTTTTATATTGTTTGTAATATTGTTTGAAAGATTGCGTAAATGTTCCTTAAACGGTTCTACGAAGACGACAGTAAAAATATGCTTCTCTTCAACCTCATAATTAATATTTATAAAAGAAGTTCTCTAGAGAAACACAATACAAAATTATTTGCTTTTGAATTAATTTATCTGAATATCGTTTGTTTTGATAGTTTACTCTATTATAATCATAATTTAATCATGTTTATTTTAAATCTTCGTCTGTTTTTTTGTAAAAAATAACCAAATTATATAAAACATTGAAAAATGGTTATAACTTTCTTCACTTTAATGAAGATATAATTTTTCATAAAAATACATATCTAGAAATCAAAGAAATTTACTTAGAAGATTCTCATAAATCTAGTCTAAACGATATTTCCTAACTAAACATCAACAAATATGCCATACAACACTATAATTTTTTTCTTCTGCAGAATGCAGTCTACAGATAAAAATTTCCACATTATACGCATGTTTATGTAAATTAAGGGTACCGGGTTCCTGTCTTTCTTTCGAATACGGATATTCAGTTGCATTTACTCCTAGTATAAAGGCACCAATATGCAGCAGTGTCACTGAAATGTTATTATTTTCACCATCAGAGAAATTATCGGAGATTCGGCAATTGGAAAATTTTGATGGAATAAGTTCACAGTATGAGTCTTGAATCCGTTAAATCGTGGTGATAGTTATATTACTTTTGCAACAGCAGGTGCCAAAATCTATTGATCCGTATTTGGCTCCCAAAAAAACAGGCATAAATTTGTAAAGTAGCAAGCTACTACGAAATACTCTACTCAAAAAATACATGGCACAGAAAATGTAAGAATTAAGATATTGGGTTATGGAAATCTTTGAATATATAACAAGGGAACTGTACCATCCTACGCCTGAAGGAGTCATTTTAACGAGAACTAAAATGATGACTACAGTAGTCAAGTGTATGAAATGCCCTAGACTGTCGACGCTTGGAATTGAAAAGTCATGTTGGATTGAATCACGATTACTCTATGGCATTTAAAAGGTAAAATGTAAGGGCATATAGAGCAAATAATGCGTTGTGTGCATCTTATACACATAATTTGGTAGTGTTTCTGTTATTATTAGAAAAAAATAGAACAATTTCAGGGCGAAAGTTAAATCACTAAATCTATAGAAACGCTCCATAAACGCTACATCTTATCTGAATGTTGTATGCCACAACATGCACTTTATGTACTTACGGTGATTTTTCCTTGAGATTTTTCCCTACAAAGGTTGGTGTTTTAAGCTTGTGGATGTCTAACTAAGAGTGAACAGTAACAAGACACCTTGAAGTTAAAGTTGGAACTGAAAGGGGTTCGAAAAAATGAAAATGGAGCAAATTTTAGTCATGAGTGCGGTTCGACCGTCTTAGTTCATTCTTGTCTACACTACCGGAGGCGCCCCAGTGCGATATCCTGACAGTAGACCATTGAGAGTTCGATTGGAGATCTAGCAAATAGTGAGTGGTATCTTTTGAAAGTTAGTAGTAGGCTATGAGCGCAAAGAACTAAGGTTGGATTTCTACTATTTTCTTCAACTTTCGTCAACATTTGTTTGAGCCGGTTGATATGCATTACTTGACATATAGAATATCCTGGTTGCTGCTTCAATAAGTAGCTACGCGTAAGAAAACTTCAAAGATCCGGATTTGATGGGGCTATCTAATCTATTGCACAAATTTTAAAGACACGATGTGGGTTCCCTGCGACAAGTCCGTTCCTCTACAGTACCCACTTGAAGGCGTTTATTAATTTTCAATTAGAATGAGAGAAATTACTCACTAGCAGAAATCATCAATCTACATGTGGTCTTTAACAGCAGGGCAATGACAGAATATTCAGTGTCCGTTTAGAGTTCCAATTGATCCCAAGGAAATGACCACGAGTTTGACATACTTCCACGGCTCATGTTATCTCCAGATGTATTGCCTGTCTAGCATTTCTAGGATAAAACTAAGCAAGCTCTTTTGATATGACTCGACGATTTGCCAGTTTTTTAGTAAAGCAACTATACAAATATTTCAAGACTTTTTAACAACAGTTTTGGGCTTTCGTAGTATCCCAAACCAGAATGTTTTATCAGTTAAGGATTGACCAACTCGGTTTACGTTAGAGATGTAACTGTGTAAGTATACATGCATCAGCTTGCATTCGTATTTGTAAGATGAATATTTAAGAAAATTTTAGGACAAATTGATGACATATTTACTTGAATTTAGCCGGAAATGTATGTGACCAAAGTTATATTTATTTTTATTCAACTTTTATATCACAATACAATACGGTTTTGCGAATAATACTTCATTCTTCATCAAAGCTTTATTCACCAGTAAATGACTATCATCCAGCATAATACTTAAAATTCATGAACATTCAGGAACAATCATGAACATTCATACACCTTAAGCGCAATAATCAAATTACTCAGCAAATGTAAAATAACTGCTATGGTGCCAGCTGTGATCTTAATAAATATTTATCATTTCTCGTTTCAAATCACATTTTCTATAAGTCAGCCCTTGAATTTCTCCTGAAAAAACTAATTATTTTCCCTCAAAAGCATAAAGAAGAGAGAGTTGAGAAAAAGTGTTACTGGCATTTAATTATGGAAATCAGTTTGGAGTGAGTTTTAAAGCAGGTGTCAGAGACAAGCTTTTGTGTGCAGAATCCAATCACATCTCCAAATTCATACGAATTTCTAATTTTAGAAAAATTAAATAACTAATGGAAACACGAAGACGCTAAGAGTTATTTGTATTTTAATTTAAAATTCCTTTGCAAATGAAATCATATTACCTAATTTAACATCTTTTACATAGTGCAAAACTCTGGTTCACATGTAATGAATAATAGCATGATGGTCTTGCAATAACATGGAATAGCAGATTTAAAGTAAGTTATTTGGATTGAAATTTACTTGATGCAATCACTCTTTTCAATGAAAAAGTGTCCGTAAGAAAATTATTTAAAGTTATTATTACTGAGTGCATCGATTAAGAAGTAATTGGAAACAGTTTTGAAATATAATTTTGTTTTACATTGACATTTAGGAAACTGTGAATATTTTGCAATTTAGGGGTGATTGAGCACACATTTTTCATGGTACAATAATATAACTGTGCAGTTTAAGTGTCAAAGGGAATTTTTCTTATAAATAAAACAATTTTATTTAAGTAAGAGTTTTTCTATTCTCGTTGTTGTATCGTTGTGAATTTATACTGTAGGTGCATTATTTTTCTTGTTGTCTTCCTTTTTAGAAACTTTAGGTCTGAAATGTCCACTTCCGTATGAACCTGGTGACCTTCCTTGTCGCGTGAACATGCGACTTTAAAAGAGGAGATTCATTTGATAATAAAATAACACTTTATTAGTATAACGTTAGAACATGACCGCTCTGATTTGCGTTGTTACTACATCTGCCGTCTTTTACATTTTCAGCGCTCACAGTGTCATCACTTGGCGAGCAAAATAGCTTTAACATTCTTGAGGTTCTGTTTTGTTTTGTTTTTACTTTCATACACCTTTGACTGTGATTCTTCATTTCTTACATATTTCATTTTGATAAACATTCAGTTGGAATTAAATCATAGAAAATGCATATTAGTTTATTTTCTTTGTCTTAAAATACATTTTTGATGAAAATACGCCGAGGAGGAGATGTGTCACAGTATGTGTGGAAACCATAGAAGGGGATCGCCACTCGAAAAAGTTTGGGAAAAGCTGTCATACAGGGACTTTCCAGTCTACGGATTTAACGTAACAATGCCGGGATTCGATCCGAGCACCAACTGTACTGAAAGCCGACGTGCTACCACTAGTCTACCTCGACCTCGTGATAGTTCCTACTGAAATGTAGCTAAAAAGTCGCGATGTAATTAAATGGACAATGTTATAGTTTTTTTTTTGTGACAAATTACATTAATTTCAATATTTTGATAATTTTATTAACCGGGATTAATGGAATCAGTTCTATAGATTGCAATATAAACATAATTATCACATGCTAGTTCTAATTCAAATGTAACTAAATGGTCGTTGTGCTACTAAATGGAGCATGTTATAATTTTTTTGTGAAAAATTATATAAATTTCAATATTTTGATTATTTATTAACTATTTCACTGGAATTAATGTATTAAATTCTGTAGAATGCAATTAAAACTTATTTATCACATGGTAGTTCTCACTCAAATGCAACTAAAGAAACGTGGTGTAATTAAATGGAGCATGTTATAGACTTTTTGGGACTTGTTATACAAACTCGATCGTTCTATTATTTTATTAATTAGTTAGATTTGATTAATGGATTTACTAATGGATGTTTACTCATAGCCGTTACTGATGGACGTACTAAAGGATTTAGGTAAAAGGTATTCATCAAATGTTCTGTTCTCACTCAAATATGATACAATGCACTGGATTAATGGACCCCATAATAGACTGTTTTGAATTAAATAATATACATCTTAATATATTTTTCTAAACTGTTTAATATGACCTTTCTTACTTAGGATGCTTCAAGTAGAAATATCTTCTACACATATTAGAGTTGTATAAATTACTTTGTTTATTTTTACATTGGATTTAAACAATTCTGTAATTCAGCCTCTTACAATATTTTCAGTCAAAAATTCAATAATCTAGTGTGTCTAATATATTCATTAGCATTTAATTTTTGTAATATGAAACTACATAAAATTAATATGCTTTGCAAGCATTTATTTCTTTATTAAACTGAAAAAAATAATGCTAAATTGTCTTTTGCATGTGTGGTAGAATCATCATTCATGATTGAAATCACTGAGCCCTCCGCAGAGTTTTATTTGTATACAAGGTTCTTACTCAATTATATCTAAAAATAATGTAGCAGAATTGGTTCAGTAGTCTATGAATTACAGCAACATCTTGTAAACTATAAAAAACAAAATATTTAAAAATGTTTAAATTATTTAGATAATGTAAATATTTTAAAAACAAAATATTTTTGCTTAGCTAAAATATTTTAGCTAAGTTAAAATATTTTGTTAACGGTACATATCTTTACGCACATATTTCTCATATAATATCAATTGGTGTGTAATTTTTTTTCCCAATGCGGAGGCACTTTGTGGTAAAACATTCGCCTATACTACGCCGCAATTTTACTGCCCATATTATTATGGTTGCACCATATAGGCGAACAGCATTACCCCCTATGAAGGGACGATGCGAACGGAGGCATTTTCTCGTGGCGCGATGCCACGATTCGATCCCAGCACCCTCAGCACTGAAAACCAGCGCACTGTACCCCTGGGCCGCCACAAGCCCTGGTGTGCAAAATATTGCATATTTTTTTTCATTTTCCTAAAGCGGTGGTTGCTGATGAAGATATCTGAATAAAATATACAACAGCATTCTCATGTACTCTCTAAAGTTTTTCGGCATAATGACGAATAAATGCTTTGTGTATACAAGTATTCCTAAAATAAACGTTTTCGAATGTTCTGTATTATCAAAACTTTCACTTTGAACGACATTTGCACACAAATTAACCGACATATTACTGACAGAATCGATATCACCGAATGCTATCAATTTTATTGAACGCTGATTAGAATTTCGAGGGAATGTCACAGATAAGCTTTTCCGACCGTTATAAATGAGGGAAAAATTGTTCCGAACAAAACGTTTCATGTCAAAAATCTGTAGAGAACACGTAAAACATTCTACATATTTTTACATCCAACTAATGTATATTGAATGTGAGACATTTAAATCTTCATAATTGACCATGATTGACACTTGACTTCCTTTATTTTTAAAAGTATTGTTTCTCTATGATTTTCAAAAAGTTTGCGTAGTAGGATTTTAAATGATAAAGATTCATGAATAATGCTTGTAATTTTATCACAAATTTTGTAGTTATTATAGAGATAGCAAAATTATCAATAAAAAAGATGTATAGAAAAATGAAGAAAGCTAAAAAAAGGGAAAGAAACATTAGTGTAAAACATGCTACAGGACTTTTGAATCATATATATATATATATATATATATATATATATATATATATATATATATATATATATATATATATATATATATATATATATATATATATATATAAATACAATCCCAGCTTAATGAAAGGTCTGATATATTAAAAAGGGTAAAGCAAGAGATACTCAATTGTATATAAAATCATAAATAATTGTATACTATATTTTACACAATGCATAGTATGTTAAACAATTTATAAAAAAAATATTTAGTGAGGCTCATTTTATAGTATCATAACGCAAACAAAAGCAGGACATGGGGATTCTGAATCTCCTCTGAATTTTGTTCTTTTTGTAAACAAGCTCAGAGCTGGGTTACATCAAGAACAGGAAATGATGGGACGCGGTAAGAGGGAAAATTGTGTTTTTTGCTTTTCTTTCTCTTTTAGAGACAAAAAAGTAAGTTTTAGAAATGTTTCTTACTATCAGAAAGGCGATTGTCAAGCCTATAAGTCCTTTCGTCGGAAAGTGATTATGGGGACGGAATACTATTATTGGGCTGGAAAAACAACACTGAAACATTTTCTACTTTCCTTCTTATATTAGAAAAAGGAGATAAATAGAAGAATGTACTTCGTCACGTTTTAGATTATTCTTCCTGTTGAATTTTAAATTTCTGGAATTCACCTGTTATTTATTCTGTATATATATATATATATATATATTTATATATATGTGTGTGTGTGTGTATAATTAGAGTGAGAGATAGAACCTCATACTGCTGGGGATATGAACTGATAGTAAAGAAATACAGTCGAACCCCGTTATAGCGAACCTGGTATATAACGAACAAAGATTTTGGTCCCGCGGTTTTCCTATTGTATTTAATGCTAATTTATCCTTTTATAGCGAACCTCCGAAATCTTAAGAATCAGCTATAACGAACATTTTTTTCAGTCGACTACTGAATTTTTACTAAAGTTTTTAAACTTTTACGACTTACTAAAATTTTTAAACGACTTACTAAAATTTTTAAACTTTTTAAGAATATTGAAGATACAACGAATGTTGAAGAAGCAAAGAATGTTGAAGATTTACCTATCGCGATGTGGATAGAAAAGCACAAAATTTCATCATTCTCAGATTGTGGCCTGCAATTGTTCGAAACCTGTGATGATGAAGTCATTATATGTGAAAATTCAACTGATGAATACATTGTGGAAGAAATTTAAACGAATCATTCTGAAATCGAAGATTCTGAAGCTGATGAAGAAGAGCACATAAATGACGAAATCCCCACCATTTTAGATGCTACAGCAGCGATGAGTGTCATTAATAAGTTTTTGTCGACACAAACAGCGGAAGAAAGAGTGTTGGGGTCATTCTATGTATTGGACAAAGAAATTCATAAAATGTTTTTGAAATCGGCATCACGTTAGCAGAAGATAACCGATTATTTCTGCATGAAAACAGTGAGCAACTCTTAAAGATAAAATCGATTTATTTCCATTTGTCTTCATTTTTAGTTAATTTAATTAGTATTGTGTCAGTTTAATGTAATCGATTTTAGTGAATATAATTCGTCAATGATCATTTTTAATAGATTTTATCATTTTTTCAATACAGCATTATTGAATATACATAGCAACAAATCAGTTATGCATTTTGTGAACTCTAACATACTTCTTAATGGTTCGGATATAACGAACCACCGGATATAGCGAACAACACTTTTGGTCCCTTGAAGTTCGTCATAACGGGGTTCGACTGTATACAAATAAATGTCAATCTAATGCCTTAATTATAGACACGTTTCTATCACTTGAAGTAAAACTGGGATTTTACAGCAGTAAGTAAACATACACATCAACCGTCAGTGGATACCCCACTGTTCGTTTGACACGCCTACATAAAAACAGCACAGACCTTTTTGTGATACGAAACAGGTGTAGTAACTGTCGCAAAATATTTGAGAAAGAATCGACTACATGTATATTATTTTTTTTGCCAAATAAGAAAATTTAGAAAACAATTGAAAACGGACATAAAAATATTGTGAATTTCTCAGTCAAAATATGTTTTGTCTATTTTTCTACACAGTCATTTAAATCAAATTGTAAATTTAATGTGATTGCATTTTCAGAGCTATTATGAATTCAAAGGGGGCTAGTCCAACAGCAACAACATTTATGTGGTGGGATATAGCACAAGTTTTGAACTGGTTGTGACTGAAAGGGAGGATTACTTGGATTGTCGGTAACCGTTTCTGAGTAAGGTTTGGCGACAAAAGTTGGCACCTCAAAATAAATTTAGACTTTTGCTAACGAGAATGATAACGATGAAGGATTGAGAAAGGCGAGGGTAGTCATAATTCAAATGCATGTATAAAAACTGACATGGCATAATTTAGTCCCAATTTCATCCTACTCTGATAAGGGGCAATTAGCAGCACTTTCTGGTTCATTGCTATTCATGCTACGTCCTTTCTTGAAAGCAATTTCTGTTTTAGATTTTTAGGTTATTAAAAACATCTTTCGTTAAGAAAATACGGGTAATAATCGTATTCGAGTCACTTCTGCAACATTCATCTTCGAAGTGAAATACATATGGGGACTAGTGGCATGAAAAAGTTAGAGTCCGTGTATGCGTGAGAAAATTAGATCGATTTAGATCTTTTGAGATATCAGTGGGAAAGATGTTTTCATTTTTGTCAAAATAATCTTTATGGAAAATTTATCTTTTAATTCATGAAAAGGGATTTCCTAACAGTGTAAACAATATAGCCTCATAAACAAAAATATGTTTATACATTAAGCTATTTATTGTTAAGGATTTTAATTTGTAAAAGATAGATTTCATCGTATTTAGTGCCTGTTTAGTAGTTTATATTTAATTCTGAGTTAATTATTATCCTATAACCAAGATCTCAATCTGCTCCAGACTGCCATAGGTGGCCAGAAAATGTGTTTTGTTTATAATCGGATGAACCGTTTAAAAATATCCTATAATGCAAAAAAAAATTAACAGTTTAGACTTATTTTTGGACTCCACACTTTGTCAATTTGAGAAATGATCTGGAAATGATTAAATGAGAACAATAAGATGTGAGTAAAAAATAAAGTTAAGCAGTGACGGAGAAAGTACCTGAAAAACAAAACCTAAAAGTTTCATTTGCTACAGAAAACTAACAATAGCTGTTTGAAAAATCTTTTATACATAAATAATGAACCAGTATTTTAAAAAGGAAAATTAGAAATAATAAATCTATGAACAGGCTTACAAGAAAACCTTGCTCTGGGTATGTATTTCTCAAAGAGATTCAGTGGATGTAGAATAGTTGACATTTTGTATACAACAGCAAAAAAAAAAAATTTAGTCCATTGTAAATGATATCAATATTATATTTTCCGGGTGATAACACGTTATTATTATATTGGCGGTCTAATGATTTCTCGGTAAAAATATGGTAAAATAGAATCTATAAAAAAAATTTCCTTCTCAAATTTATAAACTAGCTAGAAATATTTTGTGTTTAATATTTTGGCATGCCAACGGGAAAATTTTTGCTTCCCCTGACCTTAAAGAGACTGAAGTTATTCAGAATTTTTGCAATAGGTTTCTTCACTGACTCTCTCAAGTAATTAGTTGGTTCTCTCCAAGATCATTTTTTGAACTCCAAATCTCGTATACAGTGGCTATTCGATGCGCAAATTGTTTTTTTTAGTATTGAGTGTTAATTGGGAAGGGAATGTCAATCCAATATGCTGCTGTATGATGTACAAGATTCACAAAACCGGTCGTTAATAGCAAGTCAGATAAATGTGCAGGTAAAGTGCTTATGGGAAACTGGGTTGAAGCTTTTCTGAGTGATATTGATTATGTAAAAAAAATGCGGTGAACAATAAGTAATAAACAATACCGAAAATATTTTATTTTGTATTAAGACTCAATACCACCTGCACCAACGACTGTCATTACTTACACTCAAGTTTAAAATTACCGAAATTCAAATCAATGAGAGTCTTATTAACATGTTGAAATGCAAATAGTATATCAAAGAGCCGTGTAGACGGCCTTGGATATAATTTTCAGTCAGCAAGGAAAACCGATGAGTGCATATCATGAGTGCAATGATGTCTGCATCGATGGACCTAACGTAGCCAGTTACGAAGAGGAAGCCAACTTCATAACCCCTATATACCAGTTGACTGTGTAGCTATAAAATTTTGAGGATGTAAGGAGGAGCGGAAGGTTTAGAACATTTAAGGGACTGAAATATGCTCATTGGATCTCTATAGATTATGTGATTATTCTTGCGAGAGTGAGACACTGACAAAAGTACTTCATGGATAGCCACCTTCTCAAGACGGAACAGTAGCCGTGAAACTTGCGACTTACAGTGTCCTCAAGGTGAACCGATGTGATCACATGCTTTCGATACATCCGTATAAATCAGAATGTAGTCTTTAAAGCTGGCCTATGGTAGCTGAAGAGGTTCCAGTCCACATGATCACTTTTATCCAACTTGTAAAAGGTCTTAGAAGGATCCATACACACAACATTTGCTTGGCCGCAAGGACAAATAGGGTAGAAATTTTGTTCGCAAATCTCTAAGTTGGCGAATTCCATAAGGACCGTAATACCCCGACCTAATGGTGGTATACAGAAAGGCCGAGAAGTGTATAAATTAGTATTGGTATGGTCTAATAAGGTGCATCTGAGTGGGTGTCGGTAGTAAGACAGAAATTTGAAATAGTGATGTAAAGATAAATAGTCAAGCCTTAAGTGTAAAGGAGGTTCATGACAGACGACAAAAAGGCTGTGGACGGGAGAAGTCCTAAAATCCCCTGAGCATATCCGTAATGCCAAATGGTGAATAGGATCCAACATGCCCAGCACTGAGAACTGTACACCAGCGAATCGTAATCTAGCTTAGATAGAATTGTACGCTAGTGATGTATAATTTGCTTTTAGCTTCTCCTGTCTGGCGTGCTATATGTATTTTGCCATCTTCTTGAGCTGTAAATTTTCGACCACAATTCGTGATAGATTATGGACATTTTTGAAGCATGCTGGTTAACCCATTAATGCCAACTTCGTTTTCTTTAAACATTTTTGCTACTTCTCTCATATTTGTGTGTTTTATGTCTATTAATGTGTATTATACTAAAATTATATTTTTAGTTGCATTTTAACTATGTTTTTTTTACTGGTACGTTTTCGTACCAATCGGCGTTCGTGTGTAGTACACATCGAGAATAAAAGCTAATATTAAATTTATTTATTAATGAAAATAATAACAAAATCGGGAATACCACAATTAAATGAAAAGCACGTTAGATGATTTTCTGACAGAATAAAACAATAAATGTCTATTGAGTGCAAACATGATAGTTTTTATGGCACTGAGGATGCAGTGGCACATTACACTTTTCGCACTTGTAGCTGCTTCTCCCGGAACAGTTCTTGCAACGGACATGTTCTTGATCTGATCTGATTCACCAGTGACTATTCTTGTCAAATCTTATTTGTGAGGGCGCTTTATACCTAAATTAAATTGGCTTACCTGGCCCTCTAGGCAATGTTCCATAAGTGCCTAACAGTTCCTGTGCGCATTGTCGTACTAACTCAAGAAGTGGGATTTCATCAATATCATTTTCCATTTTATACAATTTCCATCCATTTATAACACTGGCACTAAGTACAAACGAAAACAATGGTCACCACCACTTTTTAGAACTAATTCTTACGCGATAATTTGCCACAGCTTGATCAACAAGGTCGACACCACCCATATGCTTATTATAAATTTTTAGCTGTTGTGGCATGGAAACATTCATTTTCTTTTTTTCTGCGGCCCTCCATCGAGTAGCAGATGCAATAGATTTTGTAGAAACTTTGTTACTTGCAACAGTAACAACTTTATTGTCATTCCATTTGACGATACTGATATCTTCATGACATATGTATTCATATGTCCCCCTTTCCGACTTTTTCAAGATTTCTTTGGATGATAAAGGAGCATTTTTCAGCCTGTTTTCTCTCAATGTCCCGGTTACTGCTATGCCTCTTTCGATAGCTCTTTCAGCAAGGTAATGCTAGTAAATAAGTTGTCCATGACATCATGTGTCCCAGGTGGGATCTCGCATTTGTCTAGTAATCCAAGAACAACATCGGCACCTTGGCCTAAATCAGATTTTGATAATTTTGTAGATGCTCCACAATAAGGTTCATCATGCAATAAAAGACCATTAGAAGAACACATAGTCCAAAGTTTGAAGCGAAAACGTATTGGCTTACCAATTATGAATTGTTTTAGTCCGTGGTGCCCGAAATATGGAATTATAGACTCATCTACACTCAAAATTTTATACCAACAGCATAAAAGCATGACTTTCAAGGGGCAACAATTTATAAAATACACTTTTATAACAATGATTTAAAGTCAAAATATTATTTAAAAAAATTCTAATTCATACCTGAAAGATTTTCGATTTTAATTCAAACGTGAAAGATTTCCGATTTTAATTCAAACTTGACTATACATTAGCCGGTTGGTACGGTTTCGTACCAACGATATGTAAGTTTTTATATTTTATAATACAAAGCAAAACATGACTTTCGAGTGGCATGAATTTATAAAATACACTTTTAAAACAGTGCTGAATATATAATTTTGATTAATAGTCAATATATAATTTTGAGATAAATCCAAAACTCTAAACTTACTATTTTCTATGTGATGTCAGAGGGATCTTGTTTCACGATGCTTTCACCTGAGCATAACGTAAAATAACAACAAGAACTTGAGAGCAAATGGTGGAAAATCTATTTTTCCCGCTATCAGTGAACTATTCTTGAAGCACATGAACAATATTGGACAACTAGACACATTTAGTACAGAGAAAAAAATTATTCTTAAGCTGGTACGTTTTCGTACCAATCGGCATTAATGGGTTAACTACACTTTGTTTGTCAGTCACCAACAGAAATTTGCAGAAATTCAGCACAAAGGATTAATTCGTTTCCCTCTAACGTACTTATCGGTTATGAATTGCTGAGCGGCCCATAGTAAGGGTACCTGGTTCCAGGACTATCTGTACGCTGGAGGTATATAGTTTCTCTTTTAGTCTTATTAACAATTTTGCTTCATTTTATTTCTGACGAGTTATATTTTAAAACATCATATATTGATGAGTGGATAAAGGGAATTTTCTTTGTTATGTTAGTAATAAATTCGATTATTTCTTGAAAAGATAAAGATCAAATTCGCTTTTTTTTAACTCTACGTATGCTCGACTTGGCGATACAATGCGTACTAATAATTAGAGAAAATGAATTTCTATGTATAAAGGGTACTATTTATTTAAAAAAATATATTTTTCTTTCCAATTTCCATATTCTATGCTTTATATTCAAATTATTATATCTTTTCCATTTTTAATTCACTTAAAAAATATATCTCATTGATTATTCCGTCTTCCTGCAGAAAGGGAATCTAAATGCATGTTTAGTACAGTAGCTTTTCTCAGACATAAATGTTTGATTTATTTTAAAATATTATAACAAAGGCATTATTTCCCTATTCATTGAAAAAAAAACAGATACATTGACATTGTTTTGCATGAAAATGATGAATTACTTCATCTTTTTCATTCTTTCATTTTCCTGAAGCTATATATGTACCTGTTTATAATATATTTAGGTATTAAAGAGTATATTAAGGAGTGATTTATGACATTTGTAACAATTATAATAATTTGAAAATTTACTTTTAAACCGAAAAAAAAAGATAATGCGATAATTATAGATATATAAATATTATAAAACATTATCCATTGAATTATTGAAATATACGGTTCATGGATTTAAATTTTGAAATTATTATAGAATAATGATATCTTGAGGATAATGCAGAGAGAAATACAGATAAAAAGTCAACTCTATTTCTCTGTCGAATATTGGATGTGATATATTTTCAGCTCGTCCCTCCGATTTTATCATTTAACCGATTTTCAGAGAATTCTATGAGCCATTTTGATGATATTTTTAAAGCTATCAAAAGATTTCTATTTTCACTTTAATGAGGATTTATGGATCATTTCAACTGATGGATTCCCTTGAATTCAATATATTTTCAATATTTTGTAATCAAAGTCTTAATTATATTCCATGCTAAATATTCAAACCTACAAAAAATTATAATACTAAAAAAATATGAAAAAACCTCTTTTATATTTCTAATGGATGCACTTACGTTAGAAAGAGTATAGAATAAAGAGGTGGTTCCGCAAGGAACTACAGTAAATCGTTTATAAAAGTGAAACTTTCTATTTTGTTTGCAGAGGTATTATTCTTATTCAAATAAAGCATGCCAGAGTAATAAATGAGTCTAAATTCTTACATTTCCTTGATGAACGTGTTCCGCTACTTTTAATAAATAACTTTATTAGGAAGTAAGTTCTTCTCACTTTTATAATTGCATTTATCACTGGGTAGCAGAAAACTCATTAATATAGTAAAATAACGTTCACTATTTCATTCATATACATCCATTTCATTGATCTCCTGACACAGTTTCAAGAAAATACAGTAAATCACAATGGAAAAATAAATATTTTTTGATTAATTATCAATCTTAATTGACAATTTTTTCACTATAATTTTAAAATTCGTATAACTACAAAAGTTGAGAGTTCTAATGATATTGACATAATTGCATTCTTTACTACCTTTATCCCCTTTTCGTTCGTCATTGAAGATAAAACTAATTTTCAATATTTTCTAGTTAACTGTAACGATGTACTGGTACTAAAGCTTTTATCTAAAATTTCTTATTTTTATCATCAGAATACCTATAACGGATACATTTTGGGCATTTATAAATATAGAAATATCATGTATGTAAATAATCACACACACGTATATATATATATGTGTGTGTGTGTGTGTGTGTATGTATGTATGTATGTATGTATGTATGTATATATGTAGGTATATATGTATGTATGTATATATGTATATATGTATATGTGCGTGTGTGTGCGTCAACCTCTCTATATTTATTTAAAAGTACTCTTTGCCTGATTCTATGACTCACTTGCCAGGATGTTTGAGCAAAGTGTAAAATTTTTCCCATTCTAAATAACCACTTCAGTTTCCAGATAGGCAACCTAAGATTTACGTTATCAACTTGCAAAATTCGTCGTCTTCAAAATTATCCCATAAAAGTTTTCACAAAGCCTATTAAAGGAATGAAGACAGCCAAGAGCGGAAAATCATGCCGTGATCCCCAGCTCCTTTAAAAATCACTTTCCAGTCTAAGGCGCTTATCATAGGACACACTATGAGAGACATTACACGCTGGTCCCGAGGCACTAGAAAAAAAAGCAAGAAAGTTAAAGTTTCAGAATTGCTTTCTTCCAATTTCAAAATGGTACTTCAAAGAACGGGGCCTTTAAAATGGTGGTTATAAAGGCTTTAAAACCTAAAGTTGGTAAGTGATTAGAGGAACCTGGTGCTGTTGATGCTCTACTGTGAAAACAACACTAAAGTACAATTTGATTTCTTCTTTACTAAGATTTCGGAAATAGATAAGGTATTAGAGTAAAAAATGTTGTTTATATTTTCAAATAATTTGGGACTTAGTGTGACAGAAATGATTAAAATAATGCTATAAAACCCTGAAATATAAATATGAGAATACAATTATGAACTGTTTGTTTAATTTTCGTACCCCAAATTCATCTTCTCTTAAACTCTTGAAATAAATCTTGATTTATTCTTCGTTTCCTTATGTTGACAGATTTGCATTGATTGTGTAATGTAAACCATTTATGACGACATAAAAAATATATTTTCTAACAATCCAAAACTACTTTAATTCCAGAGAAAATCTTCTAAAATCCTTAATTGTTAGCGGCAGTGACATGAAAACTCAGGACAACATATAAAGTTCTTTGTCAGGCGGTGACATTTGATGCAGTTTTCACATATCCTATGTCTGTTATAACTGATTTAAGATACAGAAAAAGGTATTTTCTTTCATTTATCAGTATTTTTATGTACGAAAAGAGTACTGAACTGAATTAAAAGGTCGTGGACGGAATTAAAAGATGAAAAATGATCTTTATTCTACAACAAAAATTGGACATTTTTGATAATCTGATGAAACTTTACACTCATATGGAGCAGTTTGTTGTCATA
>OU015500.1:118624848-118734848 GCA_907164885.2 Dolomedes plantarius | reverse complement strand
CAAGTAAAAAACTGTAACATTTTTCAGTTTTTGGTTGATTTTTTTCAGATGGGCGGGACAATTGTCAAAAACGAGAGCAATTGTGCGACACTCTGCAATCATACGTTTATCTAACTTTTGAACCCATTTTTCACAAATTTCCGACGTCATCCAAGATTTTTTGTTAAAGTCAAAATCAACCTTTGGATTTTTGCTTCTTCCAATAACTAATGTTTTCAATTTCTGATGTCCAGTCATATTTGCACCTGACATGACAGTTAATCTTGCTTTGCTTTGTTTTCCCCCAAAGCATTTTTCCTTTTTAATTGTTAATGTCTTTTGAGGCAAACATTGAATAAATAAAGCAGTCCTCATTAAATAAAGCATCCTCATTAAAGATGTTTTCTGGCTTATAGTCTTCTAAAATTTAACCAGTGTCTCCGTTATCCAATTTTTACTATCATTATCATCAACGTTTTTACTTTCATCAGATATTACTTTTACTATAATTCTGTATCTTCTCTTAAATTTTTCGAGCCATCCATTGCTTCCTCGAAATTCGTCTTATCCCAACGCCTTCGCAAATTGAAGAGATTTCTCAATTATGAAAAGCCCAGAGATTGGAACATTTTTATCTCACATTGTGTGTATCCACTTCAAAACTGCCTCATCCACATCTTCATAGACACATGCTTTTTAACGTTTGAACAAGAATTCGATGAATCATAATTTTGTATCTTATCACGATTTTTTATTATGGTTGATAAGCTGTTTGAAGGAATACCAAATTTTAAAGCAATATCCTTTTTCTTCACGCCTTTACCCACCTCATGAAGAATTAATTTTTTTTCTTTGATGCTCAAGCACTTTCGCTTTGACATTTTCCAGCTACAAGAACGGAAATTACCAGCACGACTCAACAATCTACAAAACGGGAGACTAGTTCAAGGACGCGGGACAGCTTCATTGTGGGTGAATGGGGGATATTGAAAGTTTTTCTAGTGAAGTGGACACTATGGAGGGGGGGTTAAAGGTTGTTCTTCCTGGATGAAATGCAAAGGATGACAGCGATTTTACAGCTTTCAGTGTGTTAGGCGACTGTTAAAAACAGTTCAAGGTCATTGATCACCATGAAATGTGTTAAAAGAAAGAATAAGTTTGAAATGCTCAGAATTATTTTGATAAATATGAAGAAAAAAAATTTGGATCATACGAAAAAGTTCGTTAAATAGAGAATGTACTTCGCTATTTGGAGGTTATTTTACGTAGAAATTCTCAAAATGATCTCGGTTCCAAGGAAAAGTTTGCAAAATAGAGAAATTCGCAAAATAGAGGTTCGTTAAATAGAGGATAGAGGTCCAACTGTATATATATATATATATATATATATATGTATGTATCTCTCTCTCTATCTCTCTCTCTCTCTCTCTCTCTCTCTCTCTCTCTATATATATATATATATATATATATATATATATATATATATATATATATATATATATATATATATATATATATATATATATATATATATATATATATATACATATATACATATATATATATATATATATATATATATATATATATATATATATATATATATATATATATATATATATATATATAAATATATATATATATATATACATATATACATATATATATATATATATATATATATATATATATATATATATATATATACATATATAAATATATATATATATATATATATACATATACATATATACATATATATACATATATATATATATATATATATATATATATATATATATATATATATATATATATATATATACATATATATACATATATATACATATATATATATATATATATATATACATATATAAATATATATATATATATATATATATATATATATATATATATATATATATATATATATATATATATATATATATATATATATATATTTATATATATATATATATATATATATATATTATATATATATATATATATATATATATATATATATATATATATATATATATATATATATATATATAGGTGGTTATGAAAATAATGGAAGCACCAATCGATATTAGTGGTGTTCAGGAAAGTGTTTCGTATTCCACAAAAAACATGTCTGGCCACCGGTATTTTTTTATATAATATAGTGTTTGTATTATTCTACTGTCAGGTAGTAATAATGAAGCTAAGGGCATCGTGCTTTTGGGGGGAAATGCGTAAAATGTCAAATCTTGAAGAACTTGCGAAAAGGACAAATTGTTGGGGCGCGTTTAAATTGGAGTAATTGTTACTGAAACCCCCAGGCTAATGGGTGTTTTTCGAGCTACTCTATCGACAGTCATGATAGCATACAAAGTGCACGGAAAAACATTATTTGCCAAACATAATAGTGTGCGAAAGGGAGGGCTGAGTGAAAGAAACGGACGAGGTATTGAAGCGGATTGTGACTCGAAGAAGGAAAACAACTGCAACCAAAATGACTGAAAAGCTCAATCGGCATATGCATGTTCTGGTACCAACCATTAGAGGTAGAATGGAACATCACAAACAAAACATTTACGGAAGAGTAGTTATTCCTAAGCCACTGTAAGAGATGCCGATGCAAAATATGTCCACAATGGTGCCACGTTCACAAATTCTGGTCGAGTAATATGTCGAAAAACGGAATCTGGTCCGACGAATCATTGTTCTCATTTTTCCTCGCAGCAGGTCGTGCGTATGTCTGGGTAACACCTACACAAGCGTAAGATTCTGGCTGTCTCATCTCAACTGTATATCATGGAGGTAGATATATCAGGATTTAGGATGACATCTCATGGTTTTCTTCAGGCCCTATTCTAATCCTAAAAGGGAGGTTGAATGGGAAGGACACTAACCAAATTTTATCTCACTATTCTATCCTATGGTACAAACAAACATTATTTCTTGCAGGAGATGGCGTTCTCCAGGATGATAATCCCCTTATACATACAACTAAATCTATCAAGTATTGGTCTGAACAGCATGAAAATGAAGTCAAATATCTTATCATGACTGTACAATCCCACCAACTATAAATCATCCAACCACTATGATCTGTGTAAGCGAATAGGTAAAGGTATTGATATCCATCACAGCATCTCTACAGGAACATTCATGATGTTTCCCTCAAGAATTGTATAATATATTCTTAACCACGATTTATGACTTGTATAATCCAATTCCAAGGTGAATCAGGTGGTATTACATGAAAAGGTGATCCTGCCCAGTATTAATAAAGGTTTTCATGATGTTTCTTAGCGTTTCCACTATTTTGATAACAACCTGCATATATATATATATATATATATATATATATATATATATATATATATATATATATATATATATATATATATATATATATATATATATATATATATATATATATATATATATATATATATATATATATATATATATATATGCACACTTTGGTAACTAAGGAAATTTACTACGGTTTTGTATATCTCTAATACAGATTCTCTTAAAGTCACTTTAAAAAGTTATAAATTAAATAGAATGTAATAAAAACATTAAATTAATTTAAGAGATAAAGAAAATAAGTAAAGTGTAAAAAGTATAAGCCGAATGTAGCTCTGATACTTCAGAATATTTTTAAAATATCGATTAAATATATATATTAAACAACTAAGGCAGGGATATAGAATTAATCTTTTACCATGGTAAGCTCTTTTGAAATAGTTATATACATCTTGTAATAACATATTTTACTAAAGGAAACACGACATAAATTTATTTATTATTCTTTCAATCCAATTTTAAAATGCTCCTATCGCATAAAGATACCCCTTTTTTATTATAATGTTATCCTAGCAACCATTTTATCCGATTCAGAAGTAATGGAGGAATGTTGTCTAGACTTCCGATGAAAGCAAATGAAGGCAATTAACGTGAAAGATGCGTTCACTCGTATTATGCGTTTCTTGCATTGCTTGCATTTCTGTAAGATTGACGATCCTTGCCAATACTACCTCCGAATATCTTTTTTTTTTTCATAAAAATGACAAATGAAAATCGTTAATTCCGCTAGAAATATTTTCAGTTAAGTAAAATTATTTTTTACAATTGAAAAAAATGCACAATTTTTGAATAGTACTTACGAGAAATTTTTGAAACATACTTTAGAGGAATACGCAACATCTTCAAATCCGAAATAAAACCTGGGAATGACAACTCGACACGAACTTATCAAAATAGCTCTTTCTATCTTTAGGGACCATTAGGAATGATTGCTTTTGCGGACAATTTTGTCGTACTAGTATTCTACACCAGTGACTCTTAACTTTTTTATGTTGTCTCTTACGTTTATATATATATATATATATATATATATATATATATATATATATATATATATATACATACATACATACATACATATATATATGCGAGCGCGCGTGTATGTGTACAAAGGTTCAACTTCTACATGCTTGCCTTGTTGCAATATATGTCTAAGACCCACCCCCTCTTGGATAGTCATGAGATGCTACGCCCCCTCTCTAGGCCTGAAAAACATAAATAATAGTAGTAAAATACATTCTATATATATATATATATATTTGCTAACCATTCCGGCCTCCCTACCTCAAAATTACTCAAGGCTTACCGTGTGAGTATGTGTGTTTTTGTAAGGGGTGGGATCGTTCCTTAAGTTTGGAACCACTGCCCTGTGCCTACAATCGCATAGAAATCACAATCCATATCTGACAAGGAAACAGAAACATTTTAATAATTTGCACAAATAATTTTAAAATTTCACAGTTTAATTTTTAATATTTTTAATATTTCTTTTTTAAATTCCTTTAAATTTTGTATAAAAAAGGTTGATGTAGAACATTTAATAAATTATGCTGAGTAGTTTTCCACCTCAACTTTGTATTACAAAATGGCGTTGGAATTTATTCTCAAACACTCTGAGTATGGTTATCGCTGGTTTTTACATAAGGCAACTAGTCTTGTATGTAGCCAACTTACTCATCTAGAGTTGTGTCAAGAATTCACAATGGCCCTTTAACGAGTTAGGCCGATAATAGATGGGATTTGACAGGAACTAAAAGTTGAAAGCTGTGTAACATTGAGAATGACTAACGAAATTCCTTGACGGTAGAGACTCAATGTAGATATGCAAAATGCGTTCTAATTGCAAGATTGTCATGTAATGAGTGTAGAGTTTGATTTGGTTAGGTACGGTCAGTTTTTGCTACACGAGGACTAGTTAGACCGGGACGTACTGCATAAAGTAGGACTCGAACCCCGGATATTGGTACCGAAGGCCAACGCCCCAGCCATTCGGCCATTGTGCGGCATGAGTGTAAGAGGAGAATGCATTTGAATTGTTTACCTCCATACCATGGGATACAGACACTAAGCAGCATGTAGTATTTGGAATTTTACTTCACAAATCTTTTGCTTATTTTGCATCATCATATATTATCATTAACATATACCATTATTTCCCTAAAAATATTTATTTTAAAAAGAAATCTTCGTGAATTTTTAAAATTTTAGTCACAATAACACACTTCCAATTTTTTACCCACGGATAATCACATGTGTGCAATGTTCTCAATTGGGAACATTAAAATAAACATAAATAAAAATCTTTGGTATTTTCTCGTGCGACATTTTTAAACTAATAAATTCGAAGGTGAAATATATGATAAAAATTAGGAAAATGTACTTGGATCTGAATACGGCCTATATAGGGTTAATAAATTAATTTATTGTTTAATTTTGAAAAGAGTTTATCTATAAGACAATTCTTTCATTCAACTAGTAATACAATTGTTCAAGTTGTAGAAGTATCCAATGTTCTCAAATAAGAACAATAAAAAAACCATAAATAAAAATCTTTGGTATTTTCTCGTGTGATATTTTTTAACTAAAAAATTGGAATTTGAAATATACGACAAAAATTAACAAAATGTACTGGGATCTGGATACGGCCTGTATAGGGTTAATACATTAATTTATTTTTTAATTTTGAAATTTTTTTATCTGTAACACAATTGTTTCATTCAACTATTAATACAATTATCCAAGTTGTACAATATTCTCAAATGGAAAAAATAAAATAAACATAAATAAAAATATTTTGGTATTTCTCATGATATATCTTTAAACTAAATAATTAGAAGTCGAAATATAAGACAAAAATTAAGAAAATGTACTGCGATTTGGATACGGCCTGTATAGGGTTAATTTGTTAATTTATTGTTTAATTTTGAAAAGAGTTTAGATATAAGACAATTATTTTATTCAACTACTAATACAGTTGTAAAAATAAAAATTTTGTAATCTGTTCGAGAACGGTATTATGAAGGATTTTAATTTTTGTTAATTTGTTTTATAAATTTGGCGTAAATGTTTAAATTATAAAAAGCTCCTTATACTATATATTTTTTTCAAACTGCTAATATCTCTATCCTTAATATTGCATTTGAATCCGGAATTCAAAGGCAGATAAAGTTTCACATTTTACGAACCACTTTCAGATAAAAATGAGATTTTCCCTCTAACCAAGCTATAAATTGAAAATCGAAACTCTCCATCTCCCAAAACTTGCAAAATTCAATCGCTCAAATATGGAAAAGTGTAAAAAGATTTAAAATATGTTTTCAACTTTGATATTTCTGAAACGAAAGGCAAATTATCATTTTTCAATTTCTCTTTTTTGTTGCTCGAAATAAACTTTCTTTTCTTTCCGATTTTTTATCCCGACATTTCAAGCTAAATATATCACTTTTTTGTTAGCATGATGAAGACTCTGAACAGCAAGTTTCCCATGGCAGTTAGTAATTTAAATATAAATCGATTCCGTAATATTAAAACATGTTGTGTAAGGTTTATAATTACGTAAAACTTGAGGATAAAAATACATTTAAGGGATATTTATTTTCCTTTGTCTATGACAAAAGGAATAAGTTAACACATGGAAAATTCTCCCAAAGAAAAGTGGCATATAACGAAGGAGGAACGATATATATATATATATATATATATATATATATATATATATATATATATATATATATCCTGACTATATATTATCCAACCACCACTGTGATCTGTATAAGCGGATATAGCTAGTTATCGATATCCACCACAGCATCTTTACAGGAAGTTTCATGATTTTTCCCTGAAGAATGGTATAATATATTCTTAACCACTATTTATGACTTGTATAATCCAATAATCCAATTCCAAGGTGAATCAGGTGGTATTACATGACAAAGGTATGTGTGTGTGTGTGTGTTTGTTTGTTTTCACTATTTTTAACTTTCGGAGATTATCTGGTAATGATGTACTGCTTCAAGATTATAATTTACTTTCAATTCCCTTTTGAATAGAACTTTCAATTTTTAGAACGTTTGTCCATAATTTATATTAACTTGTTGAAATACGTAATTTCTTAATTTCGGCTCTACCTAAGAAAAATAAATCTTATTCGTAGGAACTGATTTAGTTCTCGAATGGTTCTTTATTTCTTTTAGTTATATGTCTATAATAACTGCTATTTTAAATTGAATCATCATAATTAAAGAAATTGAATCTACGTTTTGTTGAAAAAAAAAATAGGTTCAATTTTATCCAGTGAACCTAAGATTAAATTTAAAAAAATATATCAAAGTCATCAAATATCGACTCTTTAATACTCTATAAGTGGAAGAATTCTGAGTGAAATTTGATCATTATTGATGTGGTAATTATTTTATCCTCCTATAAATTGGTGCATTAAAATTAGATACAAAGTTTTTCAGCAAACTGAATGCAGCAGGAAATAACAAAAAACAAGAACGACGCACACTACTTAAATTTCTAGTTGTTTACTTAAATTTCTTCGTTTGGTATTAACATTTTATAATAAAGTTTTTATTTTTATTTCAGAGATTTTTATCCACATTTCACAATAAGACGCAAGAATATCCTATTTTTAAATTTTCATTAAAGATTATTTTTTTTAATTGCAGAATAAAATAAACATAAAATATTTTAAACTCTCTGTTACTACAAATCAAATACTTAATTGAGATAGTAACTAGGAGTCAGAGTCCGATCGTCATGCAATCCGCCTGCAGAGACATCAGGTCTGCTGGTCTGTAAATGTGTAGGCCTGCATAGTAGGCAATCGCATTAATGGACCATATCTGCTGACTGGACGGCTCTCGGGACATTCATACTTGGTATTTCTCCGCGATGTATTAACCGATTTCCTAGATTATTGGACCATATATGACCATTATTGGACTGTATCTGCTGACTGGACGGCTCTCGGGACATTCATACTTGGTATTTCTCCGTGATTTTATTAACCTATTTCCTAGATTATTGGACCATATATGACCGTTATTGGACCATATCTGCTGACTGGACGGCTCTCGGGACATTCATACTTGGTATTTCTCCGTGATTTTATTAACCGATTTCCTAGATTATTGGACCATATATGACCATTATTGGACCATATCTGCTGACTGGACGGTTCTCGGGACATTCATCCTTGGTATTTATCCGTGATGTATTAACCGATTTCCTAGATGATTGGACCATATATGACCATTATTGGACCACATCTGCTGACTGGATGGCTCTCGGGACATTCATACTTGGTATTTCTCCGTGATGTATTAACCGATTTCCTAGATTATTGGACCATATATGACCATTATTGGACTGTATCTGCTGACTGGACGGCTCTCGGGACATTCATACTTGGTATTTCTTCGTGATTTTATTAACCTATTTCCTAGATTATTGAACCATATATGACCGTTATTGGACCATATCTGCTGACTGGACGGCTCTCGGGACATTCATACTTGGTATTTCTCCGTGATGTATTAACCGATTTCCTAGATTATTGGACCATATATGACCATTATTGGACCATATCTGCTGACTGGACGGTTCTCGGGACATTCATCCTTGGTATTTATCCGTGATGTATTAACCGATTTCCTAGATGATGGGACCATATATGACCATTATTGGACCACATCTGCTGACTGGATGGCTCTCGGGACATTCATACTTGGTATTTCTCCGTGATGTATTAACCGATTTCCTAGATGACATATCCTTAGCAGCAATACATTTTCTATGGTTTCAGCATGATGGAGCTCCGGTACATTTCGGCTCTCTTGATTACCTGGATATCAAATATCCAGGTCACTGGAATGGACATGGGGGTCCGATTTCATAACCGCCACGATCGCCTGATCTGACACCTTCTGACTTCTTCCAATGGGGCGATCTGAAAGAATTGGTTATCGAGACCTAGTTACCACAGAAAGTGACTTAGTTGATGGAATTCAGGCTGCGTGTACTTTTGTGGCTAACACGATGCTGCAACTTGTGCAGTCAGCCATTCCACTGCGCGCACATGCATGTCTCAATATGCGAGGTGTGCAATTTGGACATCTTCCTATATAAACATGCAAATATCGATGTTCAAGATTCCAATAAACTTTATTTTTCGTACACAGGATATGACGTCACACACTTTTCTCTCGCATTTTTCTCGAAAACTATGGGTCATACAGTTACAAATCTTTGGGTATTTCTTATATACTCAAAGCGAGGAACCTGGCTGTGCAGAGTCTGGGATATATATATATATATATATATATATATATATATATATATATACCTATTGGCAGTGTTAATTTTATTTATACTTGAAATGTATATAAAAGTAAATATTAATTTATGTATATTATATAAACTGATCTCTAGTTAAAAAAGTTAAAAATTCAATAGTATTAAAAAATATAATGATTTTTTTTAAAAACTGTGTAGGTAATAAGACCTACACTAACAAAATACAAAATAACTTATTTATCCGTCAAACGTGTTTTGTTTCTCCTTTTACCTGCCATGAATATCAAAATTTAAGATATTATCAACTTTTCGATCTTTCGCAACAAAAGAGAAATTCTTCATACTAAATGTATATAAGCCATGCCGATTTTTATCTTTATTCGCAGCTCTATTTATTAAGCTTCTTTTTTTAAGTTTATTCATGCATTAATATTGGTACGAAAACGTGATATTTTGAAAATAAGTTAACCTAAAAGAACTACTGAAGCTACTTTGCATACAATTTCTCTACTTCCTGTCTACAATTTTTTTCTTCATCATGTATGAAACGTTGTGTCAGCTGTCTATTAAGTATATTTATATTTTTCATTTTCTCTTACTCCTTACATGAAAGAGTTGTAATGGCATAAATCAAAGAAAAAAGTATAAAGTACTCTTTATATACTTTATTTATTAATTTAACCTTTTTTAACAGATATCCTTTGCTTTGTACTACTTTATAAAATTTACGGAATAAAAATATGGGAATGTTCAAATTTTTTCAGAGGAAATCTGTTAATTGTATATATATATATATATATATATATATATATATATATATATATATATATATATATATATATATATATATATATATATATATATATATATATATATATATATATATGCATATATATATATATAATGCATTATATATATATGCATTATATATATATATATATGCATATATATATAATGCATATATATAAATATATATTATTATATATATATATATATATATATATATATATATATATATATATATATATATATATATATATATATCCTATAATTTATGAAAAGTGTCATTTTTATCCTACTAGATGTTCTAGGTAAATTAGTTTCATGTTTTTAAAGACAGCAAATGCACAACAAAAGTATATCGTTATTTTAAATAAAGGAACTAATTTGGAAAAGTCGTAAAGAGTTAGGTTTTTAACAGTTATAAAATGAAATTTATAAACGAAAGTTGACATTCGTGACAATGTTTTCAAAGGATGGAATCACAAATGGAAGATTTTGGTGATAGCTTACATTTCTAGTATTTACACGAGCCGGTGTAATAAATAATCTTTTTTGATATGCATATTATATTGATATCATTTATTCATAATATTTACAGATCATTTATCATTTCTTTATCTTTGCTTCACTGTATAATTCCGCAGACGAAAAAAAAAATATTTCACCTAAACAAAAATTCCTCCAGTACCAAGAACAGTATCATGACAGAGATGAAAATGTAAGTAACCGTTGAAATTTCGGTACCAATCCATTTGAAATTAGACATGTTACAACATATAATAATGATGGATGAAGATTGAATCCTTAAAAGAGGTACAATTTCTTTGGTAATGATTTTTGTCACGGAATGAAATCTTTTTATACATATCCAATGCATGTCATGGAAGTGATCCAATAAGAACTTTCAGTGCAAATGGCTGGAACACAATGTGTAATGGATGAAAAAAACTGTTAAAAGTGTTACGTTTTGTAAAGGAGGTATTGCGCTTTCCTTAATCATTAATGCAGACTATAAATAAGTTGTTGAGAAAAATCGTGAAAATATTATTTAATCACTGAAATTTCCGTATTTATTGTCCTATTGAAACTAAAATCTTTGCAGAAATAGAACTTTATCTTACTCCATAAATATTACTTAGTTTGAGAGTAGAGGTTCTACATAGTTCTATCAGCTGATTGTTAAATTTTATTACTTTATTCTATACTTGTAATAACTTTTTCTTTTGTGCCCAGGATTGTCTAGTTGTAGCACTTTGTACCTCGGAGTAGCATTTGCTCAGAACAAATACCGACGAACGCTATTACAGAATGTACAGAGAAGGAGTCCCTGATTGCAAAATTTAAAATCTCGAAAACAGAGAAATGTAGAAGAATGCAACAAACGGTATATTTATCGTGAAAGCAGTAACAATGTTATACATTAATTTTCGAAATAGTTACAAAAGATGCTAAAAGATGGCGCTCTACAACTTGTATCTGCATGTATAAATAAACTCGTGGTCTTTGCAAGCAGTCTTTTTCAATAATTAGATCACAATATTTTCAAAATGTCCACCATTCGCTGTACAGAGATGGCTCAAATAAACAATAAAATTTGTCATCACACCCTGTAGTGTCTTAACCCATTAACCGCCAAAACTATAAGGGGTGATTTTTTTTATACAAATAATATTGGATTTTCATTTGAACGTATACAACATTAATTTATGGAGAAAATAGCAAAACTGGTCTTAACTTTCGAAAAATCGAGTGTTGAGTTCTCGCAACGTCTGCGTAATAAGAATATTGACATTAACCCATTTAAGACTGGCGTTGCGAAAACGTAACATTAATTTCTGTATTTTTTAAAGGCATGTTCTAAGTTTTGTACGTCTGAAGTAACATTTTTATTCTATTCTCTATACTTTAATTGATCATAATAAATTTTTTGCTTCCACATTTGCCCGCTTTTAGCAATTGCAATTTTTTTTTTCTGGACTTTTGAATGGGAAAAAATGACTAAATTCAAATAATAACCTTGGATAGCAACGCATGTTAAATTTCCGTTTTGATGCTTGTTCCGAGTTCACTAGAGACTAAAGAACAAAATGGCTTGAACAGGTAAGGCATAATTTTTATTTTTATGTTTCTAAATTCATATTTTTTAAAATGTTGCAAAAACGCACAACCAGTTCAATGTGTATTACTCAATTCCAATGTGTATTATTAGTGCTGCCTAGTTTTTATGCAGTAGATTAGTATTTTTTTCATTTCAGATAAGTTTGACTCTAGAAAAAATGATTTTTCACATTGGAAGAGACATTGGTGTATTTTCATGGACTAGATGATGATGATATTTTAGATCGTCCTCAACAGAAGCTAATGACGAACCGTAATTCGTCATTATCCCTCCAGATCCAGATGATTTTACGGATGAAGAAGCTATTAATGATAATATTTTATGTTAAAATGTCGAATCACCTAAAGAAATTGCAGGTTAAATCGACATTTTTTTCTAATAAATGTAAAAGTAAGCAATATAGTAAGAAACAGAAGCATATTGTATGGGAAAAATGGATAGTCTACATGGATGTAATAAATTCTAAAATAAGTTTATTAGATTTTCAGAGATCTATATCTTTGAGAGAGCCATATCTTTGATAAAAAGGCTTGAAGAAATGCAGATGAATTCTGTTTTACCTGAAACTTCACATATTGGAAGACCATCTTCAATTCAAAATCTAATTCTCAACGAAACTCGGAAAGACCGTACGGGCCATATTGTTACTAAAAATAGTGAAAATAAACAAAAAAATGTAAACACTCCAAAAGTCAAACAATTACTGTATGTAATAAGTGTAATGTACCTCTTCATGCGAAATGTTTCAAAGATTTTAAAATTTTTGTAAAAAATTTTATAATTTTAACTTTTTATATTTTTAAAATTTTTATACCGCTTCGGACTGATGTTGCGAAAACGCAACATTTTGTAACTCTCGTAAAAATAAATTTAATTTTATGGAAACAATTTATTTGTGTAATTAATTTTCTAAGAAGTGTTAAGAAACTGTTTGGTGCATTTCCAATAAAGGAAATATGGAGCGGTCCTAAATGGGTTAAGTTAGTTCAACTGAACTTCTGCAGGGTTTTCTTCGATTTGAGCACTGGGAATTTTTTTTAGCTTTGTTACGCTTTAGAAAGAAAATGATCACTTTACAGGTAATCAATTTATTATAAAGATTTAACTTATTTTTCCTTTACAAAATTACTTATTATATCCAGAAAACAGTTTCAATCATGAAAAGCTTCACTACAATCACGATGTTGAGCAATGTCACAAACTTTGCATGGATAAATTCTCTAGCTATGGCATTGTTTACTACGCAGTCTTATGCTGTCTTCGTACTTGACAATAAAATGTACACGTTCTCCACGTTATGGTTTTTGCATGCTGAGCTAACTAGTCCATCCTGTTGCTAATCTATTTCCTGCGAACTCTTCACTTAAAAAAGTGCTTGGAAAAGTGACAATACAACTTTTCGTCTAAGATAGACTATTTTCAGGAGAAAATCTTGATATTTTACACGCATTTGTCAAGGTTACATCAATGTAGTTGGTAAATATATCGGCCACCATTATATTTCCCACGAATTCTTATTGTGTATTTCGATACTAAATTGTCTCATAAATCGACTCCTCTCATTTTGTCATTGTACTTTTCAATAAATGCGGTTGAGGGATAAACACTTTTTTCTTTTGCGTTGTTGAATAACGGGAAACATTTTTTACAGGATGAATTTTTTCCAAACGTTGAATCAAGAGTCACAACACAGTTGTGATTCAATAGGACAAGAATTATCTTGTTTTCTCCTGCGAACTGAAAATTGTAATAACCCCTCTCTTTCTTTCTAACACATTTCACCGATTGAAATGGGTACATTTGGATGTGGTTTCCCGAATCGTATCCAAACCAAATTGTTGAAACTTTCTATTTAGCAAGTTTAGGTAGGTCTCACCTTATATAATTTATATCTGCTATCGATTCGACTGTTATCAACCAAATGCAAATTCTGTTTCATGTTCCTGTACTGAAAACGTGACATCGATTCTCGCAAAATAGGAGCAGAAGTGTCCTTATCAAGAGAACAGTAAATTTCTTCCTGAGGTAAAGAATAATATCCCTTTGGCAACAATATTCCAATGAACCGTCTCATGTAGGCTTCAGGTGCAAAAAAAAAGGGGGTGATTATTTTGTTGGACACATGAGTTTGTCTATTCGACGAGAAAAAAACCTCTGAACCAAAGAGAAGATCAAAAATCTCTGCACTAGTTTTATCCTGTATTACATTTTTCATAGTTCCAATTTTGTCTTTTTCTTCATTTTTCGGCCGATACATATCCAATGATCCCATCTTTATCCATTTCAAATCTTCAGTTCTTTTTTTTAATTTTTCGGAAAACTTGTACTGCTTTTAGGAGGCAAAAACTTCTTTTTTACCCACACTTCAATTTCGACAGCAGTATCACATGGTAAATCATCATTGTCATTATTCAAAATATTTTCATTTCCTTCTTCTTCATCACTAGCTTCTGCTGTTTTTGGTAGAATGACAACAAAATCAGTTTCATTCTCGTCATCTTTATCTGAATCTTCATCGAAAATTCTTTGAAGAGCTTCTTTAAACGTAAATTATCTAGTTTTAGGCAATTCTATAAGCACAGAATGGGAAAAAGTTCCACGGAGTCGAACGCCACATGTGAATAAGGGAACTACCCTATTCCCGCTGACGTTGCGCCAACGCAAATCCTGTTTTCTCTTCATCCCCCACCCAAACAAAAGCAACCGATTGATGGAACGTTCTGATAAATTTTGACCTTGGCTAAAAATAGATCACCCCTAAAGTTCATGTTTGTCTCCCTGTATTTCTTCTGTGAAAAAGACCAGGAGAAAGTTGTCGTTCAAAAATGCTTAACTAACTGTCTAAGTTTGGAATTCGTTATTAAATTAAAAGAACAGTTCAAGGCAAATATTTTTCTATTCGATTATTAACCCTACTCAAAAACTGCTGTTAACATAAAAATCATTTGATAGCTAAATTTTATACGCATTTATTTTGACCGTTGCGTCAACGCAACACCAGCGGTTAATGAGTTAAAAGAAATCTATTCAACTGCCGCACAGATCGCCGACTGAAGGTCGTCCAGCGTGGTGGGATGGTTAATGTAGACAGCATTTTTAATGTGCCCCACAAAAAATAGTCACAGGGACTCAGGTCCGGCGATTATGGAGGGCAATCCATGCCTGCGCCAGTAAAATATGGTTAACAGCGCCATCTCTTATCAGCTTTTGTAACTATTTCGAAAATTAACGTATACAATTATTACACTTTTCACGATAAACATACCGTTTGTTGCATTCTTCTACAGATATTTGTTTTCGATATTTTGAATTTTGAAATCAGAGACTCCTTCGCTGGATACGCTGTAAATACCTTCCTTGCGACACCGGGTATGGTCATGTTAAATGCAAAGACCGGAAAGCCCTTCTATGATGTCAATGGTTGCGAAAAGGTACGAGCCATCTAGATGTATCTCCTGGGGTTGCTCGGTCAAAACTGAGGTAGTACCTGGCATAAGTCGAACTCTGACCCTCGTGTTGCCATCGTAATCCAGAGCTATTTTCCTCTGCCATCAATCGTAAACTTGTTTGGGTGGGTGGGGGACATAATTCACAACAACATCAATAACTTTATAAGTGTTACTTTACTTTACTTTAGTACTTTATTAGAAACAAGTGTCTCCAATTTTTTTTCCTGACAGTTTATGTCACATTTTACTTTTTTTATAACATTGCTTACTTGTAATAAAACCTGCGTTTATAAGTTATGGAAATGAATATACCAATTAAGATTTTTCCAACAAAAATTAAATTATTATGCAAATTTGCAAAAAATGTAGGTGTTTTAAAATTTTATATACTCTCACTCAACATCAAAGTTTCGGGAATTTGACATATCACTGTTATTTCGAGAAAGTTTTTTTTTATTCACATTTTTTTCTGCCCTTATGTTCTTCAGAATATAAATAAAATTTACGGGTTCCATCTTTCTGTTAAAACGTAAATCACATCCAGGTGGTGTGTTGAAGAAACCACTCATCAACATAATACATAAATTTATATAAAAAGAACAATAAAGCCCTATTGCTAATAAATCATTTTCTCCTGCAGGTGACGGTAAAAAATAACATAAAATACCATCCAACAATTTTTATTCTATTCATAAAAAGCCATGAAAGAAATGAAACTTTCACGAGGAGCCCATAAATAAACCTCTAACACGTTAGTGAATATTTCCCTTTTTAATATGGAAGTATTATTTCTCTTGTTATCAATTATCAGCAATATCAAGGCATTATCTAAAATACTTCACGTTGTGGTAATGTAAAAATGTTCCCATTTTATTCATATGCTGCTGGTTTTTTTTTGTCTTATGCTGTGGAGGGTAAAATATTAAATGATATTAAATTGATTTTAATGTAGCAGCGGAAATAATGTTCTATTATTTTCTCAAAATGCAGTTTGACTCTATAGAGTGGTATTGTTAATTAAGAAGTAGTTATTGTTAAGGGAGAATACAATATATCATATTTTTTTTTCTCTCAGTAACAATGAGAAATTATTTGCAGATAAAATCTATCTTGTTATTTATGAGTTTGTGCGAGATTCATTTGATAAGTTGGTGCAAAAATAATGATAGCGACGTGAGTTTTTTTTTTTTTTGTTTTTTTTTCTACGTGATCATGCTTAAAGTCGATAGATTTCGTCCGATGATTTTCAAGTTTTTTTGTCCTCTTCATAAAGTAAGATTTGTTGAGGTCCCGAGTTATCCTAGAGGTATCGCGTCGGCTTTCGACGCCGAGGGTATTCGGTTCGAATTCCGACAAGTGTCATTAAATTCATCCATGTCTAGGCTAGATATGACCACGTTAAATCCGTAGACCGGAAACTGCCTCTATGAGGTCAGAGACGGGAGAGGGTACGATCCTCCAGGTGTCGTCATTGGGGTGCTCCGTCAAAATGGAGATGGCACCTAATTAAGGCGGATGCGGACTCTTGTGGGACTATTGTAAACCGGAGTCGCTGTCCTCAGCCCGCAAAACCTATATGGACTTGGTGTGGAATGGCCGGGGGCTATTAACAACAACTACAATAGACTTGTTGAAGTCTATAAATAAGCGTTTATTTAACAAATTTATTTGCGATTCGATTGATATATTTGCCATGCGAGATTTGTCTATCAAATTTCGGAACTACTTGTAGTCCTTCAAGTCTATAGAATACGGAAGTCGGGAGACAATATCATAAAGCAGTTGTGGGCAAACTTTGTTTGACCGTGACTCACTATCTTTAAACAAAAAGTCACTCAACACCTTATGAACATCTTTTGGTAGTAGCAACATTTTTTAAAGTCGAGGAACATCTTCTCAAAAGACAAGAAAAATTTAGTGAAATTTCACCATTTTTAAGATCAAAGAGCTGTAGATTATGGGGGCATATTAACGTTACATAATAAAAATAATCAGGTTTACACTTGTTTTTGCCAACTCTCATGTGAACAAAACTTCATATTGAAATATTAATATGTATTTGTATTTCATTTAGGTAGGAATTAACAAAAATTTTAAATTAAAGAAAGAGCATGCTTTTAAAACGATAAGCTACATATTAAAACATCGAAAATTATAAACTTCATTTAATTATATAAAATTAAAATAGCAAAATGTGAATAAGAAGAATGGTCCCAGTCCTCGAAGAGTATTTGTTCAATATTTGACGAAATAATAGAGAGATCTACTCTCGTATCATATTCCGTTTTAAGTCTTAATCATCGTATTGTTTTTTTAACAACTTATAATGAATATCAACTCTCACACAGATGGGTAAAAGCAAGTAGAAGCAATGTATATCCTTGCAAGACTGTTACACAATTAGCACACATATCTGCCACCTCTGGAAGCTAAAACGGCTCTGGTACCTGGTTAGACATCGGGTCGAACTGGGCTTGGGTGACAGATACGGACAAATCATTCCATACTGCTTCAAGTCTATGCCAAACTTCATCAATCGTAGTGGCTGGATAGCGGTGGCGGTCCGGTCTCTCAGATGACAAGAAATTTTCAATGGGTGAGAGATCTGGAGTACGTACAGTCCAGCGCAACAGTCAAATACCCTCTGAGTCGAGGTAGGTCAGACATGACAAGCAATATGCGGCCTTTCGTTATCTTTTTGAAAGATGACGTCTCCGAGGTCTCGAAGATAGGACAAGGCTGCCGGCCTTAATATTTGATAAATCTAACGCTGGCTGTTCAGATCACCGACGATGGGAGCAAGACTAGTTCGTCTCGAGTATCAAAGAGCTGACCATACTATGACAACAGGTGCAGGGCCCGTATGACCATATCGAATGAATGCAGGCCCCGTGCGTTCTACACAGTACCTCCAGACACGGATACGCCCATCTTGATGCTGCACGCAGAACCAGGACTCGTGTGAAAAGATGACTTGATGCCACTTCTGCATCCAATTTTGTAGTTGGCGGCACCACTGTCGCCGCGGGTCTCTATGCTGCAGTGTCAAGGGAAGCCGCAATGATGGTCGCCGTGCAGACAGTCCGTGATACTGCAGACGTCGCCACACTGTCCGTTCAAATACTTTTCGTTCTCCAAACAAGCCCATTTCCTGACTCAAGGTCCGTGATGTGGCTGTACGATCCTCCAAGGCCGACCTGACAACATATCTGTCCTCTCGGGCGTTAGTGGTTCGAGGCCGTTGAGATCCTGCATGGCGTTCAGTAAGACCGTCCTGAATGACCGTCCCTTTAAGTATGACCGTCCCATCTTTTCTATATTCTCATAACAGTCGTTGGATTTCGACCAATACGAGTAGCAATATCGCGGAACGACAAACCGCACTTTCGATAGACATTACGATCCTGTCGCTATCGAATTTCGATACGTGCTGGTAGCCGTTTCTCCCTCTTACACGAAGCAAAACACGATCTTCTCACAAACAACCAACATTCAAATGCGATTTCCGAATGAGAAACTCCCTGCGTAACTTTGCATTTATACAGAGTTTAATATGCCGTTTCTCCCTCCTGCTTCGTTCGATTGCGATTAAATGAAAATCATTTGCATATCCCAGGATCTTCTTCCTTTCATGTGAATTTTACATTTGTATCATCCCTCCTCCATGGTGTTGCACTTTTAATGGCCAGCAGTGTATATATATGGAGGAAGATGAGATGCTCACAATTTCAGATATATTACGCTCATGAATTTTCTATCCTTCATCACCATATCACGGATTTCTTCAATAATTTCTAGTGGTGTGACATCATCAGGGAAACCTGAAAATTCAGCATTACTTGTGTGTTCGTTACCCCGCAAACAAAAATCAACAAATCCCATGTAAATCAATGTTAGAAATTTTGAATACTCATCATAATATTAATCAAACTTTGATTTAGTTTCTGCCACCATATTGTTTCTTAGGGTAAACGTTTCGTCTTTACACGAAACTCATTTTTATCCATTGTTTGAGCAGTAACAAATATTGACCGATTAAATGGTTGTCAATCACAGACTGAGTGTCGAATCTGTTCACAATTTCACACGCGTGTCTTTGAAGCAAGCTGAAGATAAGAGCTAGCAAATTTCCTTACAGTCACGCCTTTTCTCTGATTTTGCTCGGACTTATCAAACAAACCTAAAAAATGCACGATATATCATCTGGAATGAAAATTATAATATTAATTATAATAAAAAAATTATCTGTGTTCTAAAGAGCTGTTTTTTTTTAAGTAAGGAAAATTGTAAGTATCTAAAAATCAGTTTATTAGTAAGTCGGAGACGTTAAAAATAATAAATTTTACATCTTCTGAAATACTCGGAAATCTAGAATGGTTATATCTTATAAAAATTAAAATATCTGTCATATTAAATGGTTATCTGCGAAAATTACATAGAGAGAACCCATTCCATAAACTTTATTTTTATCAAAGTCTTTTAAAGTATCTCCCATCAACTATATTTTTTACTTTGCAATACTTTCTCCGCTGGTATACTTTTTTATGTCTCGTCAGGAGAAACTCCAATCTTGCAAAAGGTCCTTAATATTTTATCCCTATTCATTAAATAATTTTTGTTATAGAACTTAATTCTTTATAAATAATTTTTAAAATGTACAAACTCTCCTACACAGATAAATTTTATTTAACTTTTTAAAAAAAAGTAGATTTTAATTCTTCGATCGAATGTTAACATCAGATATTAATTACAGTCATTTTAACTCAGCTTACATTTTAAATAATTTCCCCTTAACACATTTAAATACTGTACAAGTTACTTTTAAATTCAATAATTTAAATATAGGTCAACTATCCCATTAAGCAGTGCTATTGGAAATAAATTTAATAAACTCCAGTTCTTTTCTTAACCTTTATTATTGATTCAATTGTTTACTACACGAGACATCGCTTTTCTTTTTTATATAATCTACTAATATTAAAAATTACAGTGGTATAATAGGTCTTAACTGTTCTTTATTAAATATGTTGTTTACTTCTGAGAGCTAATTAGAGAAAGTGATACTACAAAAGCCTAAACAGACATAATACCTACAATTTTAACAAATCATGTTGAGAGGTTTATATGCGACGTGAAGTTGCTTTTTTGCTGTTTAAATGGTAGGGTTGTTTAGGAAATATAGCATGCAAAAATTTTTGTCTTCTCAATAGCTCGTTTTTAATGGGGAAAAAATATGAGTTACTAAAGTGTCAGCTGCTAGACGCATTAGAGAAAGACTCAAGGGAAAAACGGTCAATGTTCCAGCAAAATTGTTAGATTTTCCAAGAATATATTTAGTCTTCTATTTTAAGGGGAAACAAAATAAGTATATAAATGACATACATGATCTGGTGTAACCCATGATATGGTGTTGAAGGATACAACGTTAAAAATGCATGAGATATCTCAGACTGTAAGCATCTCATAAGGTCACAGTGATATCATATTGCATGAATATTTCGATATGATAAAGCTGTCGACAAGACAGGGGGCGGATTTGCTCATAATCGATGAAAACTTGAACACATGAACACCTCGAAGAAACAAGGCACTGTCACCCCGAGTCTAAAATATTGAGCATCAGTATCCAAGTTGGTTGGTCCAATTCGTTCTTCCTTCGTACCTCATTTCAACGCCAGTGATGATGAATATCACTCATCAAAGTTTTGTGGGGATAGTAAGTTATAATAATCAATTATGATAATTACAAGTTAATATAAAATTCTTGTAGTAAAAAATACTGATATTTCATATTATAAGAATGAAAGTATAAATAAAAATTTTCCGGGACAATTTTTTTCTGCTGTTTGAATATTTTTGGCGTTTTTAAAGCTAATATAAATAATGTACATAAATCTACAAACAGTGTCATCAATTAGCGGTTCCTTCTAATGAGTAAAGTTTAGGCATAAGGTTTATCGGAAGAAGAATATCTAACTAATTTTATTCTTCATTAAAATCAAAATAAAGAAAATTGTAAAATCAAAATTATAAATGAAATGTCCATTTGTAGTATGTATTTTGTACAGGTTTTTTTAATTTATTATTTATGAGGAATATATTTTTCAAAACAACTCGTAATAAAGATAAATACAGGGTTATTCAAAATCAACGTACAAACTTTTAGGGAAGGTAGAAAACAAAACAGAATCACATAGAAATGTATGACCGGAAAAGCAAACCGCAGGTCTGCGTTTCCGGTCAGACATTCCTATATGATTCTGTTTTGTTTCGAGTTTTCTAGGACCCCTTAAAATTTGTACATGGAGTTTTGAATCACCCTATATATATATATATATATACACACACTCATGGACAAACATTTAGCGCACCAAGAAATAATTGCGGGATCGTAACAAAACTTGCAATGAAGGTACATGTCGGGGAGATATGCAAATGATTACAAATGCAGCGTGATTGCGCATTGCGTATAGCCGGTAGAGAGCGTTGGACATCGTGCTATGTGGAGTATAAATCAGGTAACCAAAGCTTGTTTGAGTATGCTGAATCATTTACAAAGGAAGAGCTGAGATAGACATGCCATTACGCCGTGTTCGAAGACAATATAAGCAGTTGTCGCAGATTGAGAGGGGGAGAATAGTCGGGATGTTGGAAGCTGGGTGGTCAGCTAGGCGAGTAGCTCGTCAATTAGGCCGCTCTGATTGTGTTGTGAGGCGGTGTTGGCACCAGTGGACCCGAGAGATGTCATGTACATGAAGACCAGGCTCAGGACGCCCTCGACAGACCAGTCGTCGAGAAGACCGCCACATCGTAAGAAATGCACGCGTACAGCCAACTGCTTCATCGGCCGCCATCCAGGCACAGGTAGCACCTTCACTAGGGGCCTCTGTGTCTTCTCGAACCATACGAAGGCGCCTGGCTGAAGGACAGTTGGTATCGCGGCGCACATTACGTGTGCTGCCCTTGACGCCCACCCATCGATGCCTCCGTTTGGAGTTTTGCCGCGCATGAGGAAACTGGACTGCACCGGAATGAAACCAGGTCGTCTTTAGCGACGAATCCAGATTCAATCTCGGCAGTGATGACAATCGTGTTCGTGTGTGGAGAGCCCGTGGTGAACGCTTCAATCCTGCCTTTGCTGTACAGCGACACATCGCTCCCACAGCTGGTGTGATGGTATGGGGTGCCATTGCCTACAATAAACGGTCACCCCTAGTATTGTTCCGTGGCACCATGACAGCCCAACGGTATGTTCATAAAATCCTGCAACCACATGTGTTGCCACTCATGCAACGACTCCCAGGAGCCATTTTTCAACAATACAATGCTCGGCCTCATACGGCAAGGGTGTCACAAGACTTTCTCAGCACTGTTACTACCCTTCCTTGGCCTGCCCGATCCCCAGATTTGTCTCCAATCGAGCATATCTGGGATCATTTGGGACGACGAGTTGGGCATCCCACGACTTTGAACGAACTAGATGCAAGGTTACAGCAAATATGGAACGAAATGTCTCAAGACATCAAACAGAACTTGTATGACTCAATGCCCGATCGTATAGGATCGTGCATTCGCGCTAGAGGGGGTCCAACGGAGTATTAACTCCTCCGTTCTTTTGCCTTTTTCTCTGAAATAAATTATCCTTTTTCTTTGATTTTCTTATCATTTATTTATATCAAAGTAGTCATTTCGTATGTGAAATTTCGTTTCATTTTGACGACTCCTTCTTGGTGCGCTAATTTTTTTGTCCATGAGTGTATATATATATATATATATATATATATATATAACATTTGCGAAGAAAGTTCGGTGAATGTGTCAGTAGTTACATGGATTGTTGTATTACATGAAACACCTGTTACTGTCCTTCAAAGTAATCCCCGTAGGCGGTAATGCACATCTGGAAATGGAAGTAGAAGTCTTGGAAACTCCTGGCGGAATCGTCTCTAGGGATGGCCTTCAGCTGGGTCGTAGCATTAAGTTGGATGTCCGAAATGTACAAAAGCCTGTGGTCCTTCAGGGCTAATTTCAATTTGGGGAACAAGAAAAAGTCCAGGGGAGACACGGCCAGGAACTGCTGCACCAGAAAAGCAGTATATGGCCGGGCATTGTCGTGAAGCAGGGTCCAGTTGCCTTGCCTGGCGTACTGACGGCGTACCCGATTGATCCGTTGCAGCAGGCGTTTCAGTATATCCACGTACTTATCGGCATGTAACGTGGTGCCCTCAGGGAGGAATTCTGTATGGATGAGAGCCTCAGAGTCGAAGAAAACCACGAGCATTGTCTTGATGTGGGATTTCTCATTTCGCACCTTCTTTATTTTCTGTGACTTTGGACCCAGCCACTCCATACTCTGTGGCTTGCTGTAGGGGTCATACTTCAGACACTAGGTCTCATCACCCGTGGCAATGGTTTTCAGGAAATTTGGGTTTCGATCCGCCTTGTCGAGGAAGTCTCCACAGGCGTCAAGCCGAATTTGCATTTGTTCTGGCGCCAAAGTGTGGGGCACAAGTCGGGAGCAAAGCTTGCTTTTACCCAAATCCTGGGTCAGCATGAGGTGGGCCAACTCACGACGAATTCCCACTTCCGACTCTATCATTCGCATTGTCACACGACGATCCTTGGCCAACAATATCTTCACTTCCTGTACATTGTCCGGGGTGCGTGCAGTTGCAGGACGACCACTTCTGCGGGAGTCTTTTATAGTGTTCTGCGCTTCTCGGAAGCGTTTAAACTACTCTTACACGCCATCCAAGGTGACAGCACGTTCTTCTTAAACTTTTAGCAGCATTACATGAGTCTCTTTCGCTGGTTTTCCAAGTTTGAAACATAACAGCATATTAGTTCACTGATCCATTTTGAATTCCGACCGAGGGCACAACACCTTCACTCTACAACGAATTGTTTCCACACGATAAGCAAACTCGCATGGCCGCCGCTCAGGAACTGGTTCAGATCAGTCATCACCTGTCCGGCACGGTATGCGCCGGTTGCTAAGTCTTACGAAAGTGAGCACTATGGCGTCATTCACCGAAATTTCTGGGCAAAGGTTGTGTGTGTGTGTATATATATATATATATATTAGTGTGGATCGAAAAAAATAAATATTTTTTTTTCCGAAACGCTTTAGTGCGGAAAAGTTGCCTATTGTAATAAGAAGAAAAACAGAATACAAAAAATTAAAATCGGTTAACATCTTCCATTCGCGCATCGTACTTGAAGTTTATGAAAAATTTCAAAAATATCGATATTTTTGCAATTTTTTTCTGTTAGTATAAAATATACATGCTTTAGCTTTTTATGCTCCTTGTACGGTTTAAGTGACCTAAATAAATTAAATTCTGATCATAAATCTAACTTTTTCTGTTCGCGCAACGTCTTTGAAAAAACAGAAATTTAGCAATTTTTCGCAATTTTCACTGTGCAACTCTTCGTTCGATTTGCTAGAACAAAACGACCCAGAACTCACAACTCGGAGATGGTTGCACGTCGAGTTCCACCCACAACCTACCCAACCAACCATCCAATTGGTGGGTGTGGTGTTTACATTACATTTACATCTATTTACAAATATTTTCCATAGAGTAGGATTATTTGGCTTACTCTTTTTTACTTTTTCTTTTTTATATCTATACATATTTAACGTCTGATTTTTTGGAGAAAGAATGCATAACAGATCTAGACTCCAGTGTTGCTCGGACATAGCCATCTCTAGCTACATGTCCACATACTTTATTCAAGTCCTTTGTCACAATTTTGACGCACCTCTGCACAGCCTGGGTTTGACAGGGAAGCTTTAGTATTTCTCTCATTGGTATAGTTTTAGAATTGATGAATGGTTTAATATCATCTTTAATTAGGTTCTGCACCATTGAGGAAGGATACACCACACAGGAATTCCAATTAATAATTTCAATGTAATCGGAAGCTTGAAAGTTTATCTTTGGTGGTACGGAATTTCTATCAGTCTTCTTATTTGGGACTGTTTGTCTTGCTTTTAAGATCATTCTGTAACCATGCTTCCAAATATGTTCTCTTCAACATATTCAGAATATGTTTCCTCAACAAGCATTGCTAACAGAACATTTTCTGGGTGCGCAAAGAATACATTTCGTTGAATTTCTGGATTGACAACTTGAAGTAATTAGTCGGATAAAAACCGTGTTGTTTGGATTGCTTGAAAGACATGTTTTCGTCCGTCAGTAAAATATTTGTTCTTTTTTACGGTAAACCACATAGCCATATATGATTTCAAGATAAAGCCAATTATTTCTTTTAAGTTTTCGGATGAATCTGATGAACTTATATAAAACCTAAGGACTCGGTTGGCCGCAGTTAGCCATCTGGTATGGGACAAAGGAAAGAGTCCCTATTTGCCAAGTCTAATGGACATTGTCCCAAGGTGAATGCATTTGAAATGTCAAAAAAATACTATTGGTATTTGCTCAACAAATTCCTGTCTATATCAGGAATCGAACAATCTATGGGTTCATAATCAACCACAGGGAGTTCTTCACAGCAAGTGAGCTGCTGCCCGATCGGCCCACTAAAAGAATTAGGTCCTGCAGTTTGACCGTCAATATGTTGGAAAATGGGGTGAAAAGGAAGCTCATTAAAATGCAGGAGGCATATGCACCACTGTAGCGGACGTCCTACATGATATTCTGGTCGTTGGATGACACCGTTCTTCCATCCAGAGTTGGTTACATTGACATTACACCCTACTACTTTTAGTTTTTCTAGTGATATTGATAGTTCAGACAAACGAGAAATAATGGTATGAGTTATATCATTTGATAGACTCGAGGAAGGAGATACATGTTCAATATAAGTTGATCCAGTTTCCTGAATAAAAGAATAGTGTTCTTATATCCCATTCCTCAGAAATTACTTGGCATTCTATTTTTCAACGAACAAAGTATCATCTTTTGTCAGTCAAAGAAAAGACACCAAGTTTCCTCAGTAGGTGTGACTTCAATTGAGTTTAAACAAGTTCACCCTATTTCAAGTGAGTTCTGGTGCGTTTTGTTCTAGCAAAACGAACGCAGAGCAGAACAGTAAAAATTGCAAAATATTGATAAATTTCTCTTTTTTCTAAGACGTTGCGCGAGCGGAAAAAAAATAGATTATTGATCAGGATTTAATTTATTTAGGTTATTTAAACCATAAAATAAGCATAAAAAACTAAAGGATGTTTATATTTAAAGTTTTAACAAACAGAAAAAAATTGCAAAAAAAATCTTGATTTTTGCAATTTTTCATAAACTTCAAGTACGATGCGCAAATGGAAGATAATAATCGATTTTAATTTTTTTATGTCGTTTTTCTTCTTTTAACAATAGGCAACTTTTCCGCATTAAAGCGTTACGAAAAAAAAATATTTATTTTTTTCGATCCACCCTAATATATATATATATATATATATATATATATATATATATATATATATATATATATATATATATATATATATTATATATATATATATATATATATATATATATATATATATATATATATATATAGAGAGAGAGAGAGAGAGAGAGAGAGATACACATATTAATAAGGTTAGGCAGTTACAGAATAACAGCGCGTTTTATTTATAAATTAGGCAATATATATGCAAAAATTCATTATTCTCAGTAATAAAATCTATCCTACTGTCAAAATTAATTTTACTATTATTTCTATATTGCAAGAGTCATTTCCTCAATAATTTAGTTCTATGCATTAAATTCAGATTACTTAGTCGCATTTCTAAAGAGACTTCTTTTTTTAAGGATTTATTTCGATTGGCACTTTTCCAGAATAAGAGAATGCTCCATATGCTTTGCCACGTTTATGTTGTCAACGCTTTGAAAAAAAAAAATATGCTGCTGATATTGAATGCAGAAAGATAGGAGTTTAATGTCAATATTTGAAATCCCTTTGGGGTCTATTTGGTTTGGTCTTTCGGATGGATACGTTAGAAATAGTTTAGACAGTTGTTGATGGATAATGTAATATGTTATCTTTCGAGAGAATTTCTGTATTATACTGAAATTAATTTTTAAATGACATAATATATAATGTATTGTAAGAGAAAACAGGCTGATCTTTTATAATGCTGAGCTAAAATTATATATATATATATATATATATATATATATATATATATATATATATATATATATATACATTATATATATATATATATATATATATATATATATATATATATATATATATATATATATATATATATATATATATATATATATATATATATATATATATATATATATACAGGTAACCGTCCTATAACACAGTAGATAGGTTCCTAGAAAATACCGTGTTGTGTTAAACCATGTTATATGAGACCCAGAGGCAGTTCAAGAAAGGGGGGTTACGTTCTGAAAACTTATTAAAAACAAACATTTTTTTTTAAAAATTCCATATTAGCAACTTAATCTTTATTAAAAATATAAATATATGTATAACCCAAAATGAAAAGAAACAGAAAAAAATATTTTCATTTATTGCGACCTTAATTTATTAAATTTCTCCGTCATCACTCACTGCTCAGTACAATGAAACGAAACCCTTTTTTCAGTTAAAGGATATCATTTATACTTTCAGAACCTTTTTATTCATTTAGATTTTGTGCACCTTCAATCCTCTTTAAAAAATCTGTAATTTTGGTTTATTTGATGATTCTTACAAAGTCATTGTATATTCACGGTATGGAGATGGACAATTAATTTTGTAGCTTCATTTTTAATTTTCGGCATCTTTCAGTCGAAGGGTCTGCATTCAGGAAAAATGATTCAATATTTTTGGCTAAGCTCAGGCCTTCTTGTAATTTTATAGAGTTATAAATGAATAAACTGTAAATTGTTTATACATTTTCATGAAAAGCCACCATATTTAATTGTTCCTTCCCGTCATTATTTTAAGATAATTTAGTTTTAAAATGTGTTAAACAAAAATCATATTATCTAGTGCTGTAGAAGTAAAGTGGTGTACAAAGGTTTTTGCAAGTTTTTTATCGTGTTTGAACGAAACCTTGTTGTAACATGTATATATATATATATATATATATATATATATGTGTGTGTGTGTGTGTGTGTGTGTGTGTGTATGTATGTACAGATAGATAGATAGATAGATATAGATATATAGATGGATAGGTAGATGTATAGACACAAGGTGATACTAAATTAATAGTACAAACTTAAGGGTTGGTACAGCACACTGTAAAAATCATTTATTTTATAGGAAAGTATGGGCGCAATATCTCTTTCCTTTGTTTGTGACTCAACACGTCACTTGCACCGATACTTTCCTTTACAATAAATAATTGTTACAGTGTCCTCTTCCAACTCTTTGCCATGTAAACAAACACTGTATACATGGTGATTCCAAATTCATGGTGTTTTCACCATGAATACGGACAGTGTTTGATTCCTTACATTTGCAACTATCTACAAAAATCGCATTTACTTCAAAATAAGAATTACGTAGAAGAATAAAAAGAAGGGAAATTTTAAAAAAATAATTGGTCGGATAATCCTTATAGAATATAAAAAATTTTCTAAGTTATACAAGGATACATATTGACAAATAATGGAAAACTTCAAATCATTCCATACATCGCAAAAAATTAAGCGTTTTTATCCACAAATCCTGAAAACTTATTTTCTTCTTGGGGAGATCAGTATTATTTTTTTAAGAAAAGTTCTTAAAAGTCACTTTTAATTTTATTAAAAAAATATATTAAATTTATATCGTTGATTGTTATTATTAACTTTTAATAGATGACGCTTTTTAGAAAATACGTGTCTGAAATATAGATTTTTTTTTTTATGTTAAAATTTTTATACTAGCATTATGATTGGGAAAATCACTAAACGAATCTGCAGGGGAAACACAGAAAAACTCGAAATACATCAAGCATCTTTCTTTAGTGAAAAACCATCTTGACGTACTGAAAGCAACTTTATATACCTTGTAGGAAATTTTCTCTGATATATCACAATTTGTTGGCCTCTGGAGAAAGTATAAACTCATCTTTCATCTTGTCAGAAGTTTCTAGGAGAACGTACAAAGATGGGCGGAGCGAGGTTGTGCGGGCCTTTCATATATCGTTAACATCTGCCATGCTCTCCTTTGGGTATTCCATTATGTGCAGAAAATCTGGTCTTTCTGTATATTCCTGTAAACTTTTCGCGAATTGTGAAATAATTTCTTTTCTCCTGATTGAAGATGTAAACAATCTTTAAGATTTGAAAAAAACTGTCCTTATTTTTTGTATATATATATATATATATATATATATATATATATATATATATATATATATATATATATATATATATATATATACAGTAGACTCTCGTTAATTCGAACTCGGTTAATTCGAACTTTCGTTAAATTCGAACTAATCCAAAGACCTCAAAAACTGACATTGGAGTTAATGTTAAAAATATCTCATTAATTCGAAATAAATTTTTATAAATTCGGTTTATTCGAACAAAAAATTAGACAAAAAATTTTTCTTTTTCCACAATTAACGGAGAAAATACACGCTGTATTTATTGTTTTGTGTGTCAAAATCACCTGTATTTTTTTTCTATGAAAGAGGCACATGCCCGCATTCCTAGACTATTGCATTTCCGCTAAACGTTAGTGGCTATTGTCCTTATCAGTGCTTAACGGACAAAGCGACTTTCCGTTATTTGTATCGATTTTCTTAGAATTTCAGAAAAACCAGTCTTTACTACAGATTCTAGGGAGCTGCGTCAGTTATGCTGGCAGAGCAGACAAGTTAATGTGATCTAGTTTTTCTTCCTCAGTGTGTGATGTGAAAGTGTAAATATTCAGAATCTCTACGTGTGGAAAGTACAAAGCCCTCATTTTGGAGACAAAGGTAGAAATTTTAAAGAGAGTAGAGAATGGCGAATGTAAAACAAAGTTAGCAGCTGACTATGGAATTAAAAAAAATGTCTTGTCAACTAATTTGAAAAGCAAGGAGTCAATTTTAGATTCATGTAAAAAATCAATATTTGCTAGAGGAAGGAAACGCATGAGAAATGCATCCCATGAATATCTAGAAAAAGCTCTACTGTTATGGTTCCAGGATGTTAGATCTCGAAATTTTCCGATAAATGGACCCTAGTGCTGACGAAGGCTGATGAATTGGCAAGTCGAATGGGTATTGAAGATTTTAAATGCATTGATGGATGGCTTTTATAGATTTAAGTCAAGACACAATATTTCTTATCAAACTGTATGTGGCCAAAGCTCTGATGTAAACGAAGACGTATGCACTAATTTCGGTAGGAAACTGCCAGGGCTTTTCTCTACTTACCTGCCGAAAGATATTTTTAATGCGGCCATAATGGACAAAGCTATAATGGACTCTATTAAAACTCTGAAATCATTTATTCAGATGGAACCTTCCAATGAAAATGAATTGAAAAGTTTACTTCCAATCGAGAAGTTGGCTGAACAGTGTAGGCATCATAAACAAAACCAAACATCCACTTTACAGTTTTTCCCCAAAGTGTAATTCGTATTTTTAATTAAAGTTTATTTTCTACTATATATCTTCTGCTTCATTTTATGACTAAGGCAAGTCTGTATTGCTTTTTAATATGTTAATTTTAGATAACATGGTATAATACTACATTTTCTGGGGTTGTACATACTAGGAGATTTTTCTTCTTCAGTGACACACTTTTAAAGTTATATATTTTGTCTTAATATCGGATAATTCGAACTTTTTTCTGAGAACCTCTGAGTTCGAATTAACGAGCGTCCACTGTATATATATATATATATATATATATATATATATATATATATATATATATATATATATATATATATATATATATATATATATATATATATATGTATATATGTATATATATATATATATATATATATATATATATATATATATATATATATATATATATATATATATATATATATATATATATATATATATATATATGTATATATATATATATATATACACCTATATATATATATTTACGCTGGAGTTTATATTTTTAACACTTTCCCGACGGAATGGGAACTTCGCACGCTCCCAGTTCAGGGAGAATATTCAATACTGAGTGATGTCAGTTGAGATTTAGATTTTTGGATTAGTTTATTTAACTAACATTGTTGTGAGTTTAATATTCAAGGTGAGTACTACGCATTTGACATGCAAATATTTGTAGTTCTTTAATTTATCAACACTTCGATGGTCTTTTATTTTCATCTGTTTAATACTTTGGGAATTGTTATTAAGTACCTTTTAAAATTCTTATATATTTTGAAGAAGAGATTGACGAAGGGATCTATGACCCATTAAATTCTTCTTTGGAAGTAATTAGAATAAACTGGAAATAGAAAAGAAAATTTTATTCCATTTACATTTTTAAAAAGTTTCCTGAAAAATAATTATCTATGCATATTATAGACGCTTAAAATGAAATATTACGCTTAAAATGAAAAAAACCCGATTTTTTCATTCTCTTTCAAATCTCTTTTCAAATCTCTTCAGAAAGTTCACACAAAATAAATTTATTATTTTGTAAATTCTTCAGGCGTATACACAAATTCAAGCATAAAAGAAGTAACAACTGTCTTCTATACAAAAGAAAATTCTATAAATACAAGTTAGGATACCAGAATTTTCAATGCAATACACGCCAATTAAAGCAGTTGCAACGCATTAAATTCTCACTACGAAATTGAACTGAGTTTCAATGCCAATGTCAGGTATATTTATAGATTTCCAAAGCGCCTTCTATAGGTCAGTGACAGCTTTATATTTCTTCAAGCTTCCAGAAAGGTTTAATCGACAATCTGGCGACCAAAATAAGTCATAAAATTCATCGTCAATTTCGCAATAACTATTATATTTGGCGAAATTCCCATAGACTCCCATGTTAAATACATAGCAATAACAAATCTTCCATAGAAGCCATATTAATGAAAGAAAATGCAATATTTACAAAATTCTAAATAATATTATTTAAAAGTGGATATATTCCTGAGGATTTTTTTAAAATTTACGTTTGTCATTTTTAAAAAAAATTCTTTTGAAATTAAAACATTTAAATGAGGAACTGTATCCTCAAGAACTAGAAAGATTTCGTAGACTTGCAGTTCTTTTAAATAACCGCTCAATTTTATGAAAATTGAATGAAAATTCTTTTATCAATTTGAAAAAGAAATTCAGCATATTTTGCATACTATACACATCACTGACTGAGTTAAACAATCAAGTTTTTAACTCACATACATTAATTGAAGGAGAGTTGATTCAATTTATTTTTTCGGCATTGAAAACTTCACAAAAGGGGCAAAAAATTTGCTCAAATTATCTCCAAGTTTTTATTATTGAATTATGGGTATTTTGCACCAAAACATTTTTATGGTTTAGCTGAAACAAGAAACAGAGGTTTTGGAGTAGTGTTTAAAAAATAAAATAGAATAAAGGAAGGCATTCAGGAATTTTTTTCCTAAGAATTGAATAACTGCAATGAATTGGTTCTCCAATATTACTGCTCCAAGTTATGTGTAGCTCACTTATTTTAGCATAATTATTTGATGTCTTAAAATCCATTTTAAAGGAAAACTATGCATAGTTTAACATAGAAAACTATGCATAGTTTTCTATGTATAGTTTAACGAGCTAGAAAAGTTATAAATATTGTTCTTAAAAAGATCATATAAAACACTAAATTCAGAACCGAAAGTATTAGAAAATTCCTTTAGCGCAGACTTGTCATTTGAATTATATAAAATATTTTTTTAAATGTTTTAAACAATGTACGGACAAAGATAATGCAAATCTCTGAACCTGCGTCTGAAAATAATAGAAAATCCCCTTAAGCACACATTTGTCATCTGCGTTCCGTATTATCAATACAGGCTACGCTTTTTGCATACTTTAATTGAAAACGAGTTTAATGTGTGTTACATTCTACTATTACACTGATATAAGAAATAAATATAGTAACTCTAAGTTTATAGTCAAGAGTTTGCAAATGGAAACTCAAATTTTTCACAAATATTATTTAAATATTCAAACAGAATATTTAACTATTATTTGTTTATCAAATACATTTTTTATTGTTGTCTTTGTCTGATACATTTCTACATGTAACTACCTGATACCTATGTAAAGAGTTATTTTCCAAAATGTTTATCTTATGATTGAAAATTTAATACGAAATATGCATATTTCTAAACTCAATGTTAAAAAAAATTACATTTTGAGTTTTTACTTTTGTTTTGACCGCTAACTACGATTTCGACTGCTTGACAAATAGAGTTTTTTATATAGCATATTTACTGATAAAACTTTAACAAAGGAGATTTTTGCATGAATATGTGAAGGACTAGTTTGAATTAATTTTTACAGATTTCAAGATAAAAGGAAGATCATGTCATATTTGCTTAAATTCACGAAGCTTTTCTAGCTTTACTAATGATTTTTTTTTTCCGTTCTCTTTGCTGGAATGTTGCCAAAAGAATTCCAATCAAACTTCAACCGAATTCATTTCAGTGAAATGTATTTGACTTAGCCAAGCATAGCACGCTGAATTGCTGTAGACTCTATGCAAACACTTTATGCAAATTATTTCACAGATAATACAGCATACCAAACCGGCGATAGATACATGATGTTTAGATAAAAGTATTCTGTGATTTGAAAACTTTTTTATTTTCAAAACTTTACGGCATTTTTTGTCAATGTATTATTAAATTATATGTAGAAGTTAAACGTTTACATGTGACAAGAAAATATTTCCCTTACAAACATTTGAGGTTAATGGCGTAATTTTTCATATTTTTTATCAGGTCGAAGTATGTGGAGGCACATATTAGAAGGCATTCGCACTTGATCAGCGAGAATCATTGTTTGCATTCAATAGGTCAACGTCTAAATAAACCATTACCATGCCTTGGTGTCATGTCTATTTTGACCAAAAACATCCAAAGGTGACATATCGAAGGCTCGTGTCTTCCCACATCCCTCTGTCCACATGGAATAAATTCCCGGTATACGGATTTAATGTGCCCATATGAAACCTAGACACGAATGTATAAAGTTGCGATCATCGGCATTCTAAATGACCACCGTCCGTATATATATATATATATATATATATATATATATATATATATATATATATATATATATATATATATATATATATATATATATATATATATATATATATATATATATATATATATATATATATATATATATATATATGTATATATATATATATATATATATATATATATATATATATATATATAATGTATATATATATATATGTATATATATGTATATGTATATATATATATATATATATATATATATATATATATATATATATATATATATATATATATATATATATATATATATATATATATATATATATATATATATATACTGCTGGCCACCCAAATTGCAACACCAAGAAAGACAAGAGATATCACAACAAAATTTATTTTGTAGATAACATGTTGACCAAGTATCAAATGATTAAATTTATAGACTTCTGTAAAGTGTGGTTCCTGCCAAAATCAGTAGCCAGAGTAGCCGCCATTGTTGGAGATCACCGCTGCCACACACCTCGGCATTGATTCAAAGAGACTTTGGATGAGTTCTTGGGGTACAGCAGACCAAGCAGCTTCCACACGTTGCCAAAGTTGATCTGCTGTGGCACCTGGGGATGGAATCTGGGTCAATCGTAGAGCAACCATGGACCACATGTTTTCTATCGGCGAAAGATCCGGAGAGCGAGGCGGCCAGGGAAGCAATTCAATCTGGAGATTGACGAAGAACCTTTGGACAATGCGTGACACGTGTGGTCGCGCATTATCCTGTTGAAATATGGCTGTGGGCAAGCCCTGAACGTAAGGAAGGACAACTGGTTCCAACACCTCGGAGATGTAGCGCTGGCTGTTTAAAGTACCGGCAATGCGTACTAGAGGTGTGCGAGAGTGATATCCAATACCGCCCCATACCATAATACCCGGTGTAGGAGCAGTGTGGCGGTGCATAACGCAGCTGTTCAGCATCCTCTCTTCACGGTGTCTCCAGACTCGAATGCGACCATCGTGGTGTTGCAGACAGAAGCGTGACTCATCAGTAAAGACAATTTCATTCCATTCTGCCGTCCACATCCTTCTGTCATCGCACCATTGACGGCGGAGACGTCTGTGGTTCTGTGTCAAGGGTAGACAAAGCAATGGACGTCTTGCGGACAGACCACTCTGCTGTAAACGGCGTCGAATGGTACGGGTAGACACTAGATGATGCGTTACAGACTGCATGTTCTGTGCTATGGTTCGTGATGTGACTGAGCGATCCGTCACTGCCATGCGCACAATTTGCCTGTCATCACGTGAAGTGGTGCGCTGAGGTGGATGCGATCGAACACGCCGGTCCGTCGTACCCTCCTGCATCCAACGATCACTTATCCGCATTACAGTTGTTTGGTTTCGTCCAACACGACTACCGATTTCCCTGAAAGATAATCCACAGTCTCGGTAGGCCACTATCCTTCCTCTGTCGAACTCGGATACTTGATCAAAAGATGATCGCTGTTTTCGACGAGGCATAATTAATCGTTTTTTTGAAAAAAAAACACAAGAAAAACACAATTGCCGTACTTGAAATCGTCGAAATCTCCAACCCTTAAATAGCGCTTTGTAGTGACGTCACAGGCGCGCGTGATGTGCGTCTGCACTGAAATTCTAATCATTTGCATATCTCACCTCCGCTAATGCATGTTGTAAATTTCATGTTATTTGCATGTCTCCTTCAGGGTGTTGCATTTACAGTGGCCAGCAGTGTGTATATATATATATAGCAACCTCGGACACCTAATCATTAAAAGGTTAAATGAGTATTCGCAGCTATGGAAAAACCCTGTGTAATGTGATAAAACATATTTAAAATGCCAATGTTTAATTATTTTAGAACTAATATTTTGCACACAACCAGTGTTTTACAGTTTTGCAGTAAAATTTAAACCATTATTTTTATTAAAACGCATAAGTTGCGTAAAATACCAGATTGAAAATATTTATAAATAAAATTTAAGTTTGAAAATTAGATGTATAGTTTTCCCATTTCATGAAAAGAAAAACATGCAAACATTTGTAAATATTGAATAAAACAATTTCCAAAAATCGAATAATCAGCGTGGAAATGGGTGAAAAATTTCTGTACATTAAAAATATATGCGTGGAATATATATCGAATAATTGCAATTGTTGTTTGAAAATTCCTTGGTTTTAATGTAATAAGGATCAAGGTATATTTTTAAAAGCCTACTTAAAAACACATTTTTATGAAAGGACAAGAGCTTCTGTAGATGATTATTCATACATTAAGACAGGATATTATATTTTCGTTTCGAATCTTCATAAAACTTCCTTCAAATGAAACTCCCCTCATGCGAAATTCGTAAATAAAGAATTTTTCACATATAGAGATAAAATTTTAACCGAAGTCTTAAAGTTTTAAAGTCAGAAAGGATTCGCTCAGTTCAAAAATTTTTAACTCAATGCATAATGTTTCAAAACTTTTTGAAGGCACGATGAGCAGTTGTCTTCTGTTATAATATGAAATAATTTTTATGTTCTCAAGACAGTTCCTGAAGTTGTGGGTTGGAAAATCATGAAAATAAATACATTACAAAAGAATATAGAAAATCGAAGTTTTAACTGCAAAATCGTAACCAACTTCAAAAATTTCTTTTTCTATTGTACACGCAATATTTCGAAAAATAATATTACTTCAGACAGAAATCTGGAAATTCTCAAGACAGAGGATTTTAATTTTAAAATGAACAAGGAATTAAGTCTGAAAACTTTTGAATATTATCTTCAATGTTGCTTACTTTCGTGCATCTTTAAAATTCTCCTTTATGGAAAGATACTACACACACACACACACACACACACACACACACATATATATATATATATATAATTATTATTCTTCATAAAACAATGCTGAAAAATGTCTTCTTCGACCTCAAGTGATTTAATGTGGAAGAAAACAATATTATGAAACAAAATTTTAAGTGTATAATGGGGATATTAGCATGCTGCAAATTTTAAAGAAAGTGTTTATTCCTTGTTGATAAAAGAAACATTAATTTGACTTTTTATATGAAAGAATGAAGTTATTTGAGGATTCCTGTTTGAGTCCATTTCATTCATTCGAGTATACAATGTACAATAGATAGCATATGCTCAGATTCACAAAGAACCTTCATCTGGGCTTCCGATATTCTTTTCATAATTATTTTTTCTGGGAGGTCGCCAAAGTAGTTTTGATATAAAACATTTCACCAAACTCAGTCGTAAGAGAATTAAAGGTGAGCAGGTTGCAGTTTAACTCACTAAATTATGATTACGGGTATGCATTCTTATGCAAAGTCAGTACATCAAAGAACGTAATAGAGAAATAAACTCTGAATATAATTTTTCATAAATGTAAAGATGATTTAAAAAGCCTCAGAATTAATACTGTTGATATTTCGAAAGCTCTGTTAAAAGCAGTCTGGAGAAATTATAGTATTGGATTTTAACCTGTTGATTTGCCGTTTTTGATATATTAAGGAATCTTTTTAGTTATACCTAAAAATTTTAAATTATAAAATAATAATGAAGCCTAAATTTTTTCCGACTTTCAAACGGATATTTTAATACTTTAATTAATATTTAATCTTTATTATTATAAATGTATTAATCAACATAATAAACGAGATTAATGGGTATGACCCTTATTGAGTTACTTTATATATATATATATATATACATACACACACACACAGGTGGTTATCAAAATAATGGGAACACATATCAATATTAGTGGTGTTTATAAAAGTGCTTTGTATTCCTTAAAGAACAAATCTAGGGACTACTATTTTTTATAGAATAGATTGTATACATTATTGTACTCTAAGGTAGCAGTAATGAAACTATGGGCATCAGACTCTTTGGGGGATAGCGTAAGATGTCAAACCTTGTAGACCGTGCAGATAGGGCAAATTGTTGAAGCGCGTCTAATTGGAGTATCTGTTACATCATCCCCATGGTTTTGGGTGTTTACCAAGCTATGATATCGAAAGTCATGACGGCATACAGAGTGCACGGATATACATCCTTTGTGAAACAGAAAAGGGGATGGAAGGGAAATCAAAGTGAAAGAGACTGACGGGTGTTGAAGCGGATTGTAACATCAAAAATGTAGACAACTGCAAGCAAATTTACCGTAGAGCTCCATCTCAATCTGCAGGCTCCAGTGTCAGTCATTACAGGAAAGCGAAAACTACACAAACAAAACATTTAAGGGAGAATAGTAATTCCGAAGCCCCTTGTGACAGATGTGATGACAAAACGTCCTCTACAGTGGTGCCACGAGCACAAATCCTGATCGAGTGATACGTTGAAATATGACATTTGGTTAGACTAATCATTGTTCCCTTTGTTCCCAGAAACAGGACGTGTGTATGTCTGAAGAACACCTACACAAGCGTATGATCATCCTTGTCTTATGCCAGCTGTCAAACATGGAGGGAAATTTCTCAAGGTTTTTTGGGCCATCTCATTGTTTTCAAAAGGGATCTATAGAAACCCTGAAAGGGAGATTGACTGGGAAGGACTATGTTGAACTTTTAGCCGACCAGATCTATCCAACGGTGGAATTTTTTTTCCTGCAGAAGATGGCATTCTACATGATGATAATGCTCCGATCCATACAGCTAGACGTATAAGGTTGTGGTTTTAGGAACATAAGGACCAAGTCAAACATCTTATCTGGCCCGCAAAGTCCCTAAACCTCAATATCATCGAACTGCTGTAGTCTGTTTTAGAGAATAGAGTCAGGAATTGATATCCACCAACAGTAGCTCTACAGGAACATTGACGATTTATCCATAAAGAATGGTATAATATTACCTTAACCACTATTCATGACATATTCAATTCCTTAGTTTTTTCAGGTGGTATTAAATGCCATAGCTGGTCCTATGCCTTATCAATAAAGAGTTTCATGCTATTCCTAAATGTTTCCATTATTTTGACAACCACCTGTATATATAAACACACTTTTCTGATGATCTCCTAGTAGTTGAAAATTTACAGGGGACTTTAATTACTTTGATGTCCATGTTTATGACTGAACTTTCCATCAAGATGTTCGATTTTTTCCTTCCTTTATTCTCGGTGAAGTTTTATGCGGAGTACCCACCTAGAAAGAATATTTTATAAAATAAAATATTTTTCTCAGAAGAAAATAGAAATATTTCAATCTCAAACCACAGTTTCAATATATTATAGGAACTTAGCATTTGTCTTTTAACTTTAAAAATGAACACAGTTAAAATGTAAAGTACTATACAGTTGTTGTTTTTGTTGTTGTTGTTGTTGTTTCTAATGCCCCCTGGCTGGAATTTCAAGACCAGGTCCATATAGGCTTCGGGCTGAAATGTGCTGCTCGGGTTTAAATAGCACCACAAGGGTCGGAGTTCTTATTTTCAAGTTGTCACCTCAATTTTTACAGACAACCCCCAGGTGCCACATCTGGTGCGATCGCACCCTCTCCCACTCTCTCTGACTTCATAGATGGAATTTCCGGTAAACGGAATTTACGTGCCCATACCCGGCCTAGACACGGATATATTTAACTTCGTGCGTCGAGATTCGATTCTAGCACCCTCATTACCGAAAGCTAGCACGCTACCGGAATCCTACCTCGAGTACGTACTATAGGGTGATTCACACGAAAGAGTCCCCGAAAATTCTGTAATAACTCGCTTTAGGACGAAACAATCTGAACGAACCAGCGTACGATGTGCCCCTTAATAGATGGTACATTACATCATATGTTTCTGGTTGAGGTGTAGTTCCACCTGTCGGGTTATGTTAACTCGGAAAACACCCCTATATGGGCCGCTGAAAATCCATTTGCATCTCACCAAATAGCTCAAAAAGGTGGTGTGTAGAGTCAGTTGTTCATTCGCTTTGATACTATCATGGAAATCGCTGTGTACCTGGGCATTTTTGGACAGCTAGAGAATCAGTTTGAGGATTGTGTGTTAATGGAAGATCCAGTAAGACGAAAAAAAAATGTGTCATACATCGGAAAGGACCCTGGCAGAAAATGAGTCCTTCACAAACAGGGTAATTTGAAGGGGGCTTTGGCCACGACGGTCACCGGATCTTACAGCCTCTTCCTTTTGGAAACGCCAGACTTCTCCCTTTTGGAAAAGTCGACTTCTTAACTTTCTCGGAACAAGCTTCGCTCTGGAAAATTTGAAGAAAAATATCGAACGGGAAATTTCTGCTCTTCCTCCGATATCCGTTGCCATTACGTTCAGGAACGTGGAAGACCAGGTCGAAATGTGTATGGCAGAAAATGGAGACCACTTCCAACATCGCGTGTAATGCTATCGATTACATATTCGTCAAGGTATATAGCGAATTTTATGGTCTAGATTGCTTCATCCTAGATAGAGTTATTACAGAATATTAGGGGTCTTCTTTCGAGTGAATCACCCTGTATAAATAAATTTAACTATTAATTAGTAAGTCTGGTCCAATAATAAGGAAACCGGTGCTATTAAATACTATAATTGCTGAATTTTATTGAACTCAAAGAAATATGGTTTTATTTTGTTTGGATCGCTACTGTCAATTTTTGGTACACGAAGGCTAATTAGACAGGGACTGCTTAAACCTGTTTCACTTTTTTTTCACATTATTTACTGCTTAAACCTGATTCTTAACTGCTACAGACGTCCAAGCCAAGAGTGGGATTCGATCACGCAGACTTTGGTACCGACTGCCCTATCCATTCGGCCACCGTCCTGCACAACAAAGATATAGGGAGTGTTAGTATCGTATATTTTCTTTGGCAGATACTTATATAGAGATTTTGATGCATTTCTTTCACGTGTTTTTTGTTGTTATTTCAAGTTATAATGAATCGGTAACATCTAATTTTATCTTTTATAGTTTTGAACTTCGTAGTGATTCATAACTTAAACGATATTTGTGTTTCACAGTTTTTAAGCAATTACATATGGAGGCACTTTAGTTTTAATAAATGAGTTTGCAACTTTTGATCTAAATACAATGTTCTTCATGACAGAAGAAGAAAAAAAACTATCTATATTATGTATGCACTATATGAAAGAACTTCTCGTCGAAACCCGGAAATAATAATATGATAAAAATTTCTGGTGTTCTCATGATTTCTTTGATACTGCAAAATGAGTATACAATGTAAGAATTATAATTTTGTTTGCATTTAGAGATAAAGAGAGCCCAATAAAACAGTCATTATTGGATGTTTAATCCATGTTTCTTACGGTGTTTCATTTGAAGGCCTTATTTGAATAGTGGTTCAACTCCACTTTAAAAAATGAAGTTAGCCTCATTTTCATGTTCATACAAGTCATTTCAATCTTATTTTTAAACTGTTAGACCTCCGGCTTATTTCTGCTGCCAACAGACTTCATTACAAATCAGACTTCAGCAATCATTTCTCAGCACTCTTTCAGGGGCGCCGTTCGCACAGTGCGAACGCCTAAATGTAGGCATTCTTTTCATTTGCATACAATGTATTCCAGTTAAATGAGAAGAAAATTGGTTAGTGCTGCCATCTCTTATCAGTTTAAAGAAGTAAAAAAGTTTGTAACCTTTAATCGGAAAAAAATTCAAGATTGTTTAGGTTAAAAAAATCAGGAAAAATATCTGTACTGCGCAAAGGTTGGCGGTTGTTGCCCCTCCAAGGGTTAATCTTTAAGGCTCTGTATCTCACTATGAGGAAGAATGGAGTTGGACCTCTATTCAAATAAAGCCTTCATCTGTTCTAAATGTCTAAGTTATAGAAAGCAGGTGAGTTTATTTTTTTCGAGTTAGATACAACATCGATTACTTAGTTTATTTTTTTAAGGATGTTTATTAGAAATATTATTAGGCATATCCCTAAAAACCTAAATATACGAAAATAAATAGTTATTGGTAAATGACACACTGATAACAAATGAGAAAAATTGTATTATTTGTCAATATTTCTTTTTCTTATGTGAAAAATATAATATTGAATATACTTTATAGTCCAAAAACTTGCTTTTTGTTGTCCCGTATCTATTTTATCTTCCATCAGAAAGATAATTTATCGACAACGTGTTAAGAAAGATTTTGCCAGCCATGCCTGTCTCGACATAAATGTTGAAATCTTTAAAGAAAATGATAAAAGCACATTCTTTTGTAACTTTTTGGAGGGACATTTCACAGATACCATGCAAAGAAGATGCTTTTAATAAAAATCTGTAAAAAATAAGAAATTTAATAAATATTTAATATTTTATTAAATTTCGCTGGATTTCTAATAAAGCATAGTATTTTAAAATACAAAAATATTTTTAGTAAAATATAATTTATTGTAAACAGAGAATTTATATGACTTTTTTTATAGTCACGTCATAATTCTTTATTACTATCGATGTAAAAAAAATATCATGAAAGAAAATTCCTATTTTAGGGAATTGCAGTTTTATACTGTAATACCAATCGAATTTATACCAAATTTTTTCGAAAAAAATCAAAGTATGAATTCAAATACATTTTAGGAAATGTGTATTCAAATTCAGAATTATTCTAACTAATAACATGCTTTTTAAATATTTTATATGAGGTAGGTAAACAGTATTGAGACATAAAATCTGTTTATATGCTTCTAACTTTAGTTAAATACACAGAATTGCATTAATACTAAAAAAAAAAAATTTTTAATTACTCTACATTAAGTAGAAAGGATGCATGTCCTTTCAATATCATAGGGCATTAAAATGTGGAATAGTTATAAGTATAATATGGAATGTTTGAAAATAAATTGAATTCAAATGAATTTGATTTTGTAGTTTTTTTTACATAAAAACACGCACGAATGAAAAAGAATCATTAAATGAACAGAAAAATATCTTATAACTAATACTGAGAATGTATAAACTATGAAATCCAAATATAAAGATTATGAAAATAAAATACTTGGATATTTTTTTTTACATTATGAATGTGTCACGAATTAACTATTATAGCGTTTAGATCGAACATTAATTTGCAAAATTTATTCAAATGTAATTGAATAGTTAGCTTTTTCAAGTTAAAATGATAATTATATTTAATTTTTTTTAATATTTCCAGCCTAAGTATTAATACATTCAAATGCTTCAGAAACATAATGGTGAGAAACACATAACTATCGGACATTAAATTATTCGAATTAATAATTTCGAAATCCGTGCATCCTATACGAAGCATCTGTCACTGATCTCAGGGATTAATTTGGGCCCAATTTATTCTCCCATTACATACACGAATCTCGAAGTTGAGTTTTAATTATCGGAAGGTAAAATATGTCTTCTGTAATAATATTCCTAGTAATGTGATCTTAAAATCAACAACAACAGAATTTTCTGTTTATATGGAATTGTTGAGAGAAATATCTATAAGCAATAAACCTTAAACTGTAAATATAGGGAGTTAGTAATATAGTGGTGTCCAATTAATTTACGCATGAATCGATTTAATTAATATAATTTGTAATATGTCGTGTTTCTATGGTTTAGATGGGTCAAAATCATCTTATTGTACTTATTCTGTACGACATTTAAGGTGGTATATGTTGAATATTGTGTGGCCTGTTAAACGGAAAACTTACTCCTGGCTTTCTTGCTTGGAGTTTGAAATCAATCTAACTTAGAAAACACGTCTGTATTCCATCTTTATTGGCATTGATTAGTATATTATCAAGTGCCTTCTTTAAGGAGAAAATGTCACAATATGTCCATTTTAATTCTTTAAATGAACTGTGATGTATTTGTATATCTGGCGTTCTCTGGCGATATGTAGGTATGCACTAAGGTTTGGTTTGGTTTGGTTTAGAGCGCTACGGCTAACTTTTTGCTACACGAGGGCTAATTAGACCGGGACCTACACTTTAAGGCGAATTCTGAACGGCTGCAAACATATATACCAACAACGGGACTCGAACCCACAGGATCAGAACCGAATGCCAGCACCCTAGTGATAGTTATCAATTGATTGATATACACTATGTAACTAAATAATGTGTAAATTATTTTTATGAGTGTTACTTCTCTTTAATCGAATTTGACATTTTACTATGCATACTTAACTTTCATAAAACAAAGAATTAAACATTTCGTTCCGCCTTCACAAAAACATTTCACCGTCACAAAAATTAGTAATTAAGAATATAATTGTTCTTTATTTACTGCCATTAAAATTTATATCACCTAGGAATGTAAAATGATTTAACACTAGAACGGCGGTAGCGGTCATTTTGACCACAAATGAATTTCAAACGCTCATATTTCCCGTTTTTATTCTTCGATTTTTTGTTTGTTCATTGACTTTTCCTAAATATTCATAAAGAATATGTCGGAAAAAAATTATATTTTTCTGCGAATTATTATCGCCGCTATAATGGGGTATACCTAGAAAGGCTGACTGCGGTCATTTTGGCCGCTGAACCAACATGGCTGTCTATGTTGTGTTTTCTAATTCTATTTTTTTTTCTATCCGTGTATTGTTCGTCTTTAGTTTCGCGGGAATTTGAATATGACTCTATGGGAATGGGTATGAATGAGAGGGGGTATTAGAAACACCTTCTATTCACGTGGAATTTGCCGGAGATTTGAATTGACGGGAATGGATAAATGACCAAAATGAGCGAAATGAAGTAGCAAAAGATGGAACAATGTGGACTACAGTTCCTTCTGATACTCTTTGTTTAGGAAGACGGCAGCATCACAATGTGTTGAGAGAAGTGTCAGGACCCAGCACATTTGCCATTAGGCATGTAACTCTTGGGCGTTTTACTAGAGCATGGAAACTGCGTCTCATACAACAGTGCACGGAAGCAGAAGCTTACAGGATCTGCATTGGAATGTATCTTTAGATGATTTAGACGCTTTTATTTCTTTACTGTATGACCGCAGAGCTTTTATTTCTAAAGGTATTTCAATCGACAATTTGTGGTCCACGACTTGGAGCCTAAGCCTTTTTCTTCAAACATGCTTAGGATAAAAAAAAATCTTGAAACACGCTTAGCCCGTGATAGATTCAAAGAAATCCAGAGATATTTGCGCTTTGACCTGATGTCAACAAGATCCAAAAGACTTCAAACAGATCAATTTCCTATAGTATCAGATATTTGGAACACATTTATTGAAAACTGCTTATTGTGTTACAAAGCATATGCAAATATAACGGTAGATGAGCAATTATTCCCAAGTAAGGCATGCTGTCCGTTTACACAGTATGTGCCATAAAATCCGGAAAAATTCGGGATAAAATTTTGGCTATCAGTTAACGTTCGTTCAAAGTACCTGTTGAATGGCTTTCCATATTTAGGAGAAAATGAAATTAGACCCAATGAAGATACCGTTGGAGAACATGCGGTATGCCGTTTGGCAGAACCATTTCAAAATACTGGAAGGAACATTATAACTGACAATATTTTACAGCATTAAAATTATCCAAAACTTTAAGAAGTAAAGGGCTTAGCCTCCTAGGCACTGTGAAACGTGCAAAGAAAGAAGTACCCGAATCATTCAACCTCAAAAAGGGAGAACTGTATTCAAGCAAAATTCTCAATCATGATAATTTCACTCTGACGGCATATCAAGGAAAGAGAAGGAAAAATGTTCTACTGTTAAGCACTCAATATCCTACGCACGAAATGGAAGGCAATGAAACGAAGACCCCTGAGGTTATTAAATTTTACAACTCTACTAAATACGGTGTTGATGTGCTTGGTCAGATGGCAAGAAAATATTCAACAAAATCCGCTTCACGACGGTGGCCTGTACAAGTTTTTTTTAATATTCGCGACTTAGCTGCGATTAATGCTTGGATCATTTACAAGGAAACTACTGGTATAAACGTCAAGAGTCGTGATTATATTTTGCAATTAGATGATGAGCTCCGTAAAATTTATGTTTCGTCTTAGACTCTCCGCTTTCTAATTTCAGTCCAAGTACAGATGTAGCATCCACTATCTCAAAAAGGAAACTCAAACAATCCCAAATCAATCGATTCCGCAATAAAACTATGAACATTTGATCTGATTGCAAAAAAGTCAGTTTGTGGCTCATGTATAAGCGACGTGATAAAATTGAGTGTTCGCAGAGACTATAAAAAAGAATTATGTAAGTGTAATGTCATAATATTTATACTTTTAAGTGCATAAATTTGCTTTAAGTAATTATCATGTGATAAACATATAAACATTTCGTGCGATACAAAGTAATTCCCTTTGTGTAGTGTGTTTTATTCTGTACCTATTGTATTTTATTACTAATCGATTTTATAAAAACATATAGTATTCTCATGGACAAAAAATAAACATTATAAAATATAGCATGAGCCGAGAGGAAAATTTATGCGATGAAAACGTAAAATTTAAAAGCTAACTATATTAAAAAACTTGTTTCAGAAGACAAACCATGAAAAAAGTTTATTTTTTAATCATTTCAAGGGAGCGGTCAAAATGACCGCTCCTCGCCGTTCTAGGTATACAAAAAACGCCGCCGTTCTAGTGTTAAGTAGCCCGGCTGCATTTTGTTGATAAATATATTTCGCTTAAATTGGTGATGTAGCAGAGTTAACACTTTAAGGGAGATTTTGGCAAGATCCTGTCAGGGAACAACCCGTGTATAATCCAAAAGAAAATCACATACACCCAAAGTCATGTGGAGAATTAGCTGAAAATGCTGATTGTTCTGTCTATCCACTTTCAGAAACCGCTTTAGGGTCTAACATGAACTGTTGTGCCTACGCAATTAGGAGTATGACTAGACCAAATTCTCAAGCCCCTCGTAGCCTGGACAGAGTCCAGTTATCGGCCAGAACGTGAAGGTGGGGGCACCGACGCCAATCACAATGCATGGTACAGCCCCAATAGAGGATAAAATTCCTCTAAGACAATCATACCTACTCAAGCCATTTTCTGTTTTCAGAGGAATTTCTTCACTTTGCAATTCAAAGCACTAAGCAGTAGTCATATCACACCAACGCTAGAAGCCAGCCACACAACACTAGTGTAAGTAAAGCAGGGGTTTTGGAGTCCAATTTTCCAAACTTCAAAGTTGTTTTAAATGTTTGTCTGACATGTTTTGAGAAAGAACGTTCGAGAATATAAGCTAATAGCATTCTATTAATCTGATATATTTTAAAGGGAAATTGTGAATAATACCATAAAAGTAAACCAAGTAATTATTAGGAAAAAGAAATATGTAGATATAGGCCGCTCTATGTTTTTTCTCCTCCTTTCCAAAAGTTTTACTTTCCGAATGAGCCATTTTATCGGTTTTTATATTTCGAGAAAAAAATTCCAGCTATTTTCTACTTTTACAGAATCCATTTTTATTCATAACACTCTGATTGGTTTTCAACGACACTTTGAACATGTTTTCGCTTTCCTAAAATGGAAAAACTATGCATCTTATTTTCAAACTTAAATTTTACTCATAAATATTTTCAATCTTTTGTTTTACGCAACTTCTGTATTTTAATAAAAATCTTTAATTTTTTTACTGCAAAACTGGCGTTTGTATGCAAAATATTAATTCTACAGAAATGAAACTTTAGAATTTAAAGGGTCTGGTACCTTTTAAATGCTAAGAGACCCGACAAACATTTTCAACCATTAGAAGTTCGAAAATATTTGTTCAGAAATATGAAAATTTTAAGGAGAGTTAAACACTCTTTTTTTCTTTATAAATATAATCGAAATTTTTCTAGCCTGAAGAGAAATTTTCAATTCCTTATCCTTTAGCTTATAGTGCCAATTTTTCTGATTCCCTCTTTAGAACGGAAATTTCATACCCTCGTGTAAGGACGGCCGTTAAGTGATTTATATATATATATATATATATATATATATATATATATATATATATACAGCTGGTTCTCTGTTTAACGACTTTCAAGGGATCGTGAAAAATCGTCCTTAAGTAGAGATCGTCCTTAAACAGAATTTGTGAAAAAATAACATTTCCCTTCACACTTTACAGGTTTAGGACTGTCAATATATTTCTTAATATATTAGCGTGTTTAAAAATGTTATTTTTATTATCATCATTATTTTATTCACAAAAAGTTATTTTAAATTACATTGAAAAAAAAGAGTACAAGCAATACAATAAATTACGTTTTAAAAAATTCAAAAAGTGTTGATTGCTTCATTCGCCTTGTTTTCGTTATTCTCTTTTCCAGATTTTCTAAAATGTTAAATGAGTCACCTTCCATTTTCCATGTAATATAGCGTCGGAGAACATCCAGAGCAGAAATTGCATCTGTGTAAGACTGTGGCAGTGTCTCGTTTTCCGTGTCTTCAACTTCACCTTCATCGTCTGACACTGTGTTTTCGTTTAGAATATCTTCATAAATTTGCTCTACATTTCTGAAATCTGTTGTTAAAACATATTTATCACAATTGTAGAAATCTTGAATTGAAACATCCTCATCTTCAACAAGACTTCTCCATTCTTCAGGGGTAATGTCATCTTCGTTGATTTCTACATCTGTACTTTGCAGTTCCACTACAAGTTCTTTGTGAATTCCAGCAACGCGAAAGCAGTTTTTTATTGTGGATGAAGAAACTTCTTTCCATGCTGATGTTATCATGTGCATTGCTTCCAAGATTGTAAATTTTCTAATTTTTATACTGTCAGCCGAATTATTTATTAATTTCCTAATTAAAGACTTTCTGTAGTATGCTTTCACACTGCGAATGATACCCAGGACTAATGGCTGCAACTTGCTAGTGCAATTAGCTGGTAAGAAATGGATAGTCAAATTTGTAAGTCCAGGGATATTTGGAGTATGTGCAGTGCATCGGTCGATTAAAAGTAAAACTTTTCTCTTTTCTCGATGCATTTTTGCATTAAATTTTCTAATCCAGTCAGTAAAAATTTGTGATGTCATCCACGCTTTATTGTTATTGCGGTACTCACAAGATTTCCTGGTGATATTCTTAAAACACCTTGGTTGCTTTGATTTGCCTATAACTAGTGGTGGAAAATTCTCAGATCCATCCGAATTAGTGCACAGTAAAACCGTCAATCGTTCCTTACTGTGTTTTCCACCAAAACACTTTTCGCCCATATACGTTAAGGTTTTATTAGGCACCATATTGCAGAATAGGCCCGTCTCATCTGCATTGAATATGTTCTTCTCATCATATCCATCTAATATCCCCTTCAGCACTATTTTCCATTCATCCACTATTTTCATCTACGGAGCCACTTTCGCCAGATATGCTATTAAATACAAGCCCGTATCTTTCTTTGAACTTTGTTAGCCAACCAGCCGAAGCCTGAAAATTTTGCATCCCAAACTTTTCTTCCAGAAAAATAGCATTTTCTTTAAATATCACTCCGGAAATTGGAATGTTAGATGCTATTGGTTGATGAAATCATTGCCGGACTGCCTTCTCAAACTCTTCTGATCGGCCACATTGAATTTTCTGCCGTTTGGATTTGGATCCCAAACCAAATTTTTGTGCTGCTTCAAGAATTTTCTCTTTGCTTGCTAAAATGCCTTTGAGAGTAGACTCGGGTAGCTGAAATTGTCTTGCGAATTGGACTTTTGTTATTCCAACACTTTCTTCCCAGTTTTCAATAATTTTCACTTTTTCGTGTAGCGTAAGATGCTTTCGCTTTGATGCCATTTTGCTCTGCTCACCTCGTATTCGTACTGGAATTAGTTCCTACACACAACCATGAATTCTCTAAACATGAACACGTACTTCCCAGAAGGAGTGAGAGAGGGATGCTTTTGGACAGTTCGTAAACCACATGAGAACATGGTAGGTACAATAGAGTGATTCCACACCCGCACAAAGAAATTCGATCCACCAGGGAAGAATGTTCAATCTTCCGAGAAACAGTAATCCTCCCCCCCCCTCCCTCGGTTTTTTCCACTGCAACAAGTCTATGATTACAACAAACATAAAGGAAATTCTGGGTCTGTTATTGAAACCAAACTCCCCCACAGAAAACAACCCTCCTGTAAATAAAATGTTGAAGAAAAAGTTTATCATTTAAGAAAAAATCGTCGTTAAATAGAAACAAAATCGTAGTTAAATAGAATTTTTTTATGTCGGAGGGACCGGGACCGGGAAATATCGTCTTTAAATAGAGATCGTCGTTAAGTAGAGCATCGTTAAACAGAGAACCAACTGTATATATATATATATATATATATATATATATATATATATATATATATATATATATATATATATATATATATATATATATATATATATATATATATATATATATATATATATATATATATATACCTATATGTATACATATATACATATATATGTATACATATATATACATATATATACATATACATATATATACATATATATATATATATATATATATATATATATATATATATATATATATATATATATATATATATATATATATATATATATATATATATATATATATATATATATATATATTCATTTATTCTTGAGCCCGTATCCATGGAATACATGCTGTCCCACCCCGTACGGAAAAGGTTAAATCCTCAACCATTGTTTTTTCATCGTTATATCATTACGCACATGATATCATCAGAACAGTTGGCTAGAATACCATGATATTTTATACAAGTGCAATATAAACGAGTATAATTAAAATGACCGACTATTATGTCGTTCCTTTATAAAAATTCTAATTCCAGTAAAATTTCATAAAAAAATTTTTGAATTTTTAAAAAGTTAAAAAGAAAAATCTTTTTCCGGTGACGAACTAAGAATTTTGATTTAAAAAATGGTCATTTAAAATATATTTTATGTAACTTAATTTTCAAACTAAAATAAATGTGTATATTCATTAATATACACACTCAATTATGTGCGCAGTGATAAAAAGTTGAATAAACAATGGTTGAAATAGAAAAATAGAAAATAAAAAAATTATCATCAAGCTAGAAAATGTTTAGAGCTATATTTATAAAAAAGAAACTGTATTTAACTCACAGTAAAATTTTCCTATTCCTGAATAAATTATTTTCATAACTACTAATGATTGAAAATCGGGATATGTTTGTCAACTCTCTTAGCTTTTAAAAGGTACCTGACCTCTTAATGCTATTTTATTTATTTTACAGGGTTATTGAATAGCTGTGACTACCCATTTTATCATTTTAATCCTATCTTTTACCTTTTAATTTTACTTTTTTAATAATTACCCATTTAACCATTCCCTTTCTGACCATCTTTTTTTTTTCTTTTAAAATTCTTCATTCTGAAGATTTTTATATACAACATCAACGACAAAACTTTCCATTACACTAGAAGAACAAATCTGTTAAGATATCCCATTTTATTGATTTACTTATATTTGGATTTATTGGTTTAAAATTGCGTCCTGACTTTGCTTTTTCAAAATCCATTTTCTCCTCTTCCTTTAATAAATATTGATATAAATGTACTCCAGTTTCACAAGAGACAACCTAGTGACATATAATCTTAGAAGTCGTGTCCCATTCACAAAATTCCTTAAACCGTCAGATAAAATTCCTTGCTCTATATTATCATAACGATATAAGTATAAATGGAAATAAGAAAATATTTATTTTGCTGGCATAATGTATTTGATGCAGCTTCATTCGGGGCAAAAGCTGTATTTCCTCAAAATTGCAGCATGCATTCTTTAACTCAAAGGGAAAAAAATATGAGGAAAACACAATTTCTAGAAAAATAACACTATAATTTTAATTAAATAAAGTATATCTGTTTCATGTGTCTCTATATGTCTCAAGACTGATTTTAGTAACAGTTATTCAATAACCCTGTAAAATAAAAATAATAGCATTAAGAGGTCAGGTACCTTTTAAAAGCTCAGAGAGTTGACAAACATAACAGTAGTTATAAACATATCCACTCCTTCCGCTATATTATCATAACGAGATAAGTATAAATGGAAATAAAAAAATATTTATTGTGCTGGCATAATGTATTTTATGCAGCTTCATTCGGGGCAAAAGCTGTATTTCCTCAAAATTGCAGCATGCATTCTTTAACTCAAAGGGAAAAAAATATGAGGAAAACACAATTTCTGGAAAAATAACACTATAATTTTAATTAAATAAAGTACATCTGTTTCATGTGTCTCTATATATCTCAAGACTGATTTCAGTAATTTTTAGATAAGAACTTTCTTATTAAACCAAGAAATACAGGGTGGTCATAAAAAAACTGTGCCGATATATGGACGTCTAGCGGCCGTTCTGTTCAACCTATCGAGATGAGATTTCAGATATCGTTATTCAGAGGTATGAGCTCGGGATTCTGTGAATGGCAACAACATGGCGCTCACGGTTATGGTTATTGGTACAGAAATTCGACATTTTCAAATGGCAACGCCCTCTTTTTCCCATCGCAAAATTCTCAGCGCATGCAAACACCCCAAAAAGCGTTGGAACTGTACGTGTATCACAAAAAGCGGACACGTTATGCACGCACAAAAAAAACAGCTGTGCGAATGGCCAACAAAGACACGATCACAGAGCTTTTTATCGGTTTTCTACTCTGAATATCTGGCGAAAGGCGTTCTTTGATTAGTTTGTAGCCTCTGTCATATGCAAATTTCCTTCGTGTGACCCCATCGTGTCTTCGCTGGCCGTTCGCAGAGCTGTTTTTGTACGTGCATAACGCGTCCGTTTTTTGTGATACACGTACCTTTCCAGCGATCTTTAAGCTTTTCGCACGCTCTCAGCATTTTGCGACGGGAAAAAGTGGGCATTGCCATTCGAAAATTTCAAGTTTCTATACCTATAACCGTAACCGTGAGCGTCAATGTGTTGTCAGAATATCGAGTTCATACCTCTGAATAACTATATCTGAAATCTCATATGGATTGGTTGAAGGTAACGGCCGCTAGATGTCCATATATCGGCAAAGTTTTTTTATGACCACCCTGTATAATTATCAAATCGGTAATTTCAAGCTTTTACACCAAAATAAATACTGTGACTTTATTTAGTTTACACAGTTACGGACGAAGTTAAAGAAAAGTCATTTACTACAGTCCGGCATTGTTAGATACTCATAAACGTCAAGGGTATTAGTGTTGGCTTATAATAAATTACGCTTGAAATTTTTATTAGTATGTAACAGTGAGAATGAAATATGATTTACAATCAACAGAAATGGAAAAGCATTTAATAAGACAAAAAATAAATATTTTAACCATTAAATAAAGTGTGCTTAAGTAGAAGCATAAAAAATTCCCATTAAAAATGATCAAACAAAATAGTTATAGTATAAAACTTTCTGTACGTGCTTTGACAGAGTAATGAATTTTTTATCGCTAAACAAAATTTAATTTCCAAGAGTATATATAATTACAACATTATTTAATATATGGCTATTTCATTAGCTATATATATTTTCTTTTATTTAGTGTACTAAGTCATTGAAGACCAACCCATGGGTCCGGTAAAAATATCACTGAAGATGGATTTTGTATTTCCCCCAAGGTTCTTGTTTCTATGAGAGGAAATTTAACCAACCAGAGAATGTTCATAAGTGTCTGATGATTAAGTACCACCGGAGGGATTTCAATGAAAAACGTATTATCTTTTTAAAGACTTGCGTTTTCTGTAAGTCTGAGCAGTTTTGAAGGCTTGCCTTTGCTTGTTATATACTTAAGCATTCAATTCATATTTCCTTTGTTTATACTCTAGGGCTATATAGAGTAACACTTTTCGGAGTAGTAAAAGCAGTTATGTAATTGTACATTCTTATTCATATATTGTTGATTTATAACTCACCTCAGTAATCCAGTCAAATTGTGTTTTTATCAGGACAGTTTTGGGGTAGTTTTTATTTCTTCTATTTCATATGTTTTTTGGGGTGCTGAATCAGAATCTGAGGTTTTCTAACAGAATTTCGTGACGCAACATTGAGAAAATGCAAAAAAAGGTAACAATTTTCATTTTTTACGATTTTTTGCTTATAACTCGGAAACTATCAACTTTTCGTATATAAACCCCCTTATTCAAAATGAAAGTACATAAAATTTCCTACAAATTTCCCTATTTAGATTTTTTTCCCGATGGACCGTTTAAGTTCAAGCGCTAGTTGAAAATTGGCGTTTTGGCGGCTATCTCCCCCAAAACCCACTTTTTTCACTCCAAAACTCAAATTTATTATTAATGGTTGTCAATTAGTGAATTCCTCCCAGTTCTCTGCCCATACCTCATTTAGATCGTATATGTAAAGGTACATGTAACTTTTTCAAAAATAAGATAATGTTCAAAGTATTTAAAGAAGTCCGAAATTGTACAAATTCAGTTTTCAACGAAAAATCTTGAAAAATTATTACATTTTATTATATTGTATTACAATACATATGATTATATATTACATTACTATATGGGCAAAAATTATATGAGCTGTGTCATTTAGAGGGTCCTGGCTGAGGTTCTTCGAAGGCGGCGTGCACTGGCACAGGTTCGGGTTCTTCTATCTTCAGGGTCGTAGGCTTGTTCATCTGTAAAATGAAAGAGGTGGTGAGAAAACAACAGCTTGTGATAATGTCTTGAGAGATGAGTGATTACGAAATAGATTGTGAGATTAGACATACCTTCCGTATAGTGTAAGCGTCTTTCTTCAGTCTGTTCTTGGTCTCTTCTTCGGTCTCCTCTTCGTCAAAGTTAATGCTGTCTTCCGGGAGCTCGACGTTTTCAGACAGCCCTTCGCACGATGTGCAGATCGGGGATTAATGGAGGCCAGCCTTCCTGCATCCACAATTGTGTTGGTAGACTTTTTTACATTTACAAGAAATGTGCCGGAGTATCGAGTCCGGTGCAGGATTCAAAGTGCTTGGCACTGGCAGGAGACCATTCCTTGTTTTTTTTTTCACCACCCCCACTCGCTCGGTTCTCTTTGTTGCTCGTCGAGTGTAGTTTTTCCAGATAACCACCGCTGCACCTGAAAGTAAACTCTCAGTGAATGTTGTCGAGCAGCAGCTTCGGTAGGGGGTAGTGAGACAATTTTGGTTTTACCTTTGTAAGATGAATATACCTATTGCCTGCGTCTCAAATCGTTCAGACTAGTATCATGTCCTTTCCCCTACAGAGTCATGAGAAACACGTTTCCTGCTTCGGCAATCTCGTCCTGGTATGCATGAGGGTCTTTGAAAGCATCAATGACTGGTTGCAAGTCATTGTTCCTCTGCAGGACTTTAAGAAATTTCAGTTTCCCCTGATTAAACAAAGCAGAAGTGGTGTCACAATCACTCATCGCGTGCAGGAACAATATATGGTCTGATAGGATTTTGTCAGCGGGAAGATTGTAGAGTGCTTGAGATACCTTCCCTTTTAAAAAAGAAGACATTATTTGTACCAGGGCTACCCAGGCCAATCAAAATCACCAAAAGGTCGATATCTTCCCCCACCACTGTCACACATTCATTTGACGGGGCTAACGTAAGAGCTGTTGTGATAATTAGGATATCAGCGTCCTCCACAGCTTGCTGTGAATCAATTTTTGCGTCATCATATTTTTCCATTAGCATAGATATCAACCGGCTCTTGTTTTTGGAGTTTGCAAGGAAACTCTCCTGCGAGACAGTGGGCACCATCGATTCTGTAAATGATATTGCAGCATATTGTTTTCTTTGCGCTCTTCTCAATTGTTATATGCGCTTGGTGCTTTCACAAGCTTCGTCAGGGTAGCCATCAAAAATAACAACGGCATTTGATTTGTAGTTCGACTTGACATATGATACATAACTGCTGCAAATTTCTGCATATGTCTGGCCGTGGTGCCATTTGACCCGGTGTAACGAAAACCCTCCGTCAATGACATATTTTGTATCGCTCAAGTTCCCCTGTTCAGTTGGAATTGGTGTAAAAGCCCTGTACAAGCTTTATTTTGTTCCTTTCATCATCCCATGCTTATCGAAAAGCGAAAGACAGGGTAGGGGCTAAGTTCGTAATTCAAAAATTCTCGCAGCTCTTCATATGAATGTTTCACGATGGTCATTCATTGGAAAAGTGTGGTTAGATTGATGACTGCATCCCTGTCTTGTACCTGAATAGATCTGTTCATGATCGCAAGAGGCTGCAGTCTATCGCTTCGTTTGAATTTTACTGCTTGAAAATCACCACCAACAATGCGCTGTATACCTATCATGCCTATTTCCTTGGACAAGTGTTAGTTGATCCTCTAATCTGCGACAACACCTGTACTTAGTGACATTAGTTCAGAGGTCTCTGGATTTTGAAAATGCTACAATGTATTGGAAGGAGGAATTAAATGACAGCCTTTAATAATAAATTAAAGTTTTGGAGTGGATAAAGAGGGTTTTTCGGAGACAGCCAAAATACGCCAATTTTCAAATAGCGCTGTAGCCCAAACTGTCCGTTGGAGAAATAAAACAAAATAGTGAAATATGTAGGAAATTTTATGTACTTTCATTTTGAATCTGAGGTTATAAACGAAAAGTTTAAATTCCGAATTATAAGCAAAAATCCGCTAAAAATGAAAATGTTTACCATTTTATGCATTTTTTTCAATGTTGCGTTACGAAATTTTGTTATCAAACCTCAGATTCGGATTCAGCACCCCAAAAAACATATGAAATGGAAGAAATCAAAACTACCCCAAAACTTCCCCCCTAGGGCTCTTTTTGAGCACAAATTGACTGGCCTATAGGTAAAGAATAATTGGTTGCGGTTCAAATACCCGAGATGTTCTTCCAAATAAGTTTAGGTAGCAATTAATAATCTGAGCAGTTAAATGAAGAGTAGTGTTATAAAATAGCATTATTATCTAGTGACTAGCTGAATACCCGTGCTTCGCTACAGAGTACATTCAAATTAAATACAACGGTCAATGTATGCAAGTAATACCAAAAAAATAAAATATATTTATAATAAATACAATGGGTAATGTATGCAATTAATGCCAATATATATATTCATACACACACATACATATATATATATATATATATATATATATATATATATATATATTGTAAGGACTTCGCCTAAAAACAAGACTGACAGCCTTTAATATTTAAAAAATGCTTTATTGGCATTCTAGATTAAATATAGGCTAATTTACAAAGTTTAAAATAACTTTGTGGAACTCTAAATTCTTCGGGCGAAGTCTTTAATAAGTCGGGAGTAATTATCTGTTTCTCCTGGAGAGGCAAGATAGTCGCGCTCTCTTCAGCTGTGATTTCTTCTACCGCTTCTGCTCCGGGGATCATTTGGTCTATTTTCGTTATTTCGTCTCCCGTGTCTAGTCTTTCTCTATCTAATTTTAGTTTTTTGGCCCGAGTTTGCACAGTATTTTTCACTGGAACTTCTACATCCCTGTTGATCTTGCCAAGCAAGGCTGCCGTTTTATTTCCTAACAAATAGTGTTTCTGCTCGAAATCCGTATTGCCGATAGCTTCTCTAGTTTTGGGAACTCTCTTGTTCTGAAACTGTCTTGTAAACTTTCATATTTATCGATTTTTTCAGCTGATTCTAAAGGAGTATTAATTTGCATCCACTGCTCTAAAAAATGACCATTTATTTCGGCAGGTAGCCGTCTCTTCATTTGTTCCGTGATATGTAAGTCTCTAATCTTCTTAAATGTTGTGATCTCTAAATCCGCGATAAAACATGTGTTTTAATTTTTCAGTATTCATCCTAAATCTCTGGAGAATCCTTTCTTTGACGTAATCATAGTCTTTTGCCTGTTCCGGCGATTCCCTGGCCATCATGTTTGAAATTTCCGGGGGTAGTACCCCTAACAAATATGGCACCCAATCTTCGTTAGGGACCCCCGCCATCTCTGCTCTTCTCTCAAAATTAATTAGGTATTATCCCATTCCGTCCCGTTTCTCATCAAATTTCTGAATAGTTTTAAGGAGCTGAAGGTTCTGAGTTGCGTCTGTGTGCCTGTCCCTCCCATTTCGGGCTCTGTTGTCTCCATTATTTCCTACTTCCAGTCTATTCATTTCGAGAGCAAGTTGGTCTTGACGAATTTTATCTTATCTTTCTCTCTCTCTCTCTTCTCGTTCCTTCCGATCTCCAATAATACGCTCTAGTGAAAGTCTAGCGTCTTCTTCGACGTAATTTCCATTTTCTGTAACGATCTTCTTAATTTCGAAGACCTAAGCTTATCGTCAGCTTGTCCTCCTAACTCTTCTAAAAGTTCTATAAGATATTCTTTCTTACCCTTATTTAAAAAGGACTTTAGGGTAACTAACTTTACGATAAACAATAAATTTTTTCCCTCAGTTACTAGCTATACCTTCCGACGGTATGTGTCCTAACTGGAACTAACAAGTTTGAAAATGATCAATTTTAGACCGAACTATAATTTTAGCCCTTATGAACACCAAAATAGCACTACACAATATAAACATTCACAATTTACTCAATACCTATCAAATCAAAATACCGAACTCTTATACTGAATTCACATAAACAGAATTCTCAAGTTATCAACACTTTATAGTTATATATTCTAACTCTATAAAGATTTCTAACACAGTAATACACAAATACAAAATTATCACTGTTAATATCAAATCAAAAAAAAAATTCACTTTCTTTAAAAATAGAGAAAAACATACAATATTTGCAATTAACAAAGCACAGAAATTGGCTAAACTTATTGCAATTCCTAACAAACAAAATATTGGTTCTTTACTTGAACACTAAATGGTTACTTATTCATATACCATAAAAACACACAGAAATTGGTTTTACTTACCACAATTCCTAATACAATAGTTCCTAATTCGAACTTCAAATGGTAAACTCATACACCATTAAAAAACACTGCAATTGATTTAACTCATCAAAATTTCTAAAGTATCAGTTCGTAATGCGAACTCTAAATGGCTAACTTGTACATAAACCATTTAAAAAACACAGAAATTGATTTAACTCATGAAAATTTCTAAAATACCAGTTCTTAATGCGAACTCTAAATGGCTAACTTGTACATATACCATTTAAACAAGCACAATAAAATAATTTTTACTTATTGTATTTACACAAAAACATTATTTAGTTTTTAAATCAAAGCCAGAATCTGATAAAATGAATCGGCCTACGTGTACTCCTTTTGTTCATCACTGAAATCCTTAGTCGGCCTAACCTGAAAATTTTCCGACTCAAAAAATAGGGCTTCTGACACCAGTAAATAACACTCTGTAAGGACTTCACCTAAAAAAAAAGACTGACAGCCTTTAATATTTAAAAAAATGCTTTATTGGCATTCTAGATTAAATATAGGCTAATTTACAAAGTTTAAAATTAAATAGTATTTACAAAAGAACACCGTGGGTTCAGGATGTCATCATAGGAAAAAATGGACCAATTCTCGATCTCTGGCACGCGCCCGTCTCGGCGTCCGCAGCAAATTGCCTCACACCTGGAAAGAAAATCGTCAACTGCCTCCATTTACATCAAGGTTGCGAAATATATATCCGCTCCTTCTTCGTGGGGGGTCCTTTCATTTACCGCTTGCCGCTCCGTGCCTCCAAGCGTCTGACCAGCCGACACTAGCCTTTCATCTGGACTCCATTGTCAACTAGGGAATCGTTTCAAAAGATGTTCTTTTCCAGAAGTATATCGAAGAGTCACTACGTCGCGGCTTTTGTTCTACTAAACAGAAGGTCACCTTTCGGCACTGATGAAATAGCTTAGGTTACAAAGAGGTGTCCCTTGGAATTTTTCCCGTGGGGACAGTCAAGTCATTACAATATATATATATATATATATATATATATATATATATATATATATATATATATATATATATATATATATATATATATATATATATATATATATATATATATTTATATATATAAGGCAATGTTCGTATGTGTGTCCTCTACAGACTAAAAAACTACTGACCCTATTTACACGCGGTTTCTTTCAAAATGGGCCGTCTTGTCACGAGAAGGTTTAAAGCTATTGAAATCCTCGATCTGACCAGTAGAAAGAAAGTTAAAATATTTTTTGTTCGATGTCTCTTCAGATATTATCTTTGAACTTTCTACTTTGCAACAAAACATATGGATGACAGCACCTAACAACCCCTGATAGCCACCCCTCTCATGTAGATGTTCAACATTCCTGTGAGGGAGGCGGGGTTTAAGGTCATGACCCCCGAGTCTTGAAGGAGGGAGAGAGTTTTCTGACACCCCACGTAAGAAGACGTGCTGTTGGTAAGCTCTGTATGTTACCAGGAGAAACAGCTACTTACAAATGAATATATAGTGCTATAGATCAAGATTAAACAGTAAATCAGTGGTGCAGGTGCGCTAAGGAAACCTCACCCCCCCCCCAAATAAATAGAAATTGCATTATGAATATTTTTTTTGCATTATAAATATTTTAATCCGTTGAACTCGCCCCCCCCCCCCCCCCCCAAGATTAAATCCTGGGTGCGCCACTGAAGTAGATTTTCCAACTGAATTATTAAATTCACTGGATTTATCTGGATTACTTCCACACAACTTTAATCTGAAGGTTTGTGTTCCTATCATTCTTCTTAGAAACATTCACACACCCCGTCTTTGGAATGGTACCAGATTGGCAGTCAAGAGATTATTGTACAATGCAATTAAATCGACAATTTTAAGTGGTAAATTCAAAGAAGATGATGTTCAACTACTGCGTATATCAATGATACCAACATATATGCAATTCCAATTCAAATGATTGCAATTTCCCATTAAACTGGCTTTTGGAATAACGATAAACAAATCACAAGGTGGGCATTGCAAGTATGTGGATTGAATTTGGAGAATCCATGTTTTCCTGATGGACAACGTTACATGCTCCCGTGTAGGAAAACCAAGGGATTCGTTTGTATATATGCCAAATGGAATCACCAAAAACATTGCATATCCAAGAGCATTGCAATGAACTTAAAATTGAAATAAACAGTAATTGCAATTTATGAATCCGAAACATAAAAATTATAATGTGTATGTAAATATCTTCTTTCAACTAAATATAATAATTGATATTAAACTTTCAATTAAGTTCATTTAATCTACATATATATACTCAAATCTAGCAATAGCGAAGCATTGCCGGGTCAGCTAGTATATATATATATATATAGACAAAATTATAGACAAAATAGTGTAGAAGAAAATATTCAAATTAAATACATTGTTCTGTGTATACAATTAATTTGTATGTTTAAAATCTAGAAAACATACTAATTTTAATTAAATTCTTAAAAAACTTCCATCCCAATTAGTCTAGTGGTTAAATTTTATCTTTTACCGCATTTTAATATTTCTTTTGCGAATTTATTTCGTTGTTATGCTCATGACTCAAAATTAGTTTAATGTATCACAAAAAAGAAAATAAACCCCCGTGATCAGCATTTAATAAATTAAATTCTAAAAATTAATCTTTGAAAATTCCCCAAAGATCATAAAAATGGAGATAAAGATTTGAAAAAGATTTCATTTTAAAGGAATTTTTACGATCTTTCTCGTAATATAAATTTTATAACTCTCAAAATAATACTTTAAATGCAAACTTTAAATATTAGCAGCCTAAACATTTAATTTAAAAAGCACAGCCTAAAATACAGCATAAACATTTAATTTAAAAAAATCTAAGAATTTAAAAAAATCTTTCTTTGTGCACCCCTACACTATAAGAATAGCCATGCAAAATTTCAGCCCTTTAGTTCCAGCGATTTGGTCTGTGCGTTATGTGTCAGTAAGTCAGTCAGTCAGTCAATCAGTTACGGAACTGTTTTATATATATATAAAATTTAGACTTTGAAGCTTTCCTTGGGAAAACTATAATTTGCTGGGGTTCAAATACCTGCAATAGTCTGCCAGATAAATTTACGTAGGAGTCCATAATCTGAGCAATTAAACAACGCGAAGTATTATAACATAGCATTATTATCTAGGGTTAAATTTAGACAGTAAACAAGAATAGAAATTTGATGAAATATTGAAGGTATTTTTCGCAAGTATTGTTCACAAAATGTCAAAAAATTCCTTAGCTATGCCGTTCAGTAGCTTTACAGAGCAATACGAGAAATTTGAATTCTGGAAGATTTTAGATTCCATAAAATACCAGCAATAAAAAGTTCTTAGATGTCAATACTTAAAGGTTTTTGTCCTGTTACAAACAAAACGTCATATTATGTCTCTAATAAATATAGGACCTTACTGTATTTGCAGACTGAATCAAGTATGTATAAAGGAATGCCATACCACCGAAGCTCAAAAGAAAAACGCGTTAACATGCCTTTTTGAAGATTAATTAAGGGACTTTTCAGTATTTGAAAAAGAGAAGTTGCTTTTCAAATATCGTTAAGTAGAAAAAATGGTTACTGCCTTCAAATAAAAGCACTAAACACTATAAATTTAAGCATTTGTTATCCTTTTAACATGAAAATATTCAAACTACACTATAATAAACCTAGTTTCCGGTTACATATTTTTTTTCTTTTTACTGCACTGTAAAGTAAATCAAACAGCTTATAATAAATGAAAGAAAAATGTAGAAAATATTTCCCAAATATTATACGAACGCATTAAGTAGGTAATAAATTTAAAACAGTTCATTTAGTTTTTTTTAATGCAAAATAATGTCTACAAACTAAAATTTCACTGAAATTCTTAAGATTCCAGGAAACAAAACCAAAAAAAATGTATTTACAAACATAGATTTTTCATCTAGTTTGTTCATTACAGTGATGTGATAAATTAAAAAATTAAACCCCAGCTTTCAAATTTTATCATATAATTTATAACGAGATGATCTCTAAGAGAAAGTTACAGATGTTTATGTGCTAAGCAAATGGCTTGGGAATTAATTTTCTCAGACCGTTCTACATTTTGGAATAAAAAATGCGCTAAACATAATATGTTGCTCTGGCAAAATTTTGCTTATATAGTGCTGCAGTTAATTAACAACATATTATAAGTTTTTTTAAAGGATAAAAATAAAACTGACTCAGAAGGAGTGAAAAAATTGTTTCTAAAGTAGCAATCACTTTGAGAAAAAGGTTAGGCCCATGAATTCAATTTTTATATTTTATATAATTTGTAACAGGTTGTAAGGTATACATAAGATTCGATTCACAGGAATCGAACTTTTGAGTGAATGAATTAAAGAAGCTGCTTGAAATATGCTAATTTCGGCATACGCGCTTGGTATAAATACCAAGCAGCTTGATTAATACGGAGGTTGAAAAAGGTGTTGTAAAAGTTGATAGATAAGCGAGAGGGAGCTACGAGGTAAGCAGTTCCAGATGTTAACCGGCGCTTGTGCTTAGCAGGCCCAAAGTTTACGTACCAGAACTGCTGGTTTGACTCTCTGCTGGTTGTGAGTATGGCAAAGTGTATTTTTATTGAATGCTAATATATATATTCCGTACAAGTAGTACGTATGCTTATTGCTGTAAAAGCAAATTCTATATGTGCAACGAATTCAATAATCATTGTTTCATGTATAAACTGTGTTTGTATCAAATTCATTTAGAGTGCCACTTCAAATTATATACACCCAAGTCTGGGTAGAAGTGAGCTATTCTCTATAAGGTACATACCTAAAAAAGAGTGTTTTTTAATATCATTCCAAGTGACATGACAATGATGGATAGAAGAAGCCAAATCAAGTTAAAAACAATCCAGTTTAGCTAAAAAAATTCAAAATATGAAATGAAATAAATTTAAGTGTTTTGAAAAATCCTTCAATGATCCTTTAGAATGTAAAGTAATGCAACGATAATATAAAAAGCTATACAACATTACAATATTTATACGACATACATTATATTAGTTCCTGTTCAAATGCTGAAATAATATGTAATATATAAAACTACAAAAGTTAAAGACTTTAACGTTATATGTAGTCATAATTAGAAATTTATTTTTTCCCAATATTACTTTTAATTAATTATACTAGGCCGATTGATCATTGCAATTAATTTAACTGCATCGGAAATTTCTTATAATTCCCAAAAATGTCTTGTATTTTATGAGATTTTAAAAAGTATCTTACCTTATAGGTATTTGGTATTTGCATCCATTAAATAAATAAAAAAATAAATAAATAAATAAATATATATATATATATATATATATATATATATATATATATATATATAAAAATATAAATATATATATATATATATATATATATATATATATATATATATATATATATATATATAAATATAAATATATATATATATATATATATATATATATATATATATATATATATATATATATATATATATATATATATATATATAAATATATATATATATATATATATATATATATATATATATATATATATATATATATATATATATATATATATATATATATATATATATATATATATATATATATATATATATATATATATATATTTGTAGGTTTATAACAAATAAATTGCTGCATGCAAACCAGAATCAGTAATAATATTGCCCTACTTCCGAAAACTCAGAAAATTATTATTGCATTTTAAACCTAATTAGATTAGAGTTATCTTATTCATGAAACAGTAAGTTGTTATTTAATATATTAATATGAATTTTAATCCTCTATATACCGGCTATATTGATTAAAGCCTAAGATTCAACTATGTATATAATTACAAATTATGCAAACCTAATGATTTAATAAAATCAAAATTCAGATTGTACATGCTCTTAGTATTGCCCATAGTTAATTTTTACTCTATTCATGTATATAACTTTATTTTATACTAGTTGGTACCCGTTAAAACATGACGGTTGGATAGTAAGTAAATGTACTAATACACAAATTATACTCAACACATCATTGCGAAATGTTGAAAATCGTTATATTAAGAAGGTACAAATGCACTTTAAAATATTACTATTGAATCCAATAAAAATAAATAGGGTTACTCAACAGCGCGAACAACTCAGGTCAATTACCGTCAATAAATTTAAACAGTTTCCGTCAAGTTTAATTCGCAAATATACTTAAAAATAAATATGACAGCAAGAGAGATAGAGAGATTCTTCGGAATAATCAAATTAACGTGTTTATGCGGCCTCGTGCTTAGTAAGTATCTAAAGCCAGATTTAAACATATAACTGAGCATGCGCAGAAAAAAAAATATTTGGAAATTATCACTAATTAATAAACGTTACGGTTACAAAAACCAAATTTGACACATCTATAGATTAAAATCTTTCGTTTAAGACCAAAATGAAGTAAATTGATGCAGTAGCTTTCTCTCACGGGCTACCCAAAGAATCGGCTTAGCAACATAAATATATAGATATATACTTGTATACTCTTTAATTTATACTTTTATTCATACATTACTTTTACAAACGGTCTATCAAAGCTGTAGATTTTATCTCGCGATCATCTAATATCTGTAGAAGTCTGCATTAGCTCGATTCAGAAACTGAAAAAATGAGTATTGCAAAATAAGATACTGTTTCCACGTCATTGATTGGAGTTTGATTTCTCTGCAAATACAATATGAAAGAAAGAAAATACCTTGTTTTTTTATTAAATTAACCTTATTTCAATCAGTAATATTCCTATAATTGATGGATTTAGAATTTTTATCTGGTCCATTAAAATAACTCCTAAAAAATTATAAAACTTAGGAATGAATCATCGTTATAATATAGTTTGTAAAAACTAAAAATTCAAGTCGTAGTTCCGTTTGTGAAATTTTGAAAGAAAAAAATAATATCAAAATTATGTAATTCACAAAAATAATGCTTCTCGAACGTTAGTCCATGAGCTTGGTGAACTCTGAAGACCAGAAGCTGTGTAGCAATACCTGCAAACTCAGTCGAGGGTTTATTTCCCCTGTTCGGTTCATGATTAGTAAGGGCCTGGGCACCGGACGGACAGTACAAATCTGCCAACTAATTTGGGCAACCCGGGTCCCTTCAAAATTATTTAAAATAAACTTTTATTCTCATCTGTTTATAAATGAGTAATATTTTCAAGAAATAAAACACTTTATTCAACAATAGGATTTTTCACTCGCTGGGTCCCCCATCAACTTTTCACACTTATCACCTCTTCCAAAGCTTCCAATACACCAGATGGGGTCCGACATAGTAACTGAAGACATCGGGGGAAAAAATCTCTGACGGTGAATATGGTGATACCGTAGAAGCGCTGAATGTTATAATTCACCGCGGTGTGTGGTCGAAAGACGGTCAAGAATAAAACTATTATAACAACTTCAGAGGCAAAAAACAAAGACTTCAACACTAAGGTGGCGTAAAAGAAAAGATGTCTGTGTGGCCATTGATAGCGATCAAAAGACTATAAATATTACAAGATAGATAGATGGTGACGCTATTTTATGGTCCACAATAAAACTTCCAGATAATGCTGACACTTGTATTTCAAACGAAAATTATGTTTGGGAGGTACTTGGTAGACTGTGAACAGGAGCAGTGAAATAAGAGACCAATTGGGGCAGGAACTGCTAAGAGAAAAGCAGCCCACTGTCTAATGAGAGAAAAAGGGGCGGGACAAAATGGCCACGGTAAACGGACAACAGCCCCTCCGAGAAAAAAGAAAAAAATGATAGACGGTCGACAGATTGCGCTTCCTGTTCCCTAGAGCTCAGACGATGTAGAGTGCAAATTGAACTGTCTCGGAGTCTGCCGGAAGTTCCTGGAATCCAACATGATGATCCTGATTATGACATGATATGGGCCCCTGTCAACGTAGTCATTCATCGTTGTATTCTGAAACAGTAGTAAGTATCTCCCGATAGATCCTAGAAGTAATTACTCTGGCCAAATAGTTTGTCTCTGCTTCTGATTCCTCATGTATTAAATGGTAATATGAAGGGAGACTTTATTCTATTACTAATTTCACTTTAGAAAATATTTTAGTAGTGCCAAATAAAGGTATGATAAAGGCTAATTCTCTGTGTTTCCTTGCTTGCCCCAACACATGCACACCTCAATTGTTTTAAGGTTCTTTTACAACCTATAAATACCACATTTTAGGCCGAACACCTTCAAGCGCGAAATCCGAGGGAAATGGAGTGGAGGGGTGCGTAACCGCGTTCCCTACACCCCACGGAGGAATTTTTCAGCCTACAGATTTAACGTACCTGAACTAACGTAGACGCGAGAGTATTCAGTGGCCCTCGTCAGGACTCAAACCGAACACCTTAAGTATCGAATCCTGACTCGCTAACAACTAGAAAAGCTTCGAGCCCCACACTTACCCACACTTATCTACTAAAAGGCAAAGCAATTTGATACCCTCCCCACATTAAAAAAATATCATGTCATACTATTGGGTAAAGTTAATGACAACCTAATTGCTACGGTTTATCATTTCAGCCTCCAGTTTTATAATATTTTTTTTATAAACATCTTCATCTGACATTCATTGTAATTTGTATACCCCCAACACACTAAATTCAAAACTCTTATTTATTCACTTCATTATTATTAACTTGATTATTATTTTTACCATTATTTTGTTGGGTGTTGAAGACAGGGTCTGAGTTTAATGCGAATAGTTTTACGGTAGGCTGCATTAATAATTAAAAACTTCCGGAAAATATATTTTTTTCTTGAAATGTTCAAGAAATGTTTTTATATAAAAAATTAAAAGAAAAGTTTTATAAATTTTATTCACTATTATTTCTCAAAATTAGTAGGGCTCCAAATTAGAGCCCTGCTCACAAAACTAACGAAGCCAACACCTGCACTAGACTGCCATTTAAATCTGTGAAATCCAGATAAAACCAATGCAAAATTTACCTAAAATATTTTTTTGGTGATTACAGTCATTAGGCACCATTTTATCTGAAGGACTTCTTGAAACTGCTTTTAATAGATTTTGTATCCCAGATAAAACTGAAAAATCGTCATAACTTTTAGGTATAGACGATACTTTATCGGCACTTTTTTCATCATTTAAATACTCGGCAACCTTGAGAACCAAATTCAGAATTTTTATCCCTTTTTTAATGTCTTATATCATTACTCCATCAGGTATTGAAATTCAGTATCGTATCCCCATAAGAATTCTCGTTAGAGTGGATTTATAAGTCCTCCCAAAAATTAGAATTTTATTTTTCAATTTTAAATGCATAGTTTGGATTATAAAGTAACATTAGTGTTCAGGATGTGTCAAACTCTGTTACGCATTGTTGGGACATGACTTGTTAATGCATGAATTACCTCTTTTTGTAATGTCTTGTAACATTAATACATCAAGTAACATTTTAAATTTCAGTATCATGCTCCTTTAAGATTTTTATTTAGGGGGAATTTATATAGTGATGAAAAAAACTAGCTTTTTTCGACTTTAAATATATAGCTCGAATCCTAAAGTAACATTGGTCTTCAGAATGTGTCAAATTCTGTTGCGCATTGTTAGGATATGACTTGTTAACGTGTTAATTACCTTTTTTGTAATATCTTGTATCAATTCTCCCTCGGGAAATATTTCCTAGAATGCAAAAATATAAAACTTAATTCCGTATAACTTTTAATAATTCTTTATTAGAAAACTTTTGTAAACACGAGAATCTGTTGTGAACGAAATCTTTTACCAAAATATATCCAATAAATCTTTTGCTGTATTTCTAATTAATGTTTTTTCGATATTAAGCAAATTACGACAATCTCAGGAATTCTCTATTATTATACCTATGAATTGCGATATGAAATTTGGGCACTTTTATTTAATTAATTTCATTCTTCTATTTTTCTAATCCTTATTTTTCTTAATACATCTTGGGCTTTGGACTTTATAAATCATGTTTAGATAGCATTTTCTCTGCGTCTATGTTTTTTCCCTTCCTAACATAAAATGAAACAGAACACTTGGATGCTTGCCAAAACATATTCTATCAAAATTCTATACCAAGCAAAGTGCAATTGAAAACAGATATTTGGGAAAAAATAAACATGAATTTATATACATGTTGCTCTCCAAAATATACGAAATTCGAGCTTTGTAAAAGTCCAGTTACGCTTTCTGAATGTACTGTACACATTTTATGAATTGTAATTTACGAGGATAATATATTTTATTGGTATATTATTTGAAAGTTAAATTTAACCACGTCTAGGACAATGAGGATAACATTTCCTTTTGAAAAAAACATTTAGAGAAATTTATGGCTTATAGACTTAACGCACAGTCCAAACCTACATGAAGAATCGACGAATTGTCGATATGAAATTATATGGAAAATATCTTAGAGGCCTCAAATTTCACAATTTATGAACACATACCAAATAACGTATAAAACTTAAAATAATTATAAAACATAATGAAAGAACATTGTAAGAAACTTACTCAATGTTAAGTGAAATTTGATTATATACTCTACGCATCTGATTCATATACATTAGATTCATAACTAAAATTTGTAAAATGGTATACAGTTAAACATTGAAGAGTTAGCTTTTTGAAACTGCTGTATTGAGTTGAGATGGAACGTTTAGGAAAGTGAGGAGAGAGTAAAAGAATAATCTATAAATATTCCAAGGTCATCTGTATCTGTAGGATAACAAGGTCATTAACGTCTATAAGCATTTTCTTTAAAGATAAACTCAAAAAGATATTTTATTTTTCATTTTATGATTTGCGTAAATGTGATATTCGTCAACAATAACTTTTCGATAACTTAATGATGGGTAACTACTTCTTTTCTTTCATTTTAATAAATATGCACTTATTTTTCACTGTTTCTGAACTATTGCTTTGAATCAAATTTGATGCCAAATATTTTTTATTCTATTGTAAGCAGCAAGTATGTTTCCTAGCAGCTAATTACTCGTACGATATTGAGAGAACGTCTAAAATAGACTTCAAAGGCATATCACATTCTCAGTTTTTTTCTTGATTCCTATTAAAATACACCTAATTTTTTTTTGGATTCTATAATGGTAGCAGCATTTTCATTGTCATAGTTCTTCCATTTAGGATGATGAAATATTTCATTAAATATCTTTTAGCATATTATCTCTCTATCTATATATATCTCTCTCTCTCTCTCTCTCTATATATATATATATATATATATATATATATATATATATATATATATATATATATATATTTGTTCGCCATGTTTCTCTGAGAAGAATTTTTAAAACTTGATCTCCCCGAGTATGTGAAATGTACATATAGATGTAACTGGACATTCCTTATATGCTTTCTCCGGCGTTTAACTTTTGAACGACTGTTTAGGTAGAAAAAATGTACAATTAAATTGATGTTGTAAAAAACATACAACACACACACAGATTTTGAAAAAAAAAATAAATTGCCACTATTAGCTTCATTTTTTATTATCACGGTTTTGCATTCATAATAATGAAAGTTTTCAGTAAATATCGTATAATATATTAATAAATATTGTAATCATTTCTACAGGTTAAATATCAGCACAAAATGTACATGCAAGGAACTTCAGTTTAATGCAGTAATTTTTATTCGGTATGTTTCTATGTGCCAAAACGTCGCCTGTTTTCCATTATGGGAAATGTACCTTTAAATGCAATTGGACTGTCTCATATATTTTCTATGACCATTACCATCTGAACGACTGTTTAGGTAGTAAACTGAAGCACTAAACTGCTACTTTAACACACACCCATATTTTGGAAAATAAATCTAAATTAATGACACCATTAACATTTCCATATTTATTATTCTATTTAATCACAGCCACTTGCTAATGCACGAAAACCCTACACATACATTTTTTTTTTCAAAATCCTTAAAATTAATCACATTCAAACAAAAGAGAATTACTTCCAAGGAACATAGAGATTATCAAGATAACAGAATTTCAACAAAAACGTGACAAGACTTTGAAACTACTTCGTTAATGTGGTGATTAAAGAATACTATGTTAACAAGGAATATTCCTTTCACAGAGAAAGAAGTATCGATGGAAGGAATGAGAAAAAGATGTATACTGAATTTCGAACACATATTTTTGTTAGTGGAGAATGTGTCTTTGTATTTTTAGCCACGATGAAGAAATATTTTCTGTTTCATTTAAAGCCTGTCTAATAACAGACGGATTTCTTTTCAGCTGAAAGAACTGAAATAAGAATAAAATTAGCTTTCTTTTAGCTCTATTTAAATCCTGTATTCTTCGAATATATATCAACACTGTAAACTTATAAAAATAACATTTTAGTGCATTTTGTTCACAATAAATGCATTAATGTATAAATTTTAATATTTGTATATAAAAATATCCTTTCAAGGCCATATATTGGGGGGAGAAATTGTTATTTAAATTATGTGTGTCTTTTTAAACATTTTTTACTATTAACCCTGTAAACCTATAAAAATAAGCTTGTATTAGTCTCTTTGGTCCTCAATAAATTCAGTGATCTATAAATTTAATATTTGTTTACCAAAATATACTTACAAGGCAATATTTGGGGGGTGAAAGTGTGTTATTTAAATTACATGTTTTTCTTTAATTTATTAATATCAACAATGCAAATATATAAATATAAATTTTTACCCTCTTTGGTAAACAGTAAGTTCAAAAATATATAAATGTTATATTTGATTTTGAAAATGTGCTTTCAGGGTTATATTTTGGGGAAAAATTATGTAATTTATATTATGCATTCAATTTTTATCTTTATTCGGTAGACTTAACCATTAATCATTAATATAAAAACTTGTTTGAATATAGTTTACAAGATTATGAAATAAAAAAATGAAATATTTAGTGACGATGTAAAGTATATTCCAGTTGAAAAATCGAAAACTTCAAAAAAGTTTAAAGTAGCATCGACTTTAGAACTTTGCATAATAAATTATACTACGACAGGTATAAATACTTTTAAGTTAAACAAGTCTCATATAGTGCACTTGCACTGTTTACATTAAGAAAATAAAAAAAAAGAAAGATTTACCTGAAAATCTCAAAAAGTTTTCTTAAACGACGTTTACTAATGGTACAGCATGTAAACAACTGTCATACTCTCATTATAATAAATTTTAAAACAATATTTTATAATTCTTTAGTGGCTTATCCCCAAGATTTATCGTACACGACTTTCATTTGAAGGACATTTCATTTGAGTCAATGAAATTCTAATAACGATATACGTATCTTCCAGGATTTAAACTCTTTATATTTGAAGAAAGTGTTTCGGTAACTATGACCGTAATTCTGTAACATTCAGAGATGTCTTCTTTCGCTGTATTCTATTGGTTTGTCTAGACTGCTCAAGGAATAAACGTATTGTCCTAGATGTGTGTTTCATATTTTTAACTTGACTGGCACAGTTTAACAATAATCACAAGATGACGTTGCAATACAATATATCGGTGGTGGGCAAACTTTTTCAACCGCGACCCACTTTTTTCCCCTTGTAAGAACGGCCATTAAGGGATTTATATCATCTATCTATCTATCTATCTATATATATATATATATATATATATATATATATATATATATATATATATATATATATATATATATATATATATATATATATATATATATATACAGTCGAACCTCCATATATCGAAGTAGCAAAATGCGCGAAAAAAAATTCGATATATAGAAATTTCGATATATAGAATTGAGCTTAGTCTTATCAAAATTCTCCTTAAAAAAAAAAAAAAAATTAAAGCTAATTTTCGTATACGAAACTCCATTTCTAATTTATATGCGAGTCCCATTAAATGAAAGTTAATAACTAAAAAATGAATTAATATGAAAGATTTATTGATTACTACATATCTCTAAAAAAAACAATAATGCAGACAGTGGTTACAATGATCACAGTTACATTCTTTAAAAAAAAACTACGAATATCTTGCTGAACAGTTAGTTTTGCGGAAAGTTCAAAGAAATGTTCGTATTTATTCAGTCCACTAAAAACTTCATCAGGGACATTATCCGCGAATTGAAATCCACGACGTATTGTTTCAAATGCCAAAAATTGGAAGATTCTATTCTAAAGTGGAAAAAAATCTCCCAATTTGTCTTGAAAAAAATTTCGATATATAGAGATTTTTTCGATATATAGAAACAATTTTTCTATGTAATGAACATGGAGATTTGCTAAGAGTTCGATATATAGAAATTTTCGATATAGGGAAGTTCGATATATGGAGGTTCGACTGTATATATATATAATTCTGTAATATCTTAGACGAGGTCTATTATAAATGTCGTTGTGAGGCGATGCAACTGACCGGTGAACTTTATATCCTCAGAATACTCCAGGTTTGTAATCGTACGGAGTTTTAGGCGATGGGTGTGGTCGAACCGGGGCCAGGCGAAATGAAGAAGTGAAACCAAAGCAAGTCCAGGCAAGAATATATAATCCTCCACATAACTGGTTGCACAGGTTTTTATTAAAAAATATCCCAGTGGTTCAGGTACACCTTGATACCCTCACATTTCAGTAGCTTAGGATTTTAACATGATAATTCTCACCCTGGGGCTGCAGGAACAGCACGCAGAAAACAAATATAATTTCAGCGCAAAAAGCCTGCGATTTCATTGGACGAAAGCTGGACACAGAAGGGCTCGAAAAACCTCGACTCACGCCCGGAGTACGGGTGCATTGAACTTCTAATTGGTCAAATCATGACATCTGACTGAAACGCCATATGGGGCGATCGTTTCGTCATAGTTCTCGAACATTCTTCGTTATATAATTCTATCCGTGCGTAGCTTTAGGGGAAAAACTAGTAGGTGATTTTGGTTATTCCCAGGTCGAAATCAAAATAAGGGGAGTAATGGTATTGCGATAATATAAAACAATTTTGAATAGGCGTTTCCTTTAATGGTTATAAAAGTTATCGTTTCTCATATATATATATATATCACTCGACCCCAATGAAAATGTTTTGTAATATAGCAATTTTTTTATAATTAGAAAATTTTTAGGACATCAATGAACTGTAAGGAAATTTTAGGTATATATTTACTTTCCTTGACAACAGTAAAATAATATCTTGCTTACCTTCTGGAGTTGATTTTTACAAATTTTATATGACTAAAATTTTATGTATATACATTAATATGTATCTGGGTCTCATTTAGGTAAAAATTAAGAAAAATTAAAATTAAAAGTGATCATTATTTCACAATTATAAGCTTTATATGTAAACACAGAAAACAATAAACATCTTTTACTTATATAAACTAAAATTTCTAAAAAGTTAATTAGAATGGGATGCTCGAATCTCAGATAATTTTTATTTATTATTTGGTGAAATATTTCAGTGCACTACTCTTATATCATCTTCCGGGTTAAACCTTGATCGTTGTTTGGTATTTATGTCTACTAATTGTATAAAACCGATTTATTGTATAAAATAATATGAATAAAAATATTGAAATATGTAATTATATCGAAATTGAAAGTATATTTTTAATTAAATAATCCGATATGATATAAACATACTTCTAACTATCCATGACTCCTCCAAATTTTTTAGCAACCCATTGTTTGCGCACGACTCCAATATTCTGTACTTCACAATTAAAACTGCAAAACAAATTTCTTTAAAGTCAATGACGTCAGTAGAAATAAAAATAATTATAAATGTGAGAAATAAAAATTATTATAAATGGGACCAGTAACGTGAATGCGAGAGTTTTGAATTCCATATTTGCGCATTTTGAAATCCTAACAGGCTGTACTATGATACCTTTTTTTCATTGGTATATTTTTTATTGGTCTATTATATTTTGGTATGTTTAGGATTAGAATTAAGCAAGTTAATATAGTGTCATGTATGATCGCCGCTTTATTTCAAACATCTGAAACAATAATAAAGAATACACTGTACGACTGAAGTTCATAGATTTGTCTCCAGTTGGTGATGTCCGAATAGATAGGACGCTGGTATTCAGTTCAGATCCTGTAGGTTCCAGTCTCCCTGTTGGCATGGATATTTGAGCCGTTAGGAATCGGCTTTAAACTGTAGGCCTTGGTCTATCTAGCCCTCGTGTAGCAAAAAGTTGACCATAGTGTTCCAAACTAAACTAAACTAAACTTGTCTCCAGTTAAAAATGGTCATTTAGATTCATCTTTATGTATTCATGAATCAAGCCTTTCTATTAGCTGCTGCAGTGACATGCGTTTGAAATCATGAAATGAAATGCAGTCGAAAAATCAATGTAAAGAAGAGATAGAGAAAAACTTCAAAATTTCAAGTAAAAAAATAATGTCGTCGTGCAGATGTCTTAATTGAAATGTAAATATTAAATCCGATGGCCATATATACGTCTGAATACACATGCCACGACAAATAGAATTTTGAATTTATAAAACTTCGGATTTATTTAGATTCAAATTCACAAAAGTAATTCTTCGTATAACAAAATTCATGCTACAAAGGTATAAAAATATGTACATCCTGTTGCGAATGTAGATATTGTTTCTAATACTTAGATTAGTCTAAGTTATGACTAGACCAATAATAATCAAGATTCCATACATAAATAAATATTATTATAAATTTGACCAGTAACGGGTATGCGAGAGTTTTGAATTCCATATTTACACCTCTTGAAATTGAAACAGTAGTACAATGATAACATATTTTACATTTTTGGGTGTGTTTCAACGTACATTTGCGCAAATTAAAATTTATAACTAAACAAAAATGTTTTAAAACTAGCTATATAGAATTTTTAAAACATTTTCGCACTCAAAAATTCTGCCTGCGTCATATTTTAATCTCGCAGTACCTGCTTTAAGTTTGTTTTGTAATACTAAACACAACAGGAAGATATCAAAACATTCCTAAACGCGCAATTTGTTACGTGTATTATTTCTGACACACAATGCGTAAATAAACATTACTTTTCTGTATGGATATAAATGCATGCTTAACAAATTACAAAAATAAAAATTTAACCCTAAAACTACTTCTTCGCTTTGTTCTCACGCTTTAAGTTCTCATCAAGAAGTAGTTAATGGCAATGCGCGAGAACATTCATTTTAATTACTCTTTTACTTCCCGAAACTCTTCAAAACGTATTGTATTAAGAGTATCCACACGCTGTATTAAGTGGATCTTGTGCGGTACATTCAATGGGTAATTTCCTAGTTGTATTGGAACCTATTTTAAGGCAATTTAACAAGTAACAACGCATCGACAAATTAGGATAAAACTGGTTTTAAGTCGTTACAAGGTCGGAAGCAACCAGATTTTGTTTAATGGAATAATATATCATTTCGCTTATTTCAATCCCCTTTGTTGAGTGCGTTGTTTTAGATTTTAGAGTATAGTACTTTCGAATCGTGCGTTCCGTAAAATTTTCCTTTTATTAAACTTGATGCCATAGAAAAATTAGTTTAGCTATTTGTTTAGATTCGAAAAAAGAAGTCTTTTAAAATGCTACAAATTTCCATTTTAATTAAAAGTTCTTAGTGTATCATGTTATTTTTTAAAGTTCCAAGCTAATTTATAAGTATCATGTTACTTAAGATTAAGGCAATTAGATAAATTAAATTTTTAAATCCAATAAAAATATTATTTACTTGGTCGTAATATCCGAAGTACATATATAAGGTATAAATTCGTTATCTAAAATGACTCGCCCTTTTATTTTTAAAAGTTACATGCTCACATAAAAGTATCAAGAAAATTAAGCCAACGGATTGAAATAATATTTTGATTCCAAAAACATTATATTTGCAAGTTGCTAATATTGAATGTACAGATAAATGGTACGATTCAATTATCTAAAATGATTCATTTATTTTTAAAAGTTACGTGCTCATTTGGAAGTACCATGTGCATGAAAATGAAGGCCACTGGTTACACTTATTTAATGAGAAAACAATATTATTTACATGGCGCTAATATCGGATGTACAGATAAATGGTATGATTCAATTATCTAAATTGATTCATTTATTTTTAAAAGTCACATGCTAAATTAAAAGAACCATGTTCATGAAAATGAACGCAGCTGGTAAAATTTATATTGTGATAACGTGGCCACAGCACCTCGTAAAAGTATTGTCATGATTTTGTGACACAAGACACCAGAGATTCTAGATTAAATTACGTCCTTTATTGGACTACAAAACTATGTACATTGTTATTTACAAGTAGTAGATGGGCACCTTACACGTGCAAACCAAACTCGATAGGCTCATAGCTAAGTCACAGCTCCCGAGCCTCCAGTCAAATCTCGAAAAGTCGTCTCCGGTTCCTGGTCTCTCTCTGTGTCCTGGCGAGTCGGCGATCCCCTCTTTATAAAAGCCTCGCGCTCCTCGTGACAATCCGCTAGCCCGCTGACGTCATCTCGCTCCTGACCGCTCCTTCAGCTGTTTTTCCCCCCCGGCTGAAACGACATCCCAGAGTCGGTTCTTTTGTCGGCCGCGGGACCTCTTTCAACTGGACATCTACCATGCCTCTTGATGGACGGTCTCGTTAATGATGTTTTTCCAAGTTACCTTACCGTAATTGGAGCTGAAAGGCAGCATCGGCCCCTTATCGGGTCTTTGTTAGCCTGAAAAATGTACAATTCTCTGGAACAGAAAATATTATTAACAGGTCTTTCTATGGAGATCATCTGCCGCCAAGACAGCTGAACTTCTTTATGTCACCCTCAGCCAGTTTGCCTTTTCAATATTGTTCTCCAAACAACACATGAGGAATGGAGGCAATTACGTCTCCCGCACGCGGAATGTGTGGACTACATCACACACACACCGCTTAACCTTTCTGCCTATTTCACAGAATAGCAAGGAAGGAGTGGAGGCATGTGTCAACAAAGGTTGCCGATACTATATTATATTTAATGCAAAAGCAAAATTATTTACATGGTGCTAATATCCGAATTATAGAAAATGGTATAATTCCCCGAAGCTAAGATAATTCCTTTATTTTCTCGCATTTTCTATGTACTCACCACTCTTCTTTAGGTTTACTATTGGGGTGTTTTCTATGCGCTTCCATTACGATATATACTCAAAATCTAAAGTATACGTATACTTTCTATCAAGATTTTTACTACCAATAATTATTTCAAAGTTAAAAATATAATTAATATATTTTGTAATTTCTCTTTTGATTTGGAACTAATGTAGATACTGTAGATAAAAATTTCCCTCGAACTATTTTAAACGCTAAACAAATATCTATATTTTCAAGTCAAAGAACAAACGCTTGGACCAAACTCTATTTAAATCATACATATTCGAAAATAGAGACTAGAAGTCTTTGAAACTTTATGAGAGTGTCTCCTGTACATTAGATTTAATATTTAGAGCATTTTCTTAGAACTACGAAATCGATTTTTAAGTGGAAACAGAAATGAAATTTTAGAGTTTCAAATAAAAGTGTATTAAAAAAGTTCAGAATATTATTGTAAGTGGCATACACTAGGTAAACATTCTTTGAGGACTGTCTCTCGCCCTCTCTCTCTCTCTATATATATATGTGTGTGTGTGTGAAAGCTTTTAACCCTTAGAGATAAATAGTTATATCGTAGTAAGAAATGTTTCTATGTATGAACACTCTTTCTTTAATATAATATAAGGCTTGGGAAATGTTTTCACAAAATGACGCGAAAAGCTTCGAGTTTTTCTAGTTTTTAGTTCAGGGAAATGTATAAAATTTATTCAGCGGCACGATTTAAACGTTTATATAAACATCATCATTATGTATTTTCCTTGAATATTGTTATAAAATGGCAGAATCACATCATAAAACTAGTTTCGGAAATAAAATAAAAAATATATAAAGAAATACTTTTAACAGAATAAGAAAAGAATGAATTAGGATAAAATGTATTTAAATTCATATATAAAGGACTGTACTTTGCAGTTGTCGTCGTGTCTACGAATATTGTAGAAGAAAAAATCCTAAATAGACACGAAATCCTGTATAACAGCAGCTCCCAGATGAGGTGCTTGTGGGCTATAGAGGAGTTCTTGCGGCGCTACAAAACAAGTTAGAAAAAGGCAGTCACAATAGCTGGATGATCAAACATATGTTCTGAAGAAAGTTTCTTGATAATTTCTACAGTTGAGGACGGATTTTGTACCGTCAGAGTGGATTTTTATACCCTCCAGTCTAATAGTTCTCAATCTACATATTGTAGAAGCAATTGTTCTGGAACAGTTAAAGTCTGAAATGAGTAGTTTCTTTAGAGTCTGGTTGAATAAAAGGACTCTAAATAGTTTCCCTTTACAATATCAAATAAATTTGTTTCAAATATGTATCATGGGCATTAGGACCAAGTTATAACGAAAATTTCGTTTAATTTTCCAGTTAAATAAAAATGAATTAATCTTTGATTTTATGACTTGTAACCTTGTTTTTAACTGCAGATCTTAATACCTCCAGAGGTATCTGTTAATACCTATTATTCTCTAATGAACTGTATTCCTCTCAATAACGCACCTCAATCATGAGCTGATTTTAATCATCACGGCCAAATGGCTTGAGCACTAGAGTCATGAAGTATTTTTTTCCCTCTTGTCATGAATTTGTTACCTTTCACATTGAGCTTAAACTCAGTTATGAGTACAGGATAGTTTAACCTAAAGTCGGAGAAGGTGACTCTAAATCTCCATAAAAGATAACCAATGAACCTGAACTCTAGGAGATTCTGAATTTAGGAGGCAGATTGATTGTTTGGAACTTGTAAGGTCATCTATCGTAACATAAGGGAGAATCTGATTCTTCAATATACAACTCAAAGTTCTCGTATACCCTAAGGTGGATGAGCAGTCAATTTTTTCCCGAAATAACTATAGGGTTCCTGGGTCTGTAGTTATCCGTGAAAACGATGAGGTCATAGAACGGAAACATCCGAGGCTTCTAATCCCGATCCTCAAAAACGTGTTTCTTAAAATTCTCCTAGGTCCTCCAATGACCGATAAAATTATTCCCGTATTAAATATCGGGCTCCTGTTTCTGCAATTATCCGTCAAAACAATTATGTCATAGAGTCGAAATAACCTTGCGTGGTTGGAGGTCGCCGACACCCAGTGAGCTAAATATTTTGCTGCAAATATAATAACGCTTGACGTAGAGGGGCGATCGGACCTCCGGCACCTCCAAGATGAGAGCGATGTTCCGATCGCATTTACCTCGATCGGTAAATGCGATCTTTACTGGCGGCCGATATTCCCACCATTCGTGGTGTTCAGAGTGTTTCTTTAAGTTTTCTTAGTCCCTACGGCCGATGAACAGTCAAATTTATGTCGCAATAACTATCGGTTTCCTGATTATGCAATTATGCGTCAAAGCGGTGACGTCATATAGCCGAAAGTACCGAGTTCTCTCACTCCTATCCAGAAAGAATGAAATAATCGGAATGATTCGACATCCCTTTGAATGGCTGGAGGTCACCGAGACCCGGTGTAGATAAAATTTAAATCCGAATATAAACCGCATGAAACAGGAGGCAATGGTTGTTCCAACATCTCCACGAAAAACGCGATGGTGAGATAGAATTTCCCGCTACCTAGCAGCCCAAAATCCCACTGGTATTGCCCTTCAAAACTTTTCTGAAAGATCTTTTAAGCCCAAACGTAGATGAACTGTTAGTTTTTATCGAAACAAACATCCGATTCCCACTTCTGTAATTTCCCGATACCTGGTGGAGCGAATTTTCGCCGCTGATGGCGTTCAAAGTGTTTTTTTTAAATTCTCATAGGCCATAAGGACGTGACAGTCAAATGTATCCCCTAATAACTATCAGTTTCCTGGTTCTTCAATTATGTGTCAAAGCGGCGACGTGATAAAGATGAAACTACCGAGTTTTCTAATCCCAATCCGAAAGAAACGATAGTATCGGGATGATCCGACATACCCTTGAATGGCTGGAGGTGGCTGAGACCCAGTGTATACACAATATTTCACTCCGAATATACGAGTAATAACCTATGACACAGAGAGTGATCAGGGCTCCGACACCTTCGTGAAAAGAGCGAAGTTGGGATTGCATTTCCTGCCACCTAGAGGCCAAAATTCACGCAATTTAGGCCGTTCAAAGTGTTTCTTGAAACCAATTTTAAAAGGCTACAAACACGCATTCGTGTGTTTCATACCGCAAATTTTGATTCTGATGACAAGCGACTTAGCTATTTATCCGCCGTTCAACCTACACGTAATCTCAAAGGTTACGTCGACCGGGACGTTCAGTCCACGCGACAATGTCAAACTGGAGACCGGCGCCACGTGTCAAGTCCTGAAATCTCAGCCGAAGGTCGATTTCCCTTGTTCGGTTTATGAATAGTATAGGCCTGGGCGCCGGACGGACAGTACTGATCTGCCGACCAATTTTGACAACCCGAGGCCCCTAAACTACTCATAAAAGGGAACAAGTGGGAAATGCTAGTTGCCAACTTACTCTCAAATGCATATCTAAAGGAAAACTCCGAAGTCGCAAAAGTTAACGAAATCAGTAAACGAATTCAGCAGATAGATCGACTTAGTAGCGATCTACAAAGTTGAAAAAACATTGTTACTTTAAACCATCAGATTCAATACATTAAAATTTTTAATTGGTAAAAAAATCGTTAAATATATAACACGAATCGAAACGAGGGTTATGTTTGGATACAATGCACCAAGGTCTCAACTATTTCAGAATCCTTCGCACTTAAATGCCTGCAAACACCCAAATTTCCATTAGGTATTATTAGGGTATCATTAAAAATAGTTATCAACACTAATAAATGTGGGATATTCTGCCACTTCCTGAGATGCAGAGAGATTTTTTGAAAGGTTATTGCCGACAGTGAACTAAAGCAGGTTAGAACCTCGCTGGTAATCGGAAAACTACAAACTATTTGTAAATCTCAAGGTATCAAATGACACTGATGATAAAAATTATTCGAAGAATGGTTTAAGAGGTATTGTATGAGACTACGTGTTCCTAGGTAAATACTATGAGCAAACGATTTTCGATCATTTATTATATGCAGTATATACATGCAAAAGAATACAGATAATTTTTTATGCAGGATAAGAGTCTGGGTATGAAAAAAATAACAGCATACCGATTTCAATTACTGACTAAAGAAAAATAGAATATTTTTCGAAAATACTACTTTATCCTTCCATGAATTTCAAAAGAAATAAACAATGTCAGTTACTTTTAGTAAAAAAATATAAACAGGTTTTTTTGTATGTTGTATCAAAATTCATTTAAAATATATGTGTGTTTATCTTACTGTAAACACATATATGAGTATACTTTGGCCTATTGTATAGATTTAACGTTTACAAAAACAAAATGTTTTCTATGTATATGTTATTGACATCACGGTTCCATCTAAATCACCAGCCTTAATAATATTGCTTGTATAAGATACAACTGTTTAAATTTAAAAAGGAAAAAAAATGTACTTCGCGACAAAAGATTTTCTATGGATATGATATTGACATTACGGTTCCATCTAAATCACCAGCCTTAATAATATTGCTTGTATAAGATACAACTGTTTAAATTAAAAAAGGGAAAAAAAATGTAGTTCTCGACAAAAGACCAGGATTATGTAGATATCTGAGGGAAGAAATCTATTTTAGAAAGTTCCAGAGCCAGCAACCTCCAGAGAATAAACGGCAAAGTACACTGTCATTGTAAAATTGGAATCCAAATGTTTCTTCAGCGATGTGGATTAAGGTGAAGGAGAAAAAGTAGACTTCAAATATTTCTAGAAAAAACTGTTGTTTTTAGGTCATTTCAATGGCAATGCTTGAGTATAAAATGCGGATACGTATATATAAGAAGAGTCACTGTTATTTCTCAAACGAGAATATCACTGTGATGAAAATGTTTCATGTTTAAGAACAGTGCTTAAGTATTTATTTTGAATTCAGATGTATAAAACACATGAGAGTTTCCGCATATGAAAATTCTAACATTGGTTTCTACTATTCCGTTTAATTGAGCTTCAAAAACGTCTCTGGTATTCTGTGACAATTTCTGCAACCAGTTAAAAAGAAAATAGATAGGAATCATTATACATAACGAGGGAAACTTGGAGTTCTAATATTTTACTTTTATAACTTCAGATTAATGTCGTCTACATTTTAACACCAATATTATGAAAGGGGATATTTTCGAGATGTATGTAGAAGTGAAAATGGTATAATTTACCACGGTGTGTGGCCAATAATGAATGTATTATAAATGATGCAGAGGCAGGGGTAAATACAGGATTGAAAACCAATAAAAAATAGAAGAATAGCTGTCAGTGTGGCGAGTGATGGCGATCAGAAGTCTAAATTTTACAAGATGGATGGTCGTTATTTTATGGCCCACAGTAAAAACGTCAGATGAGAAGGGTCAAAGTTGTTTTGAAAAATAAAATTATGTTGGGGGAGGTATTTCATAGACTATGGACAGAGGCGACAGAGGCGGTGTATTAAAGAACCAATTGGGGCAGGAACCACTGAAAGAAAAACAACCCACTGCCCAATGAAAGTGAGGGGCGGGCCAGAATGGCCCCCCTGTAAACGGACAACAGCTACGCTAAGGACGGAAGGTTGAAAAAAAGAAGGTGACGGCTCTTGAATTTGGTTCCACAGAGTTAGATGTGAAAGACTCTCGTCTGCCCTAGAGCCTTGGAGAAGTGCGAATATCCCGCCAAGGTGTTCCTGTAATAGAGATGATTCTGGGTCCCGGTCGCCGATGCTACCATCATCGCTGCATACATCAGCTATAGTAAGTGCCTCCCCAATAGACTCTAAAAATCATCTTTGACAATATAGTTTACCTCTGCTTCTGGGTTCTAAATGTTAAAATTGTTAATATGAGACGGATTGTTATATAAATAGCTATGACAAGTTAATTAAATTTTGTGTTATCAAATAAATGTTAGTTTAAGGTCAATGCTTTGTCTTCCTTGCTTGTTCCAACCCATGCATTCATTCATTGTTTCAAGGTAATTAATACCCAACAATGTACATATTATCTTTATTTTCGTTCTGATCAGTTTGCTTCCTTTTGACGTTCCCTGACTGGGCAAAATTTTTTTTGGTCTCATTTAAGGGGGTTCGGGTCACATTTAAAAAAATATATATTTATTGAGTTAAAAGCTTGCATTTTTGTGATAATAAACCATATAATTTGCAAACAAAATCACATCAAAAATTTCTTTAAAAGTTTTTAAAATTTTAAAATTTTTAATTTTTAATAAATGTGGGGTAATTTAAAATCTTTATAACTCGAAATATTATTTGTTGAATTTCAAAATTTTTTCATTTAATTAAACAGAAATATATAAGTTTTAATTTTGATTCAACATTTTTTGAAATATTAATTTTTAAACAAATTAAAAATATTAAGATCAAAATTACAAAAAAAAAAATATGTAACTTATTTTTTAAAAATCATATTTTTAAAAGTAAGTATTTTTTTCAAATTTCCTGAATGAAAATTAAAGCAAAATAGTTGAAAAAGACATGTTCCGAGTTTCAACAATTTATCTTTAACGGTTCTTGACTTATAACAATTTAAAGACGAGAAATGGGGAAAAAAAAACATCATGCAGAAAAACGAACTTACATGTTTAAACAACAATTGTCTACTGTTAGAATGTTGAAAAAAATTTTTTATCATGTTCTAATTAAGATAGAAACATGATTTAAACTTCATTTTAAGCGCAAAAGAACAAGAAAAAAATTTAATGCAATAAAAAAAATTCGAAATTTGAACAATTTTGTGTCCTGGACCCCCCCCCCCCCCCTAAAGAATTATTTTTCGGTTTTATTATTATAAAATAAAAGAACTACTGATACTGGACATTAAGACCTTTCTCCGAAAATTTATTACTCTCGAATTAATTTCTGGATTTTACTAAGGGTGTTGCACAGTGTATCCAAATTCAAAATTAATTCAGATATTTGTTGTGTTGAAGTACCTGAACAAAGGTCCCTTTTGATATTTATCTAATAAAGGTTCATATGGGGCAGCCGCCAACATTTTACAGTGGTTATCTTCGCGACCTTTCACGCAGTGGGCTCGAGTTCAAATCCTGAATGAGACTTGGTCATTTCCGCGTCGTCCTCCTCATAGGGAGCAATGCTGGTTCACCTGTATGGGGCTCCCATAATAAGCAAACCAGTGGTGAAAATCAACAGGCGAATGTCTCCCATAAAGTACCTCGGAATTAGAAAAAAGAGATTTGGTTGGTTGAGAGTATTACGATCATTGTTTTTCAAGTTGGGGATCAATTTCACGATGTCTGGATTTTAACTGATAGTCATGCTTCAATTCAGCGCCTCTCTAATTGGACTACGATTGGGGACCAGACTAGCCTGGACATCTTAGATCTTCTTCGTCAGCTTTCTTCTGGACAAACTATCCATTTTCAGTGGATCCCTTCACATGTTGGGATAAACGGTAAAGAAAGGGCTGACTTTTTAGCCGGTACTGCTGTTCAGGAAGGCGTGAGCTCTAGTGCGGCTACTCCTTTTTGCAAGATCTAGGCCGTCTGCACACGGAGAAACTCAAAAGAAACTGATAACTGACTCCAATCACAAACCATTCCGTGATGAGTCGTAACCTATGTAATTGAATGGAACCCCGCACACGGCGCAACTGGTTACAAACCAGTCAACGCGTTTCTGACAGGTTTGTAACCAGTTTCGCCGTGTGCGTTGTTCCATTCAATTACATGGGTTACGACTCATCAAGGACAGGTTGTGATTGGAGTCAGTTATTAGTTTCTTTTGAGTTGCTCCGTGTGCAGACTGCCGTACTCCCTTAAGTAGACAGAACTAAACCATCTTGGGAGTTTTCCTCCCTACCACCCATGGTACTTTGGAAGAAGGCCGGGTGGGTCTTTACAGTTCAAGCCTATAGAAAACATCAAGCAGCCTTCTCGCGCTTCATGTGTGGCAATATTAGAGCACTCACTTTTCGGCAGTGTCAGATGATCTCCCTGGAGTGTCACTGCTGTTCTGCCGACATGGCTTCCCATGCCCATCCTTTGGCTTGTTTGGGTTTTACAAAGAACGAGGTCCTTCGTGACTCTCTACTGTTTTCAGACTTTTTAGAAATTTTTAGTTTCATGGAGATTGTCTAGCCTTGCTAGACAATCTAGGATTAGTAACAACAACAAAAGCAACGATCATCATTTGCTACACGATGACTAATATGATGGCTACAAACATCCATGCCAATAGTGGGACTCAAACGCACAGACTCTGCTACCACATGTTGGCTAATTCAGCAATGACTAAAATGAAAAGACATTCTTAGCAAACTGCAAAAAAGAAATCTTATTGATGTGAATAATAGATGCTCATGAAGTCCCTCTGTGCTATGAAATATTGCGCCATATGCAACAATCTTGTTCACAAATACAAAAGGTGCCAAAAAAGCAATGGAAAGTGGATGAAACTCTGAATGTATTTTCAAGCGTATAAATTCGTAGGCGCGCCCCCTCTGTTTAAATAAAATAATAAAAGGAAACATTTGCATGAATCACAAAATAAAAGTGCCATATTGAAACTACATTTACTTCCTTTGAAATATGATTTTACGAATGTGAAAAGGATTCTATAACAAGATTTTCAATATTAAGAGGAGATTTAATATTATATGTGAGGTTATTTTTAAATGTTTTGAAGAATTTCGGTTTATATGTCACATAATTACATTATAGAAAAAATTACTGTATTAATTCCTCCTTCCATCATACCTTTATAACGGTCATTAATATCCTGTTTCGTGTATACAAAGGTTTAAGTAAATGTCTGTTGCCGAAAGTAAAGTAAAGGCAACACTTAACATTCTCTCACTTTCAGTAGAGTGTGGTAACGGGGCCCACAGTAACCAAGATTTGTATGATGATGTCATTCTTAAACACGCAAACAGAGGCCTTTTTCTAAAATATTTGCACAAGTCTTTATTAAGACCTCCTATTTCTTTTTACAAGCATTTATAATTCCCATATGTACATTTCATCAAGATGCAGTGGCTAGCAAAAGCCAAAAATAAGTCCACGCCACTGGTCTCTGCCTCAAAAGAAGCAGAGGTCGTTCAACAGTCGGCTAAGGTCTCCTCCGAGGCTGTCTCCTCCGAGAAACCACCTTTTTATTACCTTTCTTCTTTTCTTTAAATCTCTGGGAAATTCTCGAAGATTCTTTTAATATCCCCAACTTCCGGTTCCGCTGTTCCCACAATCGGTGTTTTCATCGGCGAGGAAGTTCGTAACTAAGGCCTATAGCCACACCTGGTCAGCCTCGGCTCCAATTGTCACACGTCTTCCCCGGCCATGGGGATCCAATTAGTGAAGTTTGGAATGCTGGTCTTTATTCCCTCCCTGCCGATAGCGCTTCTGAAACAGTTCACAGGCAGGACCACACAAAAGCACACTATATACAAAAATATACATTTCTTCACGACATCATAAGGGCTTATTTAACATAAATGCACTTGTTAATCACCATTGTTAACCCATGGGTTTCCAGGACTTCTATGATTTAGGGGGCAGAGTTAGGAGTCACAAACCATAATATAGTCAGTCACGGAGTTTCCAATGAAATTTCAAGAATAAAAGATAATTTTAAACCTCGTTATTCGAAATGGAATGAAATTTATTTCTTTTAGGAGTGAAATTTGCATTATTAAGCAGAAAATCGAATTCCTTTTATTGAATTCGGTATCTCCATGGAAATATAATACGTAGACACATATGTGTCTCTCCGAAAATAAATAATAACTAGTAAGCAAATCAAAAAATGAAATTACAGTTAAATTTTTTTGCAGCGTCTAGGTCTATGCCCCCCACCCCCCTTACACAAAGTAATTTTTTATGGATAAAAATTCCGTTATCCGAACCTAAGTAATTTCGATGAGACCGAATACATAACTCCATCTGAGAGAGTCATTTTTATTGATATAATATGATGAAAATAGAAACTTTTGTGCATTTCTCTATTGTTCAAATGTGACGCCAATAAAAAATGAATAAAAAAAAGGAAGATTTCCAGAAATATTTTCTTTCTCAAAATGCGCTAAAAGAAGAAACTTGATTCATTTTCGACCCCTTCCTATCTTTAATAAAAAATTTTCATTCGCTCGTATTATTTTACAATTCCTATTCCAGGACTTGAATCAATTTAAAATTCCACCGGAAATTTATATTATGCCGTAAATTTTGGCACAGAAGAATTTCAAATCTTGAGCGTATTCTGTATCACTAAGAGTTTGGGAAATAAATTGTATTTCTATTCTAAGGAAGGAGACTGTTTGAAGTTGAAACTCCAACATGCTAAATTTCAAAAGCGTTTTAATAATTTGATATTTATAATTTGGGCACTTCAGGCACTTCAGTTGCAATGTGTTTATTTGTAATAAACAATAAAATAAATATAAAATAAAAATAAATAGATAATCGTACGATTATAAAAGATTATTTTTTCTTTTGATATCTCAGATTTCTGGGGAAACTTTTCCTAAAGTTTAATTAAAAAAATTCTAAAATGGTAGGTTTATATAAATAATTTGATCGCATGAATTGCTTTATGATAATATTTGTGTAAGCATTTTTATCTTTAATTTCCTGTTTATTTTGAACGATGGGTTCTTAAACAATTAGTTTATTTTGGGGATTTATCAGTAACATCTGATAAAATTTATCTTGAAATGACGTAATCAAAAGACAACTCTGTAAAACTATCATGCAGGGAAAATCTTTATTTGTCAAAAAACATGATAATTATGATAATATCAAAGGGACACATCTTAAGGCTGTACTAACCGAATTGAATTCGCTTACATCAATGCTAACTTATGAAGAAAATTTTTCTTCTGTTTACTGCTGTATAAATGATGATAAATTATTAAAAATGGTATTTTTAGATAGCCTGAACTTTTCTGCACCTTGCAACAGAATTTTTTTTTCTAATTTTCATCCATCAACGGAATTTATGAGCGTTTAAAACACACTATACCAGATTTTTTCCATAATAATTTAAATATTAAAATGCATTTTCATTTAAAAAAAATTAAAAATGTCCCAAGGTGCAAAATTTCTTTCTCTATTATGGAGTTAAATTTTAAAAAAATCTTTAAATCCAAGTCAGCAATCCGTTTACACATTTTCTCCATAGTTTAACTTTGAGATGAGCGATTCCAATACGGTTAGTACACAGCAGCTTTAAATACCTTTTAGAAAATGCATGGAAGCATTATTTATAACAGATTTCATGTTTATCACTTATAAATAGCCTTAATATATTGCTTCTCCTCTATCGTTTCTCATTGTTTCACGTTAATAAACATTCCCACTGATCCGAAAGTGTTACCTTATTGTCTTACTAAAAAATAAAGTATTATCTCGTATTAGTGAAATGCTTCGCATGTTTCGCTTACATTTTTAAAAAAATTGTCCGTTTAAAAGATTTCTCAGCAAGCGCGACTGATTTCATTAATATCTTCTAACTTATATATATTTGGACATAATGAACAAACGATGCAATTAGAGATTTGCAGCACGTTCCAAATGTTTAATAATTAGTTTTAATATAAATTACATAATCGAATGAAATTTATGATGCAGTCAAAGCATTAACGAGCAGGCAAATTTTATTTCATGGAAATTAATTTGCTATCACGCAAGCACCATCCTTTAATTATGAAAAATATATTAAATTAAATTTAGAACTTGCTGCTCTAAGCCCGGAGAATTACATTAATTGAATTCATTGATAGAGAATGGGAGTGTCATGGGGCGAATACTTGCATTGTGCTGCAAATATTTAAATCTGGTTTAGATACTATACGACAACAGGCGATATTTCATCATTCTGATTAATAGTAATGATATAGCATTATTAGCGTGCTAATGAATTTATATAAATATTTCACATAATAGACGTATGATTAATGTCCCGATATAAATATATTGATAGAATGGAACACCTGAATTACATTGCTAACTATATATCGAAATGTACTGTTGAACTGGGAATCGTAATTGAATATGCTCAAAAATGAACATTTTTATGTAATTTAAATATATTTCAACAACGCATTATTATGTAAAACAATGTTGAAAGAACAGTTCGCAAGCATATCACTCATTTGAATTATCGGAATATACGTCAATTGAATTTTAACCGAAGCGTAAACAGTCTCCATTGCAACAGGTATTATGTAAAACTATACGTAATAAACGGCTGGTATTAGGACCTAATTATGCCGCACCTTTAAATCTAGATTTATCTAGACTTTAAATAAATTCACAGGTGTTAAATGTATTTGATTGTTAATAAGGATTTTCGACTCACTATCCGATGGGAAATTCTAATGGACAATTTTATCACAATAGGGGAAATCCTTATTAATGAATAATATAAAAACAGTGTCTTAGTAGCACTTAAGAAGAAATAACCCTACTACATTGTAGCACGGTTCAAAAGTCACCTCACAGTTGTAACAGACTTTGTAATGTCACAGTGACACCACAAAGACTTTTTGAAAACACATCTTATACATTCAGAATTGCATCTAGATGGAGTCACCATATATGCGTATGTGCTGTTTAAGATGGTGTCTGTAGAACTACGAACAGTTAAGGATGCAGATAACAGATTGAGATAGACGGTTCTTTGAGTACTTTGCCTCAACGTCACTGAAACGTGGCAATAACATGATGGGATATCAGTGAAAATGCGAAGTCACATGAGAGATTTGCGATGTTGGATGGGTGAGCTTTGCTGTGATAAATACTTGATTGCAATGGCGAGAGTGGAAACATGTGCAATCTTATTTGAATTGTGTTCTCAGAGATAGAAAATTTCTTATGGATATAAGGAAATATCAAAACAGACGTATTTACATTCTGGTTTTAAAGTAGTATTTATAGACTAATATGTACCAGTAGAATAAGTGTTAAGCCAAATTTAGAACCAAGCAGTTATTCGTTATATACAGGATGGTTATAAAATAACGTGAGGTGTTCAGAGCCATTTAGCTAGTAAAGTAATGGACGAAAAAAAAAATTAATGGGCGTACATAGTGAATCATGGGATTTCGATTTCTAAAAAGAAAAAAAAATAGTAAAAAAAATCGCCACCAGGGGAAATGTTGCCACTTCAAAAGTTTATTAGTGGGAATACTAAATGATTAAATGCCAAACGACACAGTGCATATCAATTTATTAACAACAAATCATTTTTATCGGGTGGCCGCATCGCCAGGGAGCAATTCTTCAACAGATGAGATTTTATACGGGTAAAACTTAAACATCTGATGCAGGATCTTCCGCAAAGTTTAGTATGGGATCTATGTGTGCCGGGATACTGCCCGATCACTGCTGGTACCTTGAACATTCGCCACCTCCTATTCGACAATAGCAGTTGCAACTTCTTCAACTTGTTGCTGGCTAACCGTTTTGCGTCCCCTGCCTGGTTGCTGTTCTACAGTCCCTGTAGTTTCAAATCGTTGAATCCTGTTCCGTAAGTTTGTTCTGCTCATCGGTCCTTTTCGCAACTTCTACAGCTTGACTAACAAAGCACGGTCCCGTAAGGTAAGAGCCATCGAAAGGCAGTTGGTCTCAGAATGATGAGAACTTCCCCAGCCTTTCCTTTTATATTCATGATCGCTACACGGAACAAATTTATGGAAATTAATGCATTTTATTCGGTAAAAAGCGGCAACATTTCCCCTGGTGGCGACTTTTGTAACTTTTTTTTTTAATGGAATCGAAATCCCATGGTCCACTATGTACGCCCATCAGATTTGGTTATGTTTCATCCATTACGATACTAGCTAAAAGGCTCTAAACACCTCACGTTATTTTATAACCACCCTGTTTATATATATATATATATATATATATATATATATATATATATATATATATATATATAAAGGGGGCAAGGGAAAACAGGGGAATAATGTGGACTAAATGAAGATAATAAGCTTTTTTGGGGTTATTGTCGCAAAACTGAACATAAGTTAGTAGACCGAAATGAAAACACCAGAGGTTATTTACAATTCAACGATGACCGCAATGTTTTAAAACCATGAAATATACATTATACATAACTGAATTTAGAACAGAATCATTAAAAGCCATCTGGTGCATGTAAACGTTTCTGCTTTATAAATACGATTTATAAAAATATATTTTTATGCTATACCAAGGGAGATACGTAGGAAAATTCTCACACAAAATGATTTTTTATCCCGCTTAGTTTAGATATCTGACAATAAATCTGGGACATAAACAATGTTGGTTTTTATTTTGTTCTTTCCACAACCTTTAATTTTTCCTCGCAAGATATTAATGTCTATGCTAGAGTTCTCTTTGTGGAAGACAAATATTTCTTGTACATGGCGAAATGCGTTCTTTACGCTTAGATTCGCATTATTTCCACATACTTTGCTTGCAATTTGTCACTTTCGCGTCATTCCTCTTTTTTCCTCTTTTAGAACCGCAGTTCCAATATTTTTCTAAAGAAAATTATTCGACAGAAACAGAAAAGAAACATGCATTAAGCCTGAAATATTACATCCTTAGGATAATTTTAAAGTATCAAAATATCACTGGATTGCAGATTTATTTTTGCTTACTAGCATTGTGTTTCATAGTAATTATAAAGTTCATGGATAATTTAAATATAAAAAATTAGAGTCAAGCAAATATAGGCTTATCAAATAGATAATTTACGTATAACTTACTATTAAAATATTATTTACTTGTTTTAAATAGATAAATGAAGGGTTCAAAGTTTGTCTGTTTTTTCCGCTTCAATGGCGTAGAATTTACACTATGGGTTTCCCTATGGTATTGAAATATATGGTATTTTTACTTTAACATGGCAGTGTTATTAAAAATGTTGAAAAAATAGACATGGTTCACTTTAAGTCTGAAGCCTCCAAATATTAAAACGGTTTTTCGATTTCAAAACTATAGAGGGATACTTGTTTTTTTCTTATCTGCAAATTTAAAGTGGTATTTCTGATGCAAACTATTTCTTCTCGTAGAACACGAACATTGTTGTTCTGCTTCAGCACATCCCGAATGTTCTTTCGAAACTATGACGAAAATTCAAAATAACTTTCAATTCGACTTTTGACCAACATGTGAAGCTTTAATGTAACGTAGCAGTTACGACACAATAAAACATAATTTATATGCATATAGAACTACCGTTTAAGCATTTTGAAGAACGTTTTCAAGACGCTTAGGCACAATTTGATCATAAATGTAGCTTTTCAGATAGAAAGACCAAAATGGATGTTTCTCCATTTTGGTAATTCAGGTTCCAAATAGACATAACGCCATGAGTAACGCTACTGACACTGCATTTAGAGGATAATTCTACCGCAATTTTTCGTAATGTTATGGTTCTTAACATGTTTCTGTCAAATACAAAATGTTTTGTCAACTAAATCAAGGTTTGTGACCAAAAAAGAGGAAAGGTCGTTCCAAGAAATAGATGTAAATCGTACAATTCTTTTTTCAACAGGGGAAAATTTTGTATAGTATTCTAAATTACGACGAGTGAAATAAAAAAAAAATAGTGCTACACAGAGCTTTAGAAATTCTAAAAGAATTATTTAAAGGGCATTTTAAGGAAATGGATTTAGGGATGTTTTTACAATATCTACATTTTAAAAGAAAGTGAAGGTGATTGAAGTTTTTAGCATGCTTTCAAAACAGATAACAAAATCGATTACATTTAAAATTATACATAAGAAACAAAGCAAACCAATAAATCAAAGAATGTTGCTATAAATATAAAGAACATGTGAAAAATAAATATCAAAGAGACAATGATTCAAATTAATAAGATCTCAAAATAAAGGGAAATATGACTTACTTTAAATTTGTGGAAAACTCCATTGAAGTGTTGATTGCGTAGATCTGTGACGTTTGCGATAAGTAAAATGACATAATATAAATGTTGTTGCCACCCGCTTCAGCAATATGGAATGTTACAATTTGTTTACTTTAAAAATAGCTCCGTAACAACTGCATCTACAGGGCATAAATGGTAATCACTTTATATAAGCTTTATTTATTTATTTAGTTAGTTTTTAAGGTTTTTGGTACATGTGATGTCTCCAATAAGATTCTCACTTCCGCAGAATGTCACACACAAATGTCGTTTGACATTTTCGCTCCAGACGCAATGTAACATCCACGACAAGCTACAACAATATAGTGCCGTTTCTCAAGATATTTAAAGGTCGCTCAAATGAAAGTGAGACTTTCGGTGTTTTTCTGTAACGGTTTGTTTATTGGAATATGTGAACATACAGAAAGTAATAGCGTAACATGAGCTGCATAGCCGCTATATATAATCAATCGATTGGTTTAAGTTAGTTCTCAGTGCTTCACTAGATTTTGGATACCTTGAGCGAGAATGTATGTAGTTATTTCAGGAACTACATTACTTCCAATCCACTGCATCTTCGACAAACCGGTTACCATTGAAAGCCTTTTTCAGTGGCTCAAAGATGTGGTAGTCGCAGAGCGAGAGGTCGGGGATATGAAGCGGGAGGTGAATCCATGGCTTCTGCAGGAAGTTCCTCCCTGTGGAAGTGTCGCAGCAAATGTTATCCACGAGAGTCTATTCCATGGTGATGACCAAATGCTCTTGAGCAGTTCTCAGCATGTCCCGTGCTCAGACGTCCATTGGGAAATTCCCTAAACCATCTGAAGGCTTTTCACTGGGATAAACACTCATGCGTATACAAATCCCTCTTGGGAATTTAATTTTGGCTTGACTAACACCTTCTGCTCTCAGAAAAAGAATAACCGCTCACTGGGTCTGTGGAGACAAATCTATGTCACGATCGTTCGTAATCATTTTGCTTCATGAGGTTGAAACAGCACACTCACACTTTCTGACCATCGTACCCTTGTTTTGTAACATACGCCATCAAGTGGCACAAAAGCAAAGCTCTGAGTCTTTAACCACTGCCCCTCAAACACTTGTGTGTCACCGTTATAATTGTTATACGGATTTATGTACTTAATTAACCCATTAACGCCCAGTGTCCTCATTTGATGATGCTACAAAAAATTGTTATTCCGTGCATTAAATTAAAAAATATTCTTTTATTTACAAATTGGTCTGATAGATGACAGCACTATGCAATTTGAGATATGCAATTTCTTTGGAACAAAGTAAAAATGGGCGGGAATGATGCAGTGTAATTTCAGGTTTTTTTGGTAATCACGTTGTGTACTTTTTATACTACTGTATGGCACTGGATTTATGAGGTAAATTATTTCAATTTGGTATAAATATAATCTAGATAGTCCATGCTATGCCATTATGATGTTTTTTAATATTTATTGTTGTTAATATATCCGTAATAAACGGGAAAACTTATCCGTCATCATTTGAGGACGCTGGGCGTTTGCGTATAGTTCTTATTCAGTATTCAGATTTGTTTCTTAAGAGTTTCTTATATTTTTTTGCAGATAAACTATAAATGAACACTGAAAAATGAGTAGAAATAAAACATTTAAAAGCTTAGAAGAGGCAAAGCTTAGAAGAGGCTGAAAAGAGAAGCAGCTGCTTATTTTTTTTCTGAAGAAATAGCAGATATTATATCAATGCCTCCGAATGTAGATGATCTAACAGATGAAGAGCAATTCGATGATGATGATTTGGGTACTCCAGTTGTATCAGATATTGTAGGTACATTAGAAATTATAATACCAGATGATAATGATAACTCTATTATTTTGGATAGAAAAAAGGAAAACAATTCCCGTAAAGTAAAGAGAAATATCAGTTGTATGGACGAAGGAAACCCCGGCTTACACATTTGGGACTTTGGAAAATTCTTGTTGGAGAAATTATGATATATTGACAGTTGAAACTGATAATATGAGTCCATTTGAGCTGTTTGAAGAAAATTTTACCTAAGTTTTTATGATATGATCGTAGAGGAAACTAATCGCTATGCTCACGAAATGAAAAATAAATTGAATTTTAATGTGACTAAAGATGAAATAAAAACATTTATAGGATTTCTCATATTTTCGGGCTATCATACTTTACCCAGTGAACGGGACTACTGGGCAGAAGCAGCTGATTTATGAGTAACAATAGTGAAGAAGGCTATGACTAGAAATTCCTACTTAGAGCTCAAGAGATTATTACATTTCCATGATAATAAATTACATCAGTATAACAAACATGATAAATCATTTAAAATACGTCCCTTGTTAGAAATCCTTTCCAACAATTTTCATAAATGGGGCATTTTCGATGAAAATTTGTCTGTTGATGAAATGATCATCCGGTATTATGGTCATCATACACTGAAACAGTTTATAAAATCTAAACGTATTTGATTTGGGTATAAACTCTGGGCTCTTTGTGGCAATGATGGTTACTGTTACAACTTTACACTTATGTGGTTCTATTTCTTATTTACCCTGCAATCCTCTAACGGTCCAGGCACACTATAAAGTAAGAGGCATAAACATAAATAATTCCTTTTTTATTCTACGTAGAGGTAGACTAACATAGACCGACTTGGGGCTTCAAATAATAACACAACAGTACCGCAACTTGCGGTAGTAAGAAACTGAAGTTTAAAGTCGTATTGAACCCTTTCAGGCAGAATATACGTTCACTAACAATACCCGTAACCATCGGGCTCTGAAATAACTATCGAAATCATGCAGCCACCTAGGCTAAATACTAATACGTGCTCTATCAGTTAAATACCGCTATCACCTTCAATCTAACTTTTCTCGCCTCTCCGTATCCCTACTAATAGCATAACGTACTACCGTACAAATCTCCACTCCCTTCTTGGGCTCCTGCCAACTCAGCGTGTGTCACTTAAATAGACCAGACACCTGCTCTGAACTCACTTCGACTGGCCTACCTTGCGCAGCTACCAGAAATTAGCATCTGAGCAACACGCGAACCCTACACAATGTATTGTGGAAAATAATCAACTACTTCTGAATCTGAGAAACTTCCTTTAGGTACAAAAGTGGTGTTAAATTTACTATCTATTGTTGAAGATCCAAAGAACCATCATGTTTATTTTGACAACTTCTTTACCAGTCATGCGTTGCTAAAAAAACTGAAAGAAATGCAGTTGAGAGCTAGTTGAGAACAATACGAGAAAATCGTACTGAAAAATGTTTATAATGGATGATAAGAAAATGAGTAAAAAAGAAAGAGGGTTTTACGATAGTAAATTTGACAAAACAAATGAAATTCTTGTTGTTAAATGGAAGGACAATAAGTGTGTTTCTTTGGCCTCTAATTTTGATACCATATTGCCTCTTTCTTCAGTACAAAGATGGAGTGTAGAAAAAAAGAGAAAAGGTGAAAGTGAATCAGCCTCATAGTATAAGTTCCTATACCTCATTTATGGGGGGTGTCGACCTTTACGATTGGCTTCTTGAGAAACATTCTATAGCCATACGAGGAAAGAAATGGTACTTTTGACTTATTACTAAGATGATAGATATGGCTATTGTAGATGGATATGTCATTTATAAAAAGATCTATAGTTCTAAGTTGATGTCAATCAAAGATTTTAGAAGGTATATTGCAGTAACCTATTTAAAAAAGAGAACCGTTTCAAAAGCAATCCCAGGAAGACCAGTACAAAGGCAGATAACATCCAGATTCAATGTGCTTCCTGACATAAAATTTGACAAAATACAGCATGTTATTGACAAAAGGGAGAAACAAAAGCGTTGCCAATATGATAACTGTTCTTCAAAGCCAAGAACATATTGTATGAAATGCAATGCAACATTATGCATACAATGTTTTCCTCTATTTCACCAAAAAAATCAACCTTAAAAATGTAAAAAAAAAAGTTTTCTTACATAATATAAAATAAATTTTGATTTTTTTTTTACATTATTTTGCCTATTAGTTTGTTTATATATTAAAACTAAATAATTTTATGTAAAAAACTTTAATTTTTAAAAATTTTACAATTTTTACATAAAAACGCCCAGCGTCATAAAATGAGGACGAAATAAAAAATATGGTTGGAGTTAAAATTTTTCAAAATGCCTTTGAAATACTTTTAATTTATGCATTTCTACCCATATCTATCAATTTCAAGGGAAAATTTCAAATTTGTTAATTTGGGCGTTAATGGGTTAAGAGTAAATCCTCATTTGACCTTAACAGAATTAAGTTTTATTTTAAAACATAATGGAATTTCAAAATATTAATTTAATATTACTTTTATATAGTATTTCAAAAGGTGTTAAAATTAAGCCATGTAAACTCCCATTAATTTATATAGAGGAAATTACACAAGGAATGTTGATAGATAAATTCCAAACAACTGAATCTAGAATGATTCTACGATTTTATTTCTTTCATGGCGAAAATAACATTATTTTTAACTTTTATAACGAATGGAATTATTTCATTATCTATAATTTTTATTTCCATTTTTAAATTATATTTTTCTAAATTTAGAAATATATTATTACTTGTTTAATTTTATATTTGCATGAAAAAATGCATCTACAGTGTCTTACTGCTATCATATTAATATGTAATATTACTCGCTTAAAAGAAATTTAATTAAGCTGATTACTTGACGTCATTTTCTAAAAAGGAAAAAAGTTTAATTCATTCTTAGATATAATATGGAGGCAACATTAAAAATGAAAACTTTTTGAATCTAAAGAATAAAAAATACTCAAAAACAGTTGAAAATGATACATTATGAAAATTTTCTGAAAAAAAATCATATCGTTATTGAATGATTAGAGATTAGAATTATGCGAAATAAAGTTGAAGCTCTTTTCAAATTTTTAGCGCATTAAAGTCCCTGAAATATCGTTAACCAGTTTTTATCTCTATGTTAAAGTGTTATTCATATTGAACTCTTTAAAAAGTTCGCAAAAAATTGTACTCGAATTACTTTTTTTTCAATCTTTCTCTTTGGAAGATTTTCTGATACTTATCATAGCTTTAATTCAGGAGAAATTATTGTTCCTTTTTAAGAGTCAGAATTTTCTTTAAAATCTATGTTTGGTTCAGGAAGAGAGATTTGCGAATGTACTTACTTTATTACCCTTTTTTTCTTGTTTTTTTCTTCTGATATTATTTTAATTTTATTCTAGACAGTGAAATTATCTGTAGTAGAAATGCTTTGTTTTTCTTTAATAGAGACTTTTCCTGGCTAGAAGCATTTGAACACAGAATATTCTTTTCAGCTTCAAAAACTGCTTTAAAACTTGCACACAGTAAGCACTGTATAGTATTTTTATGTGGTTATAATTAAGCTGTAATTGGTTAAAAAACTTATTTTATGAGTATCGGGGAGATTGATGAAGCTTCTACGAGTAACTACCGTTAGGTTTTACCTCTTTAGAATCAATTTTCGTGTACCACCGTGCATGGTCTTTCATAAAACGAAATACAGTTATTGTAAATGATATAAATTTTGTGAATGAAATCTTACCAATCCACATAGCTCCAGTCTGAAATTATGGTCCCTTGTAGGATGTTCAAATTTCATTCATGTGATAACTAATGTTTAAAATGAATATAGAGCGTTATATGTTGCTCTCGTTAGCACATTTTTTTATCAAGCATTTAAGTTCTGGTGTAATTATATAAAATATCAGTCATTTCTGATTAAGCACATATGCCAGAACTATTAATAAATCCTCCAAATGTTTAATTAGCATTTTTTCTCTTGCCAAATTTAAATTTTACGATAACAAGATGCGACTTACTATTACTGGTGCTTCAAAATATCTGACAAGTTCCGTAGATTGTTACGGCTAATTTGATTTATTAAACATTTTTTACGAGTCATGAACCTTTTGATGAGGACTTTTGTGACATGGAATTCGACTTTGTAAATATATTTTCTAATCTCATAGTCTTGATACGGCATTGATTCGGTTTCATGCACATTTTAGTGTATCTGTTTTATTATGTATGTCCTAAGATGTATGTGTGCTTGGGATCTTGTCAAAGGTTTATTTTGTACCGGTTTCCGGAAGAAAGGTATGTACCTCCCGGAGGCTAATTTAACATAACCTGTAGAAAGGTGCACAGAATAAAAGAGTGACTTGCCACCCCTTCTCGGCTGTAAAGGGGTCTTAGAGTCCCCATAGCAACGGCCTAGCAACATCTTTTTATCCAATGAGATCTGAAAGGTGTTTGTTCGAGGACATAGCTGCCCTCTGCTCTTCCCGGTTCTAAAAGAAAGTTTGAGAAACGTTTTCTAAGGGAGTTGAAGAATAAGCAGCGACAGGAAGAGGACCTCGTGGTGGACCGATATAGAACTATCCGCCATTTTTTCTCTCTTTGCCGATTCCGCTGGTCGACTTAGTAGAAACGATCAGATGCTTCATTCTCAAACGAGGGTGGTGGTAAGTCATAATTATTTGTGTTATATTTATCAGGCGAGAGTACAGTGCTTAATTGAAAATATGTAACTTGAATTTTATGTGTTCTAATAATTTTTTTAATGTATGAAAATAATTAATATGATGATTTCTGTAAAAGTTTGTAATCAGTGTTTAAATTAATGTTATGTAATATTAAGAGAAATTAAATGGTAACATTAGATATTAAATTTGAGTTCGTGTCCTTTAGTTATTTTCAGACATGTGTTAGAGTGTATTTCTCAAATTAATAATTTTGCAAAAAAAATAAAAAGCCACTATACAAAATATTCTAATTATTATATGTTCTAGCTTCATTTAAAAACTTTAAATCTGCCAATAAAGTTATTTTTGGTATCAAAGTTCGTGCCAAACCGTGATATAATTTGTTTCGATTTAAAAGAAAATGAAAAGTCTTGTCTTAACAATGCAATGTTTCTGTTATATTTCCAAAATAAATTTATCTCACACAGTTAGGAAATAACTCATTTGAATCGTACACTGAACTCTACACATTTGTATTCGATAGAAACATAGGTAACTGCAAAAAATTAATTTGTTCTCATATATTTTACTAATAAAGTTTTGGCTAATATCAAAGGTTTTAGAATTTTTTCTAGAAACATTTCACGAATTTTATTAACAATAAATATATATACTCCTCGGTTAAAATGCATGATGTAAATTTCGTATATATTTCTTAGACAGCAAAAACTAGGACGGAATTTCAGGGAAGTACAATACTGTACACGAAATTTTTCATAACTAAATGAAATATAAAATAATTGAAAAAAATTTTTAATTGTGTTACCATTATTGAAAAATCTAAGCAGCTTTAAATAAAGGTGAAAAACGGTATGTTAGCACGAAATAAGCTTGAAATTCTACCATTAAGTACTCATATATAAAACTTGAAACATTATACTAATGAAATTTTATCCATACGGGGAGCAGTGAGAAATGGGCAAAAGTTTTCCTGGAAATGACATTTTGTTGAACTCGGAATCTCTGTTTACAGCTGTGGTGAGCAAATATTTTTTTCGATCGCGACCTACTTTCTTTAAATAAAAATTCACTCAACCCAAATGATATTTTTTGGGGTAAGAAAATGTTAACCAAAAATAGAAAATCAAATAAGTAAATTATGATCAACATATATAAAAACGTAAACAAATTGTTTTAAAAATGAATGAACTATAGATCTCGGTTATAAATTTAATTTGCAGTACAGCAGAAAAAAAAGTCTTGCTTACCATTTATACTCAATTTTAGCAAATTTTATAATACTATAATTTATATTCTAGTACTATTATATAACTTTATTTCATTTGATTAAAAAAGATCAAAAATTAAAATTCGGAAAGGACATGATTTCAAAAATATTATGATCTTCATATTAAAATACTGGAAGTTATAAACTTCATTTATTAATATAAAACACTTCGTTTTAAAAATTAAATATGTGTTATAGCTCATATTTGAATTGGATCATTCGGCCCAAATCGGTTACATTTATTTTACATTTAGAAAAATATTCAATCGAAAGCTTTTGGGTTTCAATGAAAGAAAATGAATATTTTTTTCCTGGTGAAGTTTTCATTGCAAGACTGTTTGACATCTTATTTAACGATATTGTATTATATGCATTTTTAATATATATAAAACTTAAATAAAAATATTAAAAATGTGTAATTATGAATATTTAAATTTAAAGCATATTTTCATTAAATAGCTCAATAACATATACATTTTCTTCCAACACTCCGTGATCCATAGTTTTGGTATGTCTTCAATGACAATTGTCCGGCATTGCCAACAACAAACAACATACTGTGCACCGCTGGTTTACTGCAGTAAGAAATCAAAAGCAACAGATTTTTACAAAAGCCTCTGAAGTAAAAGTACAAGCACACAATGCCAGTTTTTAATTGAAAGGTTATATTTTATCATAATATTTAGAAAAATGTTGAAAGATTATGTGAAAATACAAACATGTATTAAGGGACTGGGACGTCTTCGACAACTAAGAAGTTGGAAATTTGGGCTATTCTTTTAAAGCCCATATCTTATACAAATATCCATGTATCATTATGATTTTTTTTATGTTAATTTAGTAAGACCTTTATGAATATTTTAAGATAAAAAAAATTTATTTTTGGATTGAAAAGTAAATTTCAAATAACAATATAAACAAAAATATTTTTCCCCCTGAAATTTTGAGGTATTCACTTTGTAACACTTTTTCAAAAATTTAGTGAAAATCTTACCTTGAAATCTTGTGTGATGATTATACACAGTTTATTTTATATAGTGAACCCATTTAAGTCTTTGTTACACTTTTTTAAAAAATTTTAAAAAATTTTTAAATTTCACTTATCAGAAATTTGCATATTTTGTCATACATTTTCACATTTACAAAAATATCTTAAGGTTTAAAAATAAAAATAGGTCATATTGATACAACAGCACTTATTCTATTGACTTTTAAAATTTCAGAGATGTACTTGCAACACATTTTGCAGAAAGTGTACCATTACATGAAAAAATCATATTTTGAGAAAAACGCAAAAAACACTTTCCCATTACATGGGATTTAATGTATGTTTACATTTTAGTTGATAATAATTGTTGCTAGAGTGTCAAAAAGTACATAAATATATATTTTTGTAATCTGTCGAATCTGCTCTATTTTTTAAGCCACAAATTCAAAAAATAAATTTTTTGAAGGTAGTTGACGTCCCAGTCCCCTTAAACATTATAAAATACTGATTTCGCACCCTGTTATCATCAGCATATATGCAGAATATTAAATTGCAATTACATCAGTAAGACAAATATAGTCGCTATTTCTGACAATTAATGGGGCAAAATCCTGTCCCTTTAAATCAAAAGCATCAAGAATCAATGTGACCTCATTGTGTCACACACTAATTGCTCCAAAATATACGGCTGACATGTTTTAATGATCATTTCCTTAAAACTGCTTTATGCTGTTTTATTCTATTTTATTCCGAAGAACTGGGATCGTTTTGAAACTGAAAAAATGAGATTTAATTTCAAATTAATAAGCCTTGGGAACTTGTTTCATTAGTTTCTTTTGTAATAAATATTTTGGGTGTACGATTTTGCTAAACGTAGAATTTTTTTAATTCGTTTCTGATTTATCAGCTTTACTCTGTGGTCATTCTTCATTTTTGGTATTCACCAATTTTCTGTCTACAAACTTCCCATGCTTTGTTGGTCATCTATCATATTAATCATGTATAATGAAATTTTATTGATATATTACGGCATTCCAGGTTGAATGCAAATAGTGGTGACAGAGTTTTAAAAATAAAATATTTTTTCCTCGTGAAAGTTATACATTTATTCATATTTAGTAGCATTTAAGGAGAACAGGAAAAAAAAAATTATTTTTCGACGAAAAATCTAAATTTTCTTTTCCTTTTAAAGTTCACGTTTTCCGTAATGCTTTTAAGGAATGATACTAAAACTCAAGCAATATATTTACAATATATACATCACTATCTATATATAATCTTTCAATTTTTCCGGGGATAATAATCTTTTTTTTTTTCCTGGATTAATATTATTGGTCAACTGTTGTATGAAACATACTCAAGGAGTTATTATGATAAATTAAGGAAATTAGAGGATTTGTATTTCAGGTTTTACAGGACGGTTAATCGTAATTATATTTTATTTTATTGATATCTACGCTTACTAATCATTGAACCATAAATATTAAAGTATGTTTTATTGTGGGTTATAGGTCAGCAGTGAACTTTCAAACTCGTCAAAAATTGTTACTCATTTTACTAAAAATATCACCCCTTTCCCAAGAAAGAAACTGCATATTTATTAATATCAACAGCACATTTTCTATTTTTAGAAACTCTTCATTTCTAATGATAATTAGGTATTCAATTCTCGTATTTCATTCATGCTTATAAATAAAAGATGGAATGGCAGATACCATGTGTGTAGTAAATATGTTTAGTAGAAAAAAATAGCAAAAATATTAAATTAATAATGTGAGAAAAAAGCTCTTGTAAATATCTTAAATTTTTTTGGGGGAAAAAACATTAAAATGGAGTCGTATACATTTTTTTTGAAAAATTTTGCTTTATCAGGTTTTACTTCCCCGCGCATAATAAATTAGTTAGTATACTTAAGCATTCTTTCGTATTCCTTATAAAGAAAAAATGTGGCAATATTTCATACATGTATATATACTCACAAAGCTTTTTGTTCGTGTAAACATTTTTCTATTTTATGATGGATCTGAGCCAAATCAATTTGTTGCAAACGCAAGGAATAAAGAACTTCTAAATATAGAATTCAGGTCAAAAGCACGAAATTTTGATTTACGATTACGGAATGGCCTGGCCTGCTTCTGTTAAGAATGGTGCGCTAAGAAACACAGTTGTTTACTTTTGTAAAAGTTGCCTACTATTACCTAAGTTTATTTTTTTAGCTAAGATCAATGTATTTCAGTAAATAAATAAATAATAATATATATATATATATATATATATATATATATATATATATAATATTATATATATATATATATATATTATATATATACATATATGTGTGTGTGTGTGTTGTTTGTTTGCAGTATCTATTTTTACTTTTATTACGAGAGATGTCTATGAAAAGCATTTATAAGAAATTATATTCGAATATTTTTCACAATGACGATGCATTAATAAAAATCTACTTTATAGTTATGATAAGTCCTTTCGACAATTGAAACATCATGTGAGGTAAACTTCTTTGATATTACTTTGTTGCAAAAGACATACAAATCATCCCCGTCCTACCATCAATCGCTTGAACTCCCGCTTTAAAATCATGAAATACGGTAAACAATTTTAATCAAATATCATTATCTCATAAGTTTCTCTCGAAGCTGATAAACCATATGATACAAATAACGTCGTAAAAAAATCTTAATTTTATCTGCGAGAACATATTTGTCTGACTATGTGTGTATCTACTGTGTGTATCTAATGTGTCTATGTGTGTCTATATGAAAGGAAGGATATTGAGGATGTAATGACATTTTATGTAAGTTCCATCATTATTTCCCTTGATATTCCTATATTCTTCTCTCTAAATCGTAGTCTGTTAATAACTGATTTAAAAGATTTAATTGTAAAATATTTCACTTTGTGTTTCAAGCTTCAAACAATGATTGAAATGTTATTTTACGCTAGAATCACTCATAGATATTTATATTAGTGTATGTTTTGAAAATGGATTTTACATTTCATGTTAGTACAGATGTTAAGTGGTTAACTGTAAAGACTATTCTAATAGGACATTCTTATGCAAAAATAATTGCTACAGAGATCTAAACTAAAAGTAAATTTATGGAAGTATAACAAAGAGTATAAAATAATAGACACTATTATTTTTATACTCTTTGTTCTACTTCCATAAATTTACTTTTAGTTTTAGAATCTCTGTAGCAATTATTTTGCATAAAAATGTATTAGAATGCAAATTGTTCGAAATAAATTAAGCTTCATTTATTTTAAGAAATTAAGATCCAAATACAATATTTTGGAGGGGAATAGTACGTCCTTTAGAGGTCTAAAATATCTAATCGCGTACCCTCCACATCGAAATTTTCGCTCTTATAGACGTCCTATAGAGCGGCCCGCTTAGATATCGTAGACGTCTTATGGATCTCAAAGAAAGCACACCTCGGAGCTCCTATATAGCTCCATTCCACGTGAGTAGAAATTTTTCAACGTCTTATACAGGTACGCGTGTTTATGAGGTGAGGTATTATAGACGTCTAATAGAGATCGGTGTGTTGTGTGGGGTAGATTTAACGTAAATATAATAAGTTTTAAAAAGTCTGATATCCATTTCCTGCCTTGTACAGAAACAAAAATTATGTTTTTTGGCATTTTGTATTTTTAAAAAAATTTAATTGAATTTTGAATCTTCTGTTTTAATGTAAATTTTGTGATTGATATTTACTGATAAATAAAATACGCTGAAACTACCATCGAAACGTAATCTTATATAAGTATATGGTATCGCTATTATCCGTTAACTTAGAGGATTAACACCCTTAAACAACGAAACCTCGATTGCCCACTATAAAAAATGAAACCAGTGAATCATTTCCCTATTTTTGTGTGATTGTAAAGAATTGAAACAGGGTTGACATATAAATAACAGTACATGGAAGATACCACTATATAAATCATTTTGATTTATATATTTTTCTTTTGGATGTTACTATTACAGTGACTTGTTAAACTGACATAAATTAAATTACAAAACATTTTAAAACTAGAATCCATCAAAATATTCATTATCGTTTATTTTGTTTCTTTTAACAATAATATGCATACAATGCATATGATTGTAAAAATAGATGCCTTTGATATCTTTGTAATGGAAAGAAATGACACCCTTTATCTATAACATCATCTCATAAGAATTGTGGATTTAAATTTAACAAAAACCTTCAGTTTAGCCTGATACTATACGATATAAGTTCATATAGTTATGCAAGCCACATACAAGGCAACAACTGTTTTGTTGTAAAAAAGCAACTGTATTGTAATAAAAGCAGTGACTCGCATCAGAAATTAAGAATAATGATTGCTTGCGAGGAAAAGTGTTAATATCAATAATTATCTCTTTCATGTACCAAGAAATACTGATAATAGGGTGGTTAGAAGACGAATTAAACATTGAGGCATTATTTTTATTTAGCCAAAGAAATAAATATATTTTGCGTCCATGAAATTGAACCCCACTGCGGTTGTTTTCCTGAAAGTGTCATATTTGGCAGTATTTCAGCCTCTACGTTAATATCAAATATATCCCCTGCTGTGTGTATTAGACATAAAATAAATGTTAAATTAACTTTTATGCCCATGATATTTATATTCTATGGATATATCCTCTAAAACATAACTAAAAGTAATACAGCTAAGTTTTTAAGGAAAAACGACATTTTCTAATCAATATGTTTTTTATTATAAGCGAAACACATAATTTTAATATATATATATATATATATTATATATATATATATATATATATATATATATATATATATATATATATATATAATTAAGACATCATGCATTTTATAAACAGGGAGCAAATTCTATTTTCCACTTAAACATCAGAAAATTTTCGTTAAGAATGAAAATAAAATAGACTGATGAAAATGAAATCAGTTGTTAAGCTTTCGACAGTGTTAAAAAATAGGTTCACTAATATATGCCTATTGTTTTCAAATGTATCTAATTTTAAATCAATATTACTTCCGTGGAGCAGCTGAAACTTTCTCCTTCTCTCTGATGAGCAGATAAAACTTTTCTCATTAAATGCCGCATAAACTAGCCCCTTTCTAGCCATGTCGGATTCTTCGGCTTCGATAATTCTTTCCATCCCCCAGTGTTCTTATCTCATTTTTCACCCACTGCATTGTTCTCAAATTTTAAGGCAATTCTGAGCCCGGTGCTTTACTTCTGTTTATCTTGGTAGAGTGCCTTAGCGAAAACCAGAAAGGTTCAGGAATAACAATTTATACAATATCTTGTGGCATCGGAAAATATTTAGTTACCTTTTGATCTTAGTGAATTTCGCTATCTGTTTACACTTCTTACTCTTGCAAAAGATACATTGTTTAAAAAGATTATGATAATCTTCATATGCATAATTATGGAAGTATTAACAAAAGAATAAATTTTAAAAAATTAATCGGCACAGAAATATACTTATGTAAAAATACGCTATAAACTGTATGAAAAATAAATCAGAGTGTAAATAAATAAATAAATAAATAAATAAATAAATAAATATACATACATACATATATATATATAATATTATATATATATATATTATATATATATATATATATATATATATATATATGTGTGTCAGAAATTAATTGGGGAAAGAATAATTAAGTTAAATTTAAAGGGGGGCTTTGGGATAAATTATTTTCATGGCGCGAAATAGCCACTCCTTCAATATTTCCAGACGCGTGCGGTTAGAAAAAGTAGGATATTTCCCCGTTTGAGATTGACCTTCGATTCGCGGTGGAATGAAGTTCCATGCAGAGAGATTATTTTTGATACTGTACAGGTTTGGCAGAAAGATGCTGCTTGAAAATTCTAGATTGGGCTCTGCGCATGTGACAGGAGAGAAGGTGGGCGATTTTTACTTAGAACTACGCAGATTGATTTGGAACTAGCTGCGTGAGGTCGCCCTATAGGTTGTCGCCGAATGTTAAATGGCTAACTAGGGACAAAGACTTTAAGAGTGGTATTCTTAAGAAGAATTTAATAAAGTAATTTAACGTGTAGACTGAAGTATTGTTAAATTCGTATTTCCCACTCGCCACCAAACAAATGAATCATGACTGCAATTATAAGATGTTAGAACAGACAAACCTCTCGCCTGTCATATATATATATATATATATATATATATATATATATATATATATA
>OU015500.1:118609848-118622348 GCA_907164885.2 Dolomedes plantarius | reverse complement strand
ACGTCCTGTTGCGAGGAACAATGCGAACAATGATTCGACGGACCACATGCCATTTCTTGACATATTACTTTATCAAGAGTTGATCACGGGGCACCATTATGGACGACATTTTGTATTGGCATCTATTACAACTTACTTGAGAATAACTACTCATCCGTAAATGCTTTGTTTGCGAAGTTCCCTTCTACCTCTAATGGTTGATACCAGAACATGCATATGCCGATTTAGCTCTTCGGTCATTTTGGTTGCGGTTGTTTTTTTTCTTCGTGTCACAATCCGCTTGAATACCTAGTCAGTCTCTTTCACTCAGCTCTCCCTTTCGTCCACTATTATGTTTGTCAAATGGTGTTTTCCCGAACACTCTGTATGCAATCATGACTTTCAATACCACAGCTCGAAAAACTCTCATTATCCTGGGAGTTGTAGTAACAGATGCTCCAATTTAAGGGGACTCACTACTCTTAAATCTTCAAAAAATTCGATTTTTTGAAAAAAATATATGTTAAAGCCTGATCATTTCTGAACAAAATAAAGCAAACCGCATGAAAATATTCCGCTTAGTTCCGGAGAGATTGATAAAAATATAAAAAGCAAGAATGTAAACATCACTTAAAAGGACATGTGACACACCCACCTTTTAGCATTTCTTCTTCATGTTGCATAGCTAACTTTTTTTTTTCGCCGAGCTATTTATTTTTTTATTTATTAATGGGAAGCAGTAACGATCTCTCTCAAATCTGACCTTGTGATTTTGCCATGTGGAGTGCGAAGCTTGTTTACATGCTAAAGCGTTGATTCTGTGCGTCTCATTTTCAGTTCATTTCTGTGGAAAATTTATAATTTACAACGTTCATATTTTATTATTAAGTGCTTTGCATACGTTTAATTTCTGCGTTAGATTATTTATTAGATTAATTTTAATTATTGTGAAACCTTTCGAAATGGAAAGTCATAAACGAGCTTCAAGAAAGCGAGCAAAAAAAACGCCGTTTTCATGGCAACAAATACGTGAAATTCACTCGTGAAAATACTGACAGTACCAGTGCATTGAGTGATATAAATCCACCTCCTTCATCATCTGATGAACAAAATGTTTGTAATCGGGACAGTGCATCGATGAAAAAAATTGGCAGTGTGTGTGCAAGTGAAAGTGATTGTGATCAAGGTAACAGATTTCAAGGATATATCATAATGGATAAAGATATCCTTTTTGCATTTTTAATAGATAATTTAAAGTGTAAAGTGTGTTCAAAATCTTTAAATGTTACTGAGAAAAGTAAGAGAGGATTGTTTTCATCAATTTCGATGAAATGTGAAAAATGCCACTTCAGTACAAGCTTCAACAATTCCAAAATGATTGGTGAAAAAAAAAATGTGCCTGAATTAAACAGGCGCATCATATATGCAATGCGTTGTATAGGACAAAGTTTGGAACCTCTCACAACATTTTGTGGTATCATGGATTTTGGTAAACCTGTAACACAGAATGCATATGACAAAATATGCAAACATATTAATACAGCATCAAAATCTGTTGCTATTGACAGCATGAAAAATGCTGCAATAGAAGAAGCTTCTAAAACAGGTTCGAGTTCTATCACCGTTAGTGGTGATGGAACTTGGAAGACAAGAGGGCATACCTCTCAGATAGGAGTATGTACTATAATCGGTGCTGATACAGGTAAAGTTATTGACATAGAAGTGCTGTCATCATCTTGCAGAATCTGTTCAGCCTGGAAAGGCCAACGATCAGGCAAAGCTTTCGAAGAATGGAAAGCAAAACATTCGCCAAACTGCCTGAAAAACCATTCAGGATCTTCAGGAAAGATGGAAGTAGATGGAATGGTGAACATCTTTCAGAGATCTGTAAAGGAAAGGGGAGTGAAATATATAAACTACATTGGAGATGGGGATGCTAAAACATATTCTGCAATTTGTGAAAGCAAACCTTATAGTGATATAGCTGTCTCCAAACTTGAATGCGTAGGCCATGTTCAAAAGAGAATGGGCACTCGCCTTAGGAAACTAAAGCAAGATTATAGATCTAAAAAGTTGGACGATGGCAAAGGTTTATCAGGCAAAGGACGTTTAACGGATGCCATAATAAACAAACTAACTATATATTATGGAAATGCAATTAGAGAAAATGCTGCATCACTAGATGATATGAGAAAGGCTGTCTGGGCGGTATATTTTCATACTCGGTCCACTGATGATGAGCCATTGCATTCATTTTGCCCGACTGGTGTACAATCATGGTGCAAGTACCAGCAGGCTGTTTCAAGTGGCACTGTAGATAATTTTCATCATAAAGTCACGTTACCACCTGCAGTGATGAATGCCATAAAACCAGTGTTCAAAGATTTGTCAAGACCTGATCTCTTGAAGCGGTGTCTTGGTAGCCATACCCAGAATCCAAATGAATCGTTAAATTCACTGATATGGCAGATATGCCCCAAAATATCTGGATCTGGTAATAGAATAGCAGAAATAGCTGCGTATGAAGCTGCTATTTTATTTAATGAAGGAAAAAAGGGTAGGCTTGCTGTCATGAGGCTGTTGGATATGCATCCAGGAATGAATGCTATTATCTCTCAGCTTCGCAGTGACTTAAAACGAGTTAGCTCTGCTCAAAGAATGGTAAATAGAAATACTTTACATGCTAGGAGAGGAAGAAAATTAGCAAAAATTAAGTTGTCCCAACAACAAAGAGATGAAGAACGGACGATATATGAACCAGGAGGATTTTGATAAATGTGTGAAATAATAAATACAGTAAAATTCATTTATTTTTGCTATGTGTGTCATCAGTAATATGATTTGGTTCTATAGGATTTCGCTGAAAATATATTTAATATAATTGAAAATTTTATCTCCATTTTCTCAAAATGTCTTTCCTTTATTGCCTTTTGCAGGAATCTAAATAAGTGAAAAACCAAAATATCTTATAAGTGAGTTTGATAATAGAGGCTGTTTCCTAACATCAATATGGATGATTTTCATCTATAAAAATGCATTATTTTACAAAAATTCTTACCATAATATTAAAACATATTGGTGTAACTAAGTAAATGCCATTAAAGTGATTTTTATGTCCAAATATTTAATAACTGATCAAGTTTATGGTAAGTAAAACTTTAAACTCATTTTTCTCAAAATGTAATTTTGCATCATTACGCAACTGATATCTCAAAAACTATGAAACATAATTCTATGAAATTTTTATCACTGCATAATCATGTTATTTTATTGTGTCTGAACTAAAATTAGGGCAATCGGGCATATTTTATTATTTTTTCAGGGGTAAATTTATGCAAAAATTTAAGGAAATTTTAAGTTTATTTTTAGCAGTTTTAAAAAAATTGAAAATGTATTTTAATGTTGAATGTTTTGTGTTCAATTATATTTTGAATTATTTATTTTAAATATAAAACAGGAATTATGCATTTAAATGTAAAATTAATTCCATAGTTCTGCACGCAAACCAGTATACAATAAAAATACTTAAAAAACAAGGTATTTCTAAAGCATTTTTTTAAATATGATTTAAAATGATTTTGGAAATTGAAAATTTGTTTCTTAAAGCTAATATAGCTCTTTATCATATATATAAAATTTATAAAAATTGGGAGTAAATTGAAATAGCTACAAAGAGTCGAAAAGTATGAAAATTTGCCTTATTTCGTAGACTTAAGAGTCGTGAGTCCCCTTAAACTCGCTCCAAAAATGTGCCCTTTTCACAAGATCTGCAATGTTTGACATTTTACGCTGTTCCCCCCAAAAGCACGACGTCCTTAGCTTCAATACTGCTGCCTTAGAGTAGAATAATGTATACACTCTATTCTATAAAAAATAGTGGTCCCTAGATTTGTTTTTTAAGGAATACAAAGCACTTTCATAAACACCACTAATATTGATATGTGTTTCCATTATTTTGATAACCACCTGTGCGTATATATATATATATATATATATATATATATATATATATATCTATATATATATATATATATATATATATATATATAAAGTAACTCAATAAGGGTCATACCCATTAATCTTTTTTATTATGTTTATTGATACATTCATAATAATAAAGATTAAATATTAATTCTTAAAGTATTAAAGTGTCCGTTTGAAAGTTTGAAAATTTAGGCTTCATTATCATTTTATAATTTAAAATTTATAGGTATAACTAAAAAGATTCCTTAATATATCAAAAATCAGTAGAACAATACATACACTATATTATTTAAAAAAATACTGATGGCCAGACTTGATTTTTAAGGAATACGAAGCACATTCATAAACACCACTAATATTGATAGGTGTTCCCATTATTTATATAACCACCTGTATATATATATAAATAAATAAATAAATAAATATATATATATATATATATATATATATATATATATATATAATATTCCTTATAGAAATGAAATAACTTCTTCCTAGACATCTTGTTGCTTTGCTAACTAGAGACGTATTATAAAACAATACAATCACCTACGACAAAGGTTAACTCGATACTATTTGTTAAAAACCTACCAAAATTTATTCGATTAAAGGTAGAATAAGATATCAAAACTATAGAATTATTTCGTAGTTATTTAAAACCCTCTGTCTCCTCTATTTGTTTGGGAAACAGTAGTTTTCAGTTGACGGTATATGATGTCCTTGTTCAAAATTTTTATGTATGTGTTACTTAAAATATGAGTTTTGAAAAATTGCATACATGGTAAAGCAAGTAATATGATAATTTTTTTTTTCTTGAGATCACTTAGTGCCTGCAGGATAAAGGACAGGCTGTTCATAATCATAAGAAACGTTACTTCTCTAGATATAGGAACAGAGTATTATAAAACGAAAGCTAACTTTAAATACTGAGTTTATATCAGTACGTTTAAAGAAATGTGTTAAAAAAAATATCTCATAGAACTTGCATATTTTCAAATCCATGCCGCTGAGTGATTTTTTACTTTCGAATTTTCCGTTGCCCATTGAGAGCTGAAAACTGAGCTTTTTCCTCGGCAAACAGTTATTCAAAATTCCCAAGATTATTCCCTATGTACTATAATTTGCTGATAATCATGAAATTGCAATATGATTATAATGATTCCACTGTGCTATTAATTCAATAAAATTCATTTGCTTGCCCTATTTGAAAAATTTATGAGAGGCTTAAAACCGTACAATGATATGTATTTCCATTTTTATTCCTATTAGCACAGGATGAGCCTAAACTGTTATGATAGTGTCGTGTTTCATTATGTAGTTTTTGACACAGTTTTATTCCGATTCAAATACTGACATTTTAACATCTCCCTAAAAATGTAGGGCCATAAACCGAAACAATGCCATTCTCCGTCTAGCAGTTTTCTCAAAAATATGGAGCTATTCCTTATTTTGCATTAACGGCCCTGAGCTAATTTCAAACATTCGATCGAGCGATATGGCAGCTGGGCCACGGTGCATATAACTTCAGGCAAACTGGCATCATTTCGGGTGAATGCAGTAAAAGAGAAACTTTTATGAGAAAGCCGTAGGAAACCTACCTATCAATAACTAATACACACACACACACACACACACACACACACACACATATATATTATATATATATATATATATATATATATATGTGTATGTATGTATGTATGTACTATGTATATGTAGCGAATTCGATACAAGACATGATCGTTGCGCAGATGGGGATAAAATGTAGTGGTTGGCTTGAGCGATTATCATAATTCCTCAAACAGTCCAGTTGAGAGGAAAACTGACTTTATTTACATTAACACATTTTTTACACTACTCCTGTTTTGATGGCTATCATTTATAAGAAGAGGGAAAGTTATTTACAGATTTACAAAGAGTACGGGAGAGACTGTTTGACTCGTCTAGTTCATCATGAATCCAAGACGCAAATTGGTGCTCACATGACCTAAACACAATAAAAATGCGATGCGCATATAAGCAGCAGCCAGGAGCCGCCACAACAGAATCGGGAATATTTGCACCACGGAAAATACAAGAATAAGATATATAATTATTGGATTGTGGGGTATTATTACTACACACATACACACACAAACGATTAAAATCTTTTACTTTTATTTTAGGACTCCTATGGATAATTATTTTAAAGTCGAGTATGACCATATTGAATGAACGATCGAATCCCTACAGCTGTCGGACATTTCATATATATATATATATATATATATATATATATATATATATATATATATATATATATATATATATATATATATAGATATATATATATATATATATATGTATGTATATATATATATATATATATATATATATATATATATCTATATATATATATATATATATATATATATATATATATATATATATATATATATATATATATATATATATATATATATATATACTAGTTGAAGGACCCGGCGATGCCCGGAATTTTAAGAATGTTTGTTAACCTAAATCAATTTAAAAATTAACACAGTATAATTAACATAGAAAAAATATATGTGAAATGTTATACACATCTCAGAATTTCAGCCTTTCATCATTGTAACACTAAAATCCGAAAAGTAAAAATGTCAAATTTACTTAGCCGTGCTTCGCCCGTCTAGCCGGTCGGTTTAGGGACACGCTCCCTTCAGCAATCATTGTCAAAGAATGGAAATACTAAAATACAACGTATAAAGCTATTTAAATTTTGTGGATACGTATCCCTCGTCCTGCAAACAGTCGCAGGCAGAAGAAAAATCCCCTCCCCCCCGGCGAGCCGGCATTGCCCGAGATTTTAAGAATGTTTGTTAACTAAAATCAATTTAAACAGTAAACACAGCATAAATCACATAGTTAAAAAAAAAGTGTCATCTCAGAACACTATAGTCAACATTATAGACATCTCAGAATTTAGGTAGATGCAACCTTTCTTCATTGTACCACTAAAAGCTGTAAAGTAAAAATGTCAAATTTGGGAATAATTGTTAACCACAGTCAATTTAAAAACTAAACAGAGTATAAATAACAGAAAAAAAAGCATATGAAATGTTATACGCATGAATAAAAAGAAAACCCAATACAAAAAAATATATATTTATAATAAACTCGTCAGAATTCAGCTAGTTTAGCCTTTCATCATTGGAGCAAAAAAACCTGGAAAGTAAAACATAAAATATATACATTTATAATAAACCACTAAAATCTGAAAAGGAATGAGAAGGAAATTAAAATAATAGTAATAGGATTTTGCGCAGTGATAGGTGTTTTAGCTAAATTTAATTAAAAATTACTTCAAATTGACCAATTTATAAAAAAGTATGCTATTTACAGGTAAGTTTTTGTTTCTTTTTTTAATTTTTATGTGCTATTTTGCCATAAAAGACTAAAAAAACCTTTAAAAAGTTATTTTTAAAAAAATTGACTCAGAACGTAGACAGTCACCTTAATTCCTACTTGAGAATGAGAATAAAAAATGAGGAAAGAATAAACTGTACCCCCCCCCCCACACCTCCCCATTGAAATAATATTTAAAGTGATAAATTCTGTTTTAACAATTAATTTGTGAATAATTAAAAAATTAACTAATTGTAAAATAGAAAAGTAAAAAATACTTCAAATTGACTGAATTAAAAAAAGGTATGCTATTTACAGGTAAGTTTTTGTTTCTTTAATTTTTAAGTGCTATTTTACCATAAAAGATGAAAAAAACTTTTAAAAAATTGACTCCGAATGTAGACAGTCACCTTAATTCCTACTTGAGAATGATAAAAAAAAATGATGAAAGAATAAACTGTACCCCCCCCCCCTAATTGAAATATTTAAAGTAATAAATTCTGTTTTAACAATTAATTTCTGAACAATTGGAAAATTAACTAAATGCAAAATAGAAAAGTAAATAAAACAATTATATTTCACTGGCCTTCAAAAATATTCAATAATAACACAATTTGCTTAGCAAATACAAAATAAACAAAAAAAGAACAATAATTTTTCTATAAGTTTTTTATTTGCGGCTGTTTTTATAAAGAAAGGAATGACGAATCGGGGAGAATTTTAATATTGGAACATAAAACTGAATGTATTATTTTTGCATTTTAAAATTTCCTCTTAGATTGTACGTCATTTTGAAGATAACTGTAATATATATCACATGTGAGAAGGAAATTAAAATAGTAGCATTAGGATTTTGTGCAGTAATAGGCATTTTAGCTAAATTTCATTAAAAAATACTTCAAATTGACTAAATTAAAAAAAGTATACTATTTACAGGTAAGTTTTTGTTTCTTTAATTTTTAAGTGCTATTTTACCATAAAAGATGAAAAAAACTTTTAAAAAATTGACTCCGAATGTAGACAGTCACCTTAATTCCTACTTGAGAATGATAATAAAAAATGATGAAAGAATAAACTGTACCCCCCCCCCCAATTGAAATATTTAAAGTAATTTAAAGTACGTCATTTTGAAGATAACTGTAATATATATCACGTGTGAAAAGGAAATTAAAATATTAGCTTTAAGATTTTGTGCAGAGTGATAGGTGCTTTAGGTAAATTCCATTAAAAATTACTTCAAATTGACCAATTTATAAAAAAAGTATGCTATTTACAGGTAAGTTTTTGTTTCCTTTTTCGATTTTAAGTGCTCTTAGCATAAAAGACCAAAAAAACCTTTACAAAATTATTTTTTCTCAAAGCCAAACACAAACATAATCAAAGCTACACACAAACATAATTAACAGCTGTTTTAAAAACACCCCTGGTAAACATTGTTAAGTTTCGAAGTATTAGAATGATAATAAAAAATATTCCAGAGTTTTAGACAGAAGCATAAAAGAAAGTATATGCAAAATGTAACTAAATTAAACAAAAATTGACAGAATACAAAAAAAGTGAACATCAGCAAAAGTAAATAAAACATTTCCTTGTGCGCATGCGCAGTTCATATGAATGATTCCAACGCCTAGAGATGAAATATTATTTAAAAACTGTATTTATTTATACTTATTTTAAAGCTTCCAAACTTATCTTAGAATTGTCTTAAGGCTTCAAAAACAGGGTTTAAGAAGATCGAGTCCAACTACTTTTAGTGATTGCCCTTGTGCCTTGTTAATGCTGATGGCGAAACTGAAACGGACAGGGAACTGAAGTCTTTGAAATTGAAATGGGATATCGGAAGGGATGATTGGTATCCTGGGAATAAATACGTCTTTGCCTGCAGAATGTCCTGTCATAATGGTGGCTTCAATCACATTCGGCATCAGATTCTTTACAGCAAGTCTTGTTCCATTGCAGAGTGAAGGGGGATGCAGATTTCTCAGCAGCAAAATTGGTGCACCAATCTTTAGCTCTAATATGTGAGAGGGTACTCCAGATGGCTCCAATGTATTTAAAAATTCTGTTGTGTAGTGTACCGCCGCTTCTGTATCACAGGTGGTGTCAATAGATTTGTAAATTTGAGCTTTACCTGGCAATTCTTGTAAAAGCTGCTTATTGATGACGTTGACATCTTTGTTTCTTGGGGCAAGGATTGCTCTTTGGCACAGCCATGTGTGATTAGTGAAGTACTGTGCCACACAACCTCTTTGGAAACACTGCCTCTTTTAGCTGTTGTTGAGTTGTCACAATCATTCCAATCGTTTCCATGGTTATACATCCTGTATTATCAGCAAAAAAGGCTCCATTTCCAAGGTGTAGAAGGTTATCTGCAAATTGCTGGGCTGAGGGATCCCCATTGACACGAACTCGCATGTTTGTTGAAAGACCAAGTCTTTGGATGTCATTCCACACGTAAGGCGATTTTAAGCAGGCCTGAAAAAAAAGTGAGTTAATGAAACATACTAGTATTGAAATTTTACTGATTAGAAACATTAATTTGAAGTGTGTATAATGTTAAAAAAATGAAATATTCTACATAACCGTCATATGTAATACAGGTAAACCATGTTTTAACATCAAAAAATTTCTATAAGGTTGTAAAAGCATGAAAATTAAAAAAAATCAAATAAGAAAAGTCAGTTACAATTTTCATTCATGAAACATACTAATACTGAAATTTTACTGATTAGAACCATTAATTTGAAGTGTGTATAATGATTTTAAACAGGGTTTGTTGATATATATCAATCGATATATATCATGATATATATCCGATATTTATTTTAAAAATATCGGGATTTTTGATATTTTCATTTATGCGAAGTGTTCTGAAAATAGCATTATGCATCATATTTTTTGTCTAAAAATTAGAAATTTAAATTTTCAATTGTTATTGAAAATTAAACTATAATTTGTAAATAAAATGCTAAAAGGAGCTAACAAAAATAATTTCTACACATCTAAAAATGTTTTTTTACAAATGTCAGCAAAAATGAGAGGAGCTTGCTAAATCTGGAGATTTTGATATCATTTATTACAGTTGTTCTGCTCATACTTTAAATCTCTTATCAAAAGACATAGAACTTCCAAATGTAATCAAAATTATTAAGTTTTTTAGAACTACTCATTTACCAAATGCCTGGTACAAAGCAAATGGTGGCAAACTGTTAGTAATAGCTCAAACTGTAAAATGGAACACAATGTTTGATACAATGAAGTCTTTTTCGATAACAGGGGAAAACTGTCTCAAGTCTGTAGGATCATAAAAATGAAATTGATAAAGACATTTTTAATTTAATTAATGATGTGAACTTAACGGTTAATTGTACAGACTATACAAACATTCTAAAACCCATTGCAGAAGCATTAGATGAAATGCAAAGAGATCAGACTAAAATTGCACAATGTGTAGAAATTTGGATTAACTTAAGAAATAAATTGAAAGGAATAAAAGAGGTGCAAGAAACATTATCAGTAAGAGAAGAAATGGCTCTTTCACCAGCACATTTAGCGGCGAATATGTTGAACCATTGATATTGTGGAAGAAAATTAACTGAAGAACAAAATCAGGGTGCATTTGATTTTTTGCATTCTACAGACAAAGAATTTTTGCCTCTAGTAATGACTTTTTTAGCAAAAAGATCCCCTTTAGGAACTTTATGTTTGAAAATGATTTCTTAGCTGTAGAACCATTGATTTGGTGGGACAATATTAAAATTGAACAGCCACTAAAAAAAAAAATTCTAACTTAGTTAATCAACTGTTTGCTGTTTCACCAACTACAACACCGTTAGACAGAATTTTCTCTAGCTTTGGTTTAGTTCAGTCTAAATTGCGCAAAAGGCTAGGAACTGAGAAAGTGGAAAAACTTACGTAGGAGAAGACTTATGATAGTAAACATCCAGTTTACACACAACCGAATAACAACAATAATAACACTTAAATTTTTCAACAAAAATAAATAAATTTCATTTTGTGTTTAAAGTTTTGTTAAAGAAATAAAACATTCTTGAAATTTCAGATAGTTTTATAATTTGTGTTTTGAAAGAGAAAATTGTTTAACTTAAAATTTTATTATGAGTGCTTAAAAAAAATTATTTTATTTATAATAATTATATATATAAAATTAAGTACTGTTTTATATTAGAATGTTTTATATAATGTGTAATATGTATTGGTGTTTAAGTTGTATTAAATCTGAAAATATTTATCATCAGCAATAAGTTGACAATTTTGAAGATATCGGATATATATCAAAATATCGGATATTTTGGAAAATATCATATTTACGAACCCTGATTTTAAACCATCTTAATATTTTTAAAAGAAGTAATAAGGTTTTAATAAAATTTATTTCTTTTTATAATAGAAATGCTTTTCCGGTGTTTTTTTAATTGCATAAAATATTTTACATTTCTTATTAAATAGTGTCATCATGTGTCTAATTTTTTATTCTTTTCCTTAGAAGCAACAACTCTTGAAGCAATTTAACGTTGCTTTAGAAAATCTAGTTGTAATTTTAATTCAGGAATCATACTATTTAATAAGAAATGTAAAATATTTTATGCGATCAAAAAACACCCAAATTAAAACATTTCTATTATAAAATAAATAAATTTTATTAAAATCTTATTCAATAATGAATTCAATATTAATTTGAGCTTTCGGCAAATGCCTTGCACAAATTTGTATAAAATTAATGTGCAACTATATTTGACATTTCTATTATAAAAAGAAATAAATTTTATTAAAACCTTATTACTTCTTTTAAAAATATTAATGCAAAAATAGTACATGCAATTTTATGTTCCAATATGAAAATATTCCCCGATTCATCATTCCTTTCCTTATAAAAACAGCCCAAAATAAAAAAACTACAATTATATCACAGAAATATTACAAAGAGTTGCAGACAGAATGTAAAATAGAAAAGTAAATAAAACATAATTATATTCATACGCATTTAAAGTTGTTTGTCACTTCAATTCTGTAGCAGAAGATGTTTTTTTAAATAGCTATAACTCTGCTTCTAATTCATGTAGAATGAAAATCAAAACAGTTAAGTAATACAATCTTTTCTCTTTTCAAGAAGAGAAAAGATTGAATGTAAA
>OU015500.1:118559848-118604848 GCA_907164885.2 Dolomedes plantarius | reverse complement strand
TGTAAATTCAGTATCTAAACAGCAAGCTTAGATAAAATCTAGACCATTATTAGGGTATTTTAACATTCGTGCGAAAAGACAGAACTTACAATAATTATGAATTACTTGGTAGTAGTTTGTAATACTAGGTTTACAACGGAGTTTTAATAACCGTAAGACATTTTACTTCCTAAAAAAATATTCAAAGTGAATTGTCCCTTAAGCATTGGGATATTTCCTTATTAGCAAAGGACTAAAGCATTTACTTTTCAAAAAGACATATCACCATATTTTCGGTCCAGTCATTCAAATCTGATAACGGATCACTTACAAAAATCTATGATTTACAGTTCCCCATTCACGTTTCCAGCTCTCATACATTTGGTTATTTTGGCTGAAAAAGATATCTCCAAACCTCTCTTGTCATACTGTATTCAACATGAATTATCCCCTTTATATGTGTTTTCAATTTTATATATGTCTCTATATCTATTCATAACTTTTTTATTTAAAAAAACCTGTTTTGGATATGCATCTTAAAAAGAGGTTTAATCATTTCATTTTTCTGTTACCTATCTTAAAAAAGACCTTGATGGATTTAGGTTGTTGCTGAAGGATACATTATAATTTAACAGGTGGAAAAACGAAACATAATGAGCAAATGTAATCACAAGAATTAAAAAAAATCAGAAAAATGAAAAAGAAAGGCTTAGCAATGCAAAAACTTTTGATTTCTTAATACTCTATTATAATTTTTTTGTAGTGAAGCGTAAAAATTAAAAGCTTTAGTGGTTTTTGTTTTAGATCTCCGGTAAAGAGTTGTATTAAAAATGTAATGTGCTAGAAAAAAGGGAAATTTAGCATATAAAAATTATTTTCATATTTTAAAAACTTTAATTTTTTATGATAATCATATTCATTCGTACAACTAATGAATCAAAATGTCCCTAAATGTACTTCTATATCAAGTGAAATGTATTGTGTGATCTTAGTGTGACACAAAGAACAAAAAAGAATATCATTGCATAGAAATATATACGAAAGTTTCAAACCTGAATTAATGTCTTATACAAGACTGTTTACTTTATATTATTTTATGGTTAAAACTTTTGATTTCAAAGAAATGGATTACAAAGGCATACACACGTACAATTTTCTTTGTAATCTGTCATTAATCTTCACCTTCTATAACAGCTGATATTTCGCTCGATATATTGCTTCCGAACTCTCTGAACTATTCTTCTCTGTTTCACATCACAAAAGATCCTGAGCAGTATTTTTTCCACTTTATGCCACGTAAAACTTTCTGTATATGCAGTTTGAGAAAATTTTATCATTTGTTTTTCTTGAAAGGTCCCTCGGGCCACATTTCGAAAATTTCCAGAAAAAAGTGCGTAAAAAGGAAAGTGATGATAAGGGTTTAATCTTCAGGGACAGACAGAATGTAAACAGAAACATCATGAATCAACTGCCAGACTGCTGTAAAGTGGAATGCATGCTTTGCTTGAAAGCGGTAGAGCACATTGCAAAAGGTGTATATATATTTGACAATACCAGCAACATGACTTATTACACACACACACACACACACACACACACACACACACATATATATATACACATATATATATATATATATATATATATATATATATATATATATATATATATATATATATATATATATATATATATATATATATATATATATATATTTATATATATAATATGTGTGTGTAATAATAACTCGCCACCATTTTCTCACCCTACCATCATTAATTGCGTTTGAAAAGCTAACGGGTATTCTAAATTCCATTCAACCTCTTTCAATCACAGCCCCTATTTCAAATGGTGACCTAGGAATAAACAAACTAACCAACTATTATATTTCCTTCACTGCATACTCGAAACATTAAAGATATTTTTAGACAAAAGTCAGCATCACGCGTCTATCGCGCCACGGCGCACCTAGTCGGAAAGTCTTGCGACGTTGAATCATACCTTCACGTGTTCGATTATAACCAATAAAAATAAATAATTAAAAACACCTATGCCCCCCCCCCCCTACTAAAAAAATTTTGAACAGCGATTTTCGGCACTTCTTTGCCTTGCTGTTTGCCTTCTGGATTGCGCCCTCTCCTCTTCTGCCGCTTATCCGCGTACTGCTTCCAACTATATTATGTTGTAACCGCATCTGATACTCAAGCCCCGGCAGCTCCGGTCTGTCTGTTCCCGTTATTGTTAAAAATTCTTTCGTCAGCTTGTGCCATTTCATTCAACTCTGTATTGCTGTGTACGTCCTCTGATGTCTTGAAGTATAATCCCATGGAATAAAGTACTTCAGTTCTTCAGTGTGTTCCTGTTCTTTCCGCGAAAGTCTCTATTCGCCATGGCTACCATCAAGAGCGATGTTTTGAGTATTTGAAAATCCCGTGTACTGTAGTGATATTATCTTCTGTATGAATCCGTCACTTGTACCGGTCCGTTAAAGTTATTCGTGAATATATATATATATATATATATATATATATATATATATATATATATATATATATATATATATATATATATATATATATATGTATATATATATACATATATATATACATATATATATACATATATATATACATATATATATATATATATATATATATATATATATATATATATATATATATATATATATGTAATATATATATATATATATATATATATATATATATATATATATATATATATATATATATATATATATATATATTTATATATATATATATATATATATTGTATGTGTGCATGTTTTTAGCCTTGCTTGTCATGCACTCTAATCAGTACACTAACCGTAAAATCTCGACTATAATGCGCACAAGTATAATACGCATGCTTGATTTTGAGCGAAATTTTTGGAAAAAATTAAAATTCGATTATAATAACCACTCATAACTTTTGAATATTTCATATAAAAATTGCACAAATATTTATTAGCAGAAATAAAATTTGACTAAAGTAATTAATACAACACAGCTAGATAATTGTAAGAAGAATCCAGACAAAAAACAATCAGAAATCAAGCACATAGGGATCCACACACCAGATACACTATTTTGTAGTAGTGCCGAAACTGAACCAGAATTCGAGGTAACCGACAGGTCTCGTTATCAGGGAGCCTCACCAAATCAATTACTTCAAGGGGAACTTTCTGAATAGGATGCAGGTATAACCGAAACACATCCCAAGGCCCCGAGATCCCCATTGAAACATTTAGTCAAAAGAAAATGAAAAAGACACAGACAACTTACAGTAAGGGCTCAACGCACCATACATGCAAGTACACATACAATCTTAATGAAAAGCCAAAGATCCATGAATACCCTAATACCGTATGTGACGGTTATGGCGAAACAACAGAAATTTTACCCTAGTAGTTACGTCACTGTAGCAAAACCACAGAGCCACACCCCATTGAAGTTTAAACAAATGAAAACAGGAACCCTATCCTAAACGACTTTAAAATATACCTCAGTCTAAATGCCATTTTTTTAAAACTTTTAAATTGCCGAAATTTTCAGGGAAATTGTTCTTACTTAGGTTTTCCTTGAAAATGTTACATGCCTCAAAAAAATCTTCAGAGTAGTTATATTTGTTTTTTTTATTCTGTATAGTTGTGAGTAAAATATATTATAATAAATTTTATAGTTCAAGTTGCTATGGAAATTGGTAAACATGATAACCTCAAAGTTAAAATCTAATCTTTTATCATATATTCCAAATTCTAATTCGTTATTTTGAATTTTAATATTTAAATTCAGATAAGTCGCAAAATGATAATTATCATTAGTCCGGTTTAAAGTTAGTTCCTTTGGGTAGATTTGATTAAGAAATTCGAAATCATTGCAGTTAAAAATTATAAGGTCATCAATATACATAAATCCGGTAACATTATTTGAGTTAAGAAATTTAGTTTCTTAAGAATGCAAGAAAATATTGGCAAAGGAGCTAGATATGCTGATTCCCATAGGGATACCCTTTATCTGTTTAAAGAAACACAAGCCATTAAAGAGGTAGTTTTCAAAAATATTAAATTTACATAAACGTTTTACATTCAGTTCAGATCTTTTCATGAAATTCGATAAAATATGCAAATTCTGTTAATTTATTTCACCAGTGTATATCTTCCTTGGTAAAGTTAAATTTTTAATAGGTATTGTTTGAGTTGTACTTCCGAGAAATTAATTGCTTTAAATAATCCTTACACATAAAACCAAAGTTATTGGCAGCCTTATCCACAACCGTTACAATTAACTTATTTTTTAACTCTTTGATTTTACTGTACAGATCTTTGTTTAAAAATAAACCCCTCTAGATTTTTTATACAATACTCCTCATAATTCCCCTTCACATCCTGTAAAACACGTACCTTCCACTCCATGAATCTTTGGATAGGCCAATTATACTTCCTTTATAATTTTACTATAAAATAATCTAAATCTTTAGTGATAGAACTTACAATTTGCTTTAAGTTTACCTTATTTCTTACCCTAAATTTTGAGCCCTTACTTAAAAGTTCCCTTAACCTAACATCTTTAACAATATTAAAATCTCCAGTTACAATATGCCCCAAAGCAGGATTAACAGCGTATTTAAACTCTTCAATATGACAATTACAATCAGTATTAGAAATTTTGGTCTAAGTTATGACTATAAAAGTTGTAGTTATAGATGAGGTCCCTTAACCTTTTTTTTTATATTTAAAAGTGATGGCGATTTTCCCACAATCCTTGATTGGTAGTAATGTAGAATTATTGTGTACAATAGTAGGTAGTTTTAAATGCTCAAAATCTTTATCCAGAAAATTTATGGTACAGTACTCTACACCTGCATCCCTTCCCCTCTTAACATCCAAATTTGTCAAGTTAATCTTGTATTTAATTAAATCTAAAATTATTAGTTTTGTAAACCTCGAAGCAAATTTAATTGAAGATAAATGATGTTTAATTAACCTCCTTACGCCAGAATTTTTTTGGTTGAACATGGCTAACTTGTTGATTGTTTGGTTAGGATTGTATGTGTACTTGCATGTATGGTGCATTGAGCCCTTACTGTAAGTTGTCTGTGTCTTTTTCATTTTCTTTTGACTAAATGTTTCAATGGGGATCTCGGGGCCTTGGGATGTCTTTTGGTTATACCTGCATCCTATTCAGAAAGTTCCCTTCAGGTAACTGATTTGGTTAGGCTACCTGATGAAGAGACTTGTTACCTCGAATTCTGGTTCAGTTTCGACACTACTACACAATCTTGTATCTGGTGCGGGGAGCACTGAGTGCTTGATTTCTAATTGTTTTTTGTCTGCATTCTTCTTACAATTAACTAGCTCTGTTGGATTATTTATTTTTGTTAAATTTTATCCATTTTCAATATGAGGATATGAAGCAACCGCGCAATCTTTTATTGAAAAGTTTTATGTTTTCATTGCTAGGGTAGGTTTTAAGTTACCTTGTTTGGCAGTCTGTGCTCGCTTTTTAATTTTTTCGTTACTTGATTTGTTTATATTATTTTACAGAAATAAAATTTGTAATAAAAAGAAACGAATTAGTTAAATTCAGTAGAAAAATCTTAAATTTTTATTCAAAACAAACAATAATGTCAAATTATCAGTCTTAATCACTTACACTAGAATACAGCTTATCTATTGCTGTTGCGTCCATGTCATAAGTATTGGTGCTGTCGTAATATATATCACCAACATCATCCTCATTTGATGCCAACTGCCCATCCTCCCATAATATGTCGTTCTCACTGCCGTTCTCACGTTTAACAATTGATAATTTTTCTGCTGCCGAATAGGACCGTATTGAAGAAAATTTGAAGGAAATAAATAAAATAAAATAATAATTTTCTGCACTTGCAACAACCGGAAACCATCAATATTTCAAAGGACCTGTTATTAAACTACCGCGTGTGCTATACGAACGGTGATTTCCTTTTTTTTCAAAGGAATACCTGCTTAGCAAACGGGTAGATGAATCCCGGAGTGCAAATGCGCATGCACCCGTGTTCCCACAATATCTTACAGCTGCTGTATTTTCGTTTATCCGATGTTTAAAACTACGTTTCTTTTGTAAGTGAGTATAATACGCACCCTCCTTTTTACGGAATAAAATGTAAAAACATAGTGCGTATTATACTTGAGATTTTACGGTAAATGCATTTTAAACTTATTAGGTACATCTTTGGATCTGAAAAATATTATATTTATTTCAGGAATACAATTAATTGAATCCTAAGAGCCTTAAATCAGAGTAAATCAATTTTCTTCGGTTGAGTATATTTCTTTGACATTTCATTTTTACATCATCGCAATGCGATTTTAAATGAAAGTCATAAACAGAACGAGAAACGGAATGAATAACATAACTCAAAACATCATCCACGCATAAAAACGTTTTGATAAGCTCCTTTGCAATTTCCCTGACGGTGAATTTCATATTCCTGTGCTTTAACCAGAGTAGTAAATTTTTATGTTTTTTTAATCACTACGCCGAGCTACGTAAATAATCTCGTTATCTTTCACCGCGGAAGAAAATTAATTATCTAGACCTGCTTCTAGAATTCTGCCGCATGAAAAATGCCCAAAGTAATCTAAATCCAAGACTAAAACTTCAAAATCAATTATGTCATCCTGAGATGGGAAATGGTAAATTATACGTACGTTAAACGCTGATGTTTTGATTAAAAATTCTTATATTTCTTTGAAGTCATTACATTACCTTGATTCAGATTGAACTATTAATGTAATATCAAAGGCCTTTTATGATCTCTCAGCACTGAGTTGTCTCAGAAAATATTTATCGTACATAATGGTTGTAAAAAATGGGTAGATATTTTTAAATGACATTTTGCTGCCCAAATAAAAATTTTAATTAAAGCACGCTAAAGAATAACACTGGAAATTAGATTTTCGCGTAGTAAATACTTTTTAATGGGGTCAATCAAAAAAGATTGTTTAATTTTAATAATGCGTTAAGTCTACATATTTTTCAAAAAGATTAACAGTTCAGTTTCTTTATAGAGTAAATAAAGTGCTTAATACCATGTAGCCAAAAATGTATAATGTATTATGGAAAATATATCTTTGGAATTGAAAATGCTAATAATTTGCAAAATAATAAAAAAGTTATTTTTCTCAGGTATTTATCACAAAAAATGTAAAGTAAATAGGGAATTAATAGAGCTAATGAACTCTGTAGTGAAGTGTAAACTTATAGCGTAACTAAAATGCAACAGTTTTAAGATTAGAAATTCAATTATAATCTACATGAAAAACGGAAATTTAAAAAATCTACGTTGATGTACTATTAAAATTATAATGTACAATATATGAGTAGACGCTGAAGTTTATACCACTCTATTTAGCCGAGATCTCATTACTAATGCAATATAAAATTAGTAATAGTTACATTTCGATATCTAGTTTTGATAACAAGACTTGAAAAATTACTCTCGGAATGCACTATTGCCTTCCAGTTTAGAACAGCTACTTCGAATTGAATCTAGCTCATGGACATTAATTTAAATATCTCAAATTTTACAAGTAATACGAACATTTTGACTATACTCCGTAATCTGCACTTCTGCGATGTTTTTTTTTTCCATTTCTTTGTGTGTTTCAGTGAATCTATGCTAGGTTATATGTAGCATTTGGCTGACCACATGGTATAGACAATAGCGTCCTGAACTTTTACGCAGTAGGGTTGGGTTTAAATCTCAAGTAAGGCCTGGCCATTTCCAGGCTATCCCCACATAAAGAACAATTCTGGTGTAACGCCGTGGCTATTTACTCGAAGAGATCCCCGTACCCAAGCGCATCCTTCTTGAAAGGTCTGGTTCCGAGAAAACTGAAAGTGGCCGCATTTAATTACCAACGGTTGCCTCGCTTCTTTTCTTCTGCGAGACGCCGCTCACAATACTTCTGGTAATGCTATTCCTTGGGTAAACTGAGAATGGATCCGGCTAGCTGACGCTCGCCCATTAACCCCTTAGCCGGTTTGCCCGTACAGCGTACGGACATCGATATTCTCTCTTTTCGTCTTTTCTTTTGCACGTGTTTTAGTTTGTAAAAAACACGTGCACACGAAATAACTAGTACAGATTTTTTAACAGATATCGTAGCTTGTCAATTTCATCTAAATTCGTTTTACCCGGTTTTTCTTTATTAAACGGAAGTGCAGGAATTTTTGCTTTGTGGAATTTTTGTTCTACTGCTTGCAACGCTTGTGAATTCAAAGCAATTTTTTTTTAAATTATGGATGAAATAAACGACGAAAATACTTTCCTGTTAGATGATGGACTGAATTTTGATTCAAATTCGGAATTGCCTTCTAATAATCATTATTTCTGACCTGATTGTGACGTAGTACTTTGTATTACACCATGCTTCAAATTGTACCACACAAAAAAAGACTTTTGAACAATTTTCAAAACTGTAAATTTAAATTTAAAAGTATGTATGAAAGAAATTTTTGTAAGATCTGTTAAACATTCTTCATTGCATGCAGAGTTTTCATGCAAAAAGCAAACAGTAAAGGGGTTTTTGTCTTGCAAAAAGCAAATATTGATGGGGATTTGTCTTGCAAAAAGCAAACATTTCAGGGGTTTTGTGTTCCAAAAATTTAAAATAAAAATAGTGTAAAAGTATTAAAAGTGAAATTTAATAAAAAATTATTTCGTTTTCTTATTCTATTAAGTATGGTGTTTAATTATAGGCAACAAAAAATTAGGCATTTTTTGTCAACTTTTCTAGTAAAAAAATTGACCAGTTAAGGGTCTAAGTCTGCGAAGAACCGGCGCTCCAATCCCCGCAGGTAATGTCGACCCCCGTACGGACTGAAAGCATACCGCCCCGTTGACCGTTCGCCGAGGGTGGGTAGCGCGGGAATTTTTCTCCCGCCGGAGGAGAGATAAGTAGAGGCCACATGACAAAACCCACGGCAGAGAGTGTTGATCCTCGCAGAGAACCGTAGTTACGAGGTGACGAAGTGAAAGCCAGAAGGGTCCGTAGCCGAAATCTACATCAGCGAAGAATTGAGAAAAAGCCATCCCAGTTGCTGATCCGGGCTGTCATTCCTCGATTAGAGACTGTGAGTGTGCCGAGAGTGAACGATAGCCTCTGACGACGTGTTCAGCGAAAATATTGGTACGGGACGGTCCCAGTTGCTGACCAAGCGTTTGTTTTGTCGGCTTAAAATCTGAACGAGTCTTAGTGACTGTTATATAGATACCTCTCATATATATATATATATATATATATATATATATATATATTATATATATATATATATATATATATATATATATATATATATATATATATATATATATATATATATATATATATATATATATATATATACTAAATTTAATGCAATCTGTGTATTTTAAAATAATTTTGTCTCTCGTGCTGTTATTTCAACAATGGGGACGTTACACTGCATCACCTAAATTGTGCGCCCTTAATAAAGCATCTTGCAAGACAGCAGTGTTGATCGACCACTGCCGTAGACACAACTGCCTGCGGTATGAGGTAAAATAAATGAATAAATAAATAAATAAATGTATATATATATATATATATATATATATATATATATATATGTGAGTGTGTGCGTGTGTATGTGTGTGTGTATGTATGTGTTGTGTGTGTGTGTGTGTGTGTGTGTGTGTGTGTGTGTGTGTCTGTCTGTGTGTCTATGTATATGTGTGTGTGTGTGTGGGCATGTGCGTGTGTGTATGTGCATTAATAATGAGAAAATAAGTCGTTTGAAAAAACTCGTTCGTTGTCAATTTTTAGTCAAGAGAATATATGCGATGAATTATTTAAAACTGAAAAAATAACTTTAAACAAATAAGTCTGTTATAATTTTTATTATAACATTTAATTTTATATTATAATGTATAGCTAATTTAATTCAATAAATTCACTGTCCCGCCTTTCGTCATACAGAACTTCTGAGAATCAATCGAAAATACTTAATTTTTCTACATTATACAATCATATCCACTTTTCATATATGTCTACAATCATTTACAATATTAGAATACACAAACAAATTTTACATAAGTACAAGTATTCAGTTACAATCAAGATTATTACAATTAACATTAACTAATTACTTTCAAAGTTATGTAATATACCCACACTAACAAGATCAAACAGGGAAATACATTTGCATAAGAACATCCATAATACAACTAATAACTTTTTTTACTATAAAAGTCCGTAATTAATTTGTGCTTATCCCAATTTCTAAAGTTAGAAGGCATATTCTTTCTAAACTCAAAGAATAACAGACAATCCATTATACAATGGTTTACAGAATGTTCAGCACCACAAGGCAGCAACTACTTTTATTAAGAAATCTAATCTGATAACAGAAACAACCATGTCCGGTGATAGCTTGGTTCAATTTAAAGTCAGCGCTTAACCGTTTTCAACTAACCTTGGGATATATTTGATATACTGGCCTTCTTACCTTTGACCTGTCCTACCTATTGCCAGTCACGAATGGCCTTTGTAGTTATGATATTCTTAACCTGGCCTTTTCTGGCATTTAATACTGGTATTAATGAGTTCCAATTCCATGGCATCCTTGGCCACATCATCTGCTCTCTCATTCCTTAGTATGACTACATGGGCCTTAACCCAATGAAAGTAATTCCCCCATCTCTTATTATAATCATAATATCTTACACGGAATTATTCCTGTAATCTACCGCTTCCAGGGCTTGTAAAACACTCATAGAATCAGTATACAAATCTATTTCCATTTTTTTCTGTTCTTGGCATCGCGCAGGGCCACATATATGGCTCTAATTTCTGCTGCATAAGAACTTACATTATCAGACAACCTTTCCATGATAATCTTATTTTCCACCTCGTTCTCATAACAGACCACTCCCGAGCCCGTCCTGCCATTCTTCCGCGAGTCATCAGTGTAGTACTCTACGTCCGTCCTGGGCCTCCTATCACAAGTCCACTCTACAGCATATAATTCCTTAATGTTCTTAAATGGTTTATACTTAACCTCGCAATTTTCTGTCTTATAGCATAAACCTTCATATTCCATCGCAGCTTCCCCATATAAAATCTAATATAAATTATTTTCAATTTTAGCTTTGATGTCTAAAGGCAGACATCCCCCGCCAATACAGCCAGTGCATCTGTCGATACCGTCTTATAAGAATGAGAAATCCCCAATAGAAATGGCCTTTGTATTTGTTTCAATTTTTTTATTTATTCTCTCAATGTTTTTGTACCAAATCTGTACCCCATAAATTATCATATTTTCAATTACAACTTGATAGATTTCTTTTATTGTGTCAGCCTTTAGGCCCCATGTCTTCTTTGTATAACGAGTCAATTTTTAAATAATTTCCAGTGCCTTTTCTTGTACCATTTGTAAGTGCGCAGTAAAATTTAAATCTTTATATATCAATATCCCCAAATATTTTATCTCCTTGCTATATTTTATACTCTGAGTATCAATGTTTATTGTAGGCCTCCTACTAATTTGTCCTTTATGAGTAACTATGGTATAACTACACTTCTTTATAGTAACTCTCAAGTCATTTTCATTGGCCCATCTATTGCACTGATTTAACACTACATCAGCCAACTCTGTAAACCTGTATATCGTTGGACTTCTGATGGCAATTAGCACATCGTCAGCAAATGCTTGCATATGCTGTCCCACATCGCAGCTTTGCTCCTCTAGCAGGGGGTTAAGGACTATCAACCACAATATGGGTCCCAGGGAAGAACCCTGGGGTACGCCCACATTATAATCCATATCCCCATTATTTTCCAATATTATTTTCCTGTTTGCCAAATAATCAACTATAATGCTATACAAATTTATGTCAAGACTTAATCTTTTCAATTGTTTAATTATACTTTCTTTCTTAACTGAGTTAAAAGCGTTGCTAATATTCAAGGCTATTAAGCAAGTATGCTGCTTTTCTGCTCTATTTTGCCTAATAATCCTCATTACATTCTTCAAGGCTGTGATGGCACTTATATTTCTGCGAAAACCATATTTTCTTTTGAAATCATATTATTTCTCTCTAAATGACAAACGAGACGATTAGTTATAATTTTATCCAAAATGTTACCCATTATGGGCAACAGACAAATTGGTCTCTATGACCCAGGATCCTTCGGGTCTTTTCCTTCCTTTAAAAAATAGCAAACCTTGGTGTGTTTCCAAACATCTGGGAACTTTATCAAAATCCAACATATATCATATATTTTTAGCAAAATTTTATTATTGGTTCTATGTACTTCTTGTATTATACTTATGGTTATACAATCATAACCTGGCGCCTTGCCCTTCGCAATGCCATTCAAAATTTATTCAACGTCCTTGTTATATCATTCTGCTCAAATCTTATTTCAATTTCCTCTTCATTATTTTCCACTTACCTAACGGTTTTTAAGTGATATTTTACCAATGTTCTTTCTATGTCCTCTTGTTCTTCATGCGAATTACCTTCTGGGTCAATTATACTTACTACCTCATTTCTTCTTTTATCTGTAATGATGTTCTTTACCGTACCAGATGTATCTTTCACTGCTAGATTATCAATAAAATCTTTAAATGACTTTATTTTGGCTTCCAAAATCATTTTCTTGTATTTGGCTCTCTCAAATTTAAATTCCGTTGCTAATTTTTGTCTCTCGTCCGGTTCAACCTCCCTTTGGGGTCTCCTCCTAAGAGCTCTAACCATCTTTCTCTTAATGGCTAGCGTTGTGTTCCACCAATAGGCTTTATAGCCTTTTATAACACTGTTGTAGAGTCTAGCTCACTTCTACCCAGACTTGGGTGTATATAATTTGAAGTGGCACTCTAAATGAATTTCATACAAACACAGTTTATACAGGAAAGAATGTTTATTGAATTCGTTTCGCGTATAGAATTTGCTTTTACAGCAATAAGCATACGTACTACTTGTACTGAATATATATTAGCATTCAATAAAAATACACTTTGTCATACTCAGAAACCAGCAGAGTCAAACCAGCAGTTCTCCCACGTAAACTTTGGGCACCCTAAGCACAAGCGCCGGTTAACACCTGGAGCTGCTTACCTCGTAGCTCCCTTACTTCGCTTATCTATCAACTTTAACAACCTCTTCTTTCTAATCAAGCTGCATGGTATTTATAACAAGTGTGTATGCCGGAATTAGCATATCTCAAGCAGCTTCTTTAATTTATCCACTTAAAAGTTCGATTCTGGTGAATCGAATCTTATGTATACCTTACACTGTCTTTCCTATGATTTTGACACAAATGCACTAACTTATTATTGAGCTTCTCAATCGTGTCTTCCAATACATCCTCTTCCATACATTTCTCTATTTCGTTTAGCACACCATACAAATCCGCTGTGAATGAAACCCAGTCAACATTATTTATGTCCCATCTAGTTCGCATTCTATGTTGCACCTGCTCTCCAACCATAACAATTTTAAAACTAATCGCGTTGTGGTCGGTAAGTTTCTAAGAGTCCTCTATCACAAAGTCAGTAACTTTATCTTCTATCCACCCAACTGTTATTAGTAAGTCTATCCATCCCTGCCCAGGTGGGCCATCAAAAGTGGGCAAATCACTTGGCTTGTTATGCATGGTTGCATCATATTGTATTGCTAATTTAATGAGTTATCAATTATTTATATAACATATCATAAAATACGAACTTTTCTCCCACTTGAGTGATAAACTGTGGAAGAAAAGACTTGCTTATTTAGCAGATATTTTTGAACCGTTGAATAATTTTAAGTTGAAGCTTCAAGAAAAGGACACGCACACATTATCCAAGTCCACGACAGTCTGAGGGCTTTTGTCTCGGAACTGCAGAACTAGCGATGAAAAGTAAACCAAGGAAACAGTGCTGTGTTTGAAAATTTTTCCAGCTATGTTGAGTAATTTGAAGAACCCGATGAGCATCTTAAGTCAGATATTATAGGACACCTTCAATCTGTGGAAAAACAGTTTCAACCGTATTTCCCTGAGCTCAAAAAAAGAAGAAGCTGCACTTGCACGAAACCCATTCTCTACTTCTCTAGACGTGATTAATATTCCCGATCGAATACAAGCCGAGTTTTTGGATATTCTAAATGATTCATCGACACGTGATTTGTTTCGAGAATAATCACACAATCAGTTCTGGTGTGCTATCTATCAATCCTACCCATAAGTATCCAAACTTGCCTTTCATATTTTGGTGCCATTTGGCACAACGTATCTATGTGAGAGTGGTTTTTCAGCCCTTGTCCACATCAAAACGCAGTTTCGAAATCGATTGAGTGTCAAAGAGGATATGAGGCTAGCTCTGTCAGACACCCAACCACGAATTTCGTAGCTGGGTATGCAGTTGCAAGCACAGCCATCACATTAAAATGATTTCATTTTGGATAAATTAAACATTCGGCTCCAGTTAAATTATTGAAAATTCAGTTTATTTTTTTCCTTAATAACTTAAAAGATCTTATTTTTAAAAATATACAGAGCTTGAAGTGTGTGGGGGGGGCGCTAAATGTCTAAAATCCATTGAAGGGGATCGCAACTTGAGAAAGTTTGGGAAAAACAGTTCTACTTATGCAAGCAAATAATTAAGGTCATATAATTAGGCAAAACTAAGTGTGTTCTTGTAATCATTAAAAATAAAATTTTAACTATCCCTACCATAAATTGGACCTTTACAGAAATCATAAATGCTTTACACGTTAAAAACGGATAAATTAAAATGGACGTTTGTATGTTAAAAAATTTATATTTGAAACCTAGAGGCAAAAGTATTTACCTATAGTTATAAACTATATACAGTCGAACCCCGTTATAACAAACTTCAAGGGACCAAAGGTTTTGTTCCCTTTATCCGGTTGTTCGCTGTATTCGAACCGTTAAGAAAACTGCTAGAGTTCACAAAATGTATAACTCATTAGTTGCAATGTGTATTCAATAATAATGTATTCAATAATGATAAAATCTATTTAAAATGATCATTAATGAATTAAATCTACTAAAATCGATTACATTAAACTGACACAATACTAATTAAATTACGTACAATAGTAAAACAGAGGGACCAATATTTTTGTTCGTTATATCCGTGAGTTTGTTATATACCGGGTTCGCTATAACGGAGTTCAATTGTGCCTAAATTTGAAAAACTGTTATGGAATACAAACAATGGCGTTACGTATCTTTTTCTAAGTTTATTATTCAATTAATCTAAAATATAAACTATTCATGTGTTGTATTTCTTGAAACTATCAATTTTCATTCAATACTATATATCTTCCCACACAAAGAACAACAACAACATGGTATGTATTTGGTTCAGTATTAATAAAAAATATAAAATATTAATGTTGAAATGAACTGCATTATAAACGCATGTTGGATTCAAAATATTAATGAGTATTTTGGAAATAATTTGATTTATGTGTAACTTATATTTATTATATAGTCTGTGATGATCAACACGCTGAAATCGTATATAGAGTTTATTAGCTTCACAATTCTGTGAAATTATCTTTTATGCGTTCGGGTACAAACTTTCAGACAATAGAAAATAAAATTTGTTTGCAGCACAGGGAAACATATAGCCTTAGAAGAACTTAAATCAGAAAATGATTTTTTTAAGAGATCTCATATCTTTCACATTTTCGTTCCATAAGAAAATAATATAGGTTAGTTAAAAGTATTTTTTAAAGTTACGAATAGTTATAATTAAAGTGTTCTTTCCTTTTCAGATATTTCCTTTTATTTTTCTATTTCAAATGTAAAATATGCTTTTTGAGTATTGGTTTTAGTATGAAGATTTAGAATAACAGCTGTATTAAAAAGAGAAAATGCAAGCTTAAAGGTAAAACGAGTTATAAAGGAGAAGAAGTCTAAAACTTTAGTTAATAGAAAGAAAATAAAAATGGTTGTTATCTTTATTATCTATAACGAAACGAATATGTAGTTAAATGACCCGGGAAAAGTATGTATTGGATTACTGAGCAGCGTGAAGTTGAAAGAGAGATTATACACGTCATTCTTAGGATTTGAAAAGAATATAAAAGATTTGCATATAAAAGTGGTTGAAAGTAAAGACTCTGACACCTTTCAGGTACTGGTTATATCCTTAATACATATTTAAGAAAATAAATTTTTCAACCTGCAAGATTATCCCTTTTGCAATGGCTGTTGCGATCAAGCGCCTTCCACTGAGGCCGGATGAATTCATTTTCTTAAAATGTTCTATATGTAATTCTTTTAGAATTACTAAAGCTCTTTCCCTCACTAAACTCTTCATTTTATTCTTACATAATTCAAATGTCAAGAAACAAAATTGTAATTAGTGAAAAATAAATAAACATTAGGTATTTGTACACATAGACAGTGAAACTTAATGCTCTCCCGCCTGATTAATAACTATATTAATTAGTTTGAAGCTAACAATCGTTCTTTTATTACTGTGGACTAAAAGTATGTATCAAAGCATATGCACGACAGTATGTATACTCAAAGAATATGCCCGACAGTAATACGCAACTTCTTATAGTTGTGTTTTACTGTCGTGCATATCCTTTGAGTTTCATGTAAGTGACCGTAGAAACATTTTTAGATAATCGGTCACGTCCCATATTTACCACATCACTCCAGCACCAACCAAATGCATCGGACAGGAAAATTTACTCCATTTCAAATCACACGTAGCTGGACAACCTGTCATGAAATTCCAGTCTCTCACTTCACGTTCTAACATTCCCTAATCACTTCCTACACGAGTCACCATGTTTTCCTATTAACTAATCCTGCTTCCTAGATATCATTACTCATTTACTTAAAGAATTAATCATTTACTGAAAGTTGTGAGCTTTATTAATGCGACTTGATCTCAGTAGTGCATAGCTCTTTGGAAGGTACTGACACACTCTCTAACTTGACGCTCGTAATCATACTTGTTGTTAGGTCAATATTTTTCGCTACAACCGAAATATATTTTTTCATAGCCAGCTCTTAATTTTGATCCCTTAACTACAGATAAAAATTAAAGGGAGCATCATGAACTGAATTTTATAAAAGAAAACATGAAACTTTAACTGATGATCGGGAAAAAGAAAGTGAACATTTAAAACTTTCAAATAACAGTTCTGTAAATTTTGAATCAATTCTCTGACCAAAGAAAATATTTTAATCTTTAATAGCGAAATCAAAAGTTTATTTTTTAATTTCATCTAGAGATTCAATATGAATTTTTTTTTTCTCGCAAATGGGGCGGTGCATGGATATTGATCCAAAATTGAATTATTAGAGAAAAAGTTTCCTATTATGGTAAGGATTTTAAATTTATGCGAATGAAATAATGCGAATGAAATGCGAATTGAAATCCAAAGTTCACTTTAGTCGCATTTAATGTAGATGTAATATCTATTAAATATGATATATTTAGATTTTAATGCTCCTTTTCATGATCAACTTTAACAGAAACAATATTTTATATGAATTGGGCTACGATTATGACGCTCTTCAATATTTATCAATAGTCCAGCAATTACATATTCAACTAATTTCCTTTTATAAATTATATGAAACAAGGACTTTCCCATTGTACATTTTAAAATGCTAACTTATTTTTTTGCAGATAAAACCTCAATTGTCGTATTTCATACATATTAAAATATGTGAAGAAATTTCAATCAAATATTTTCATAATGTATAAAGCTATTTGTTAAAATTGTTGGTAAAATACATGTTTTAAATAAATTTCCTATAGCTTATAAAACAGCTCAATCCTACAACAGAATTAGTTTATAAACTTCATTCTGTATCGACATGAGTGAGTAGTGTGCAGATCGCATTCTCAAGGCAAAATTTTTGAATTTCTTATATGTTAAAACCAAACAGGGTAAATCATTAAAAAAAATTTCAATTTTACCCCGTCATTAATTCTAATTAGTAACCATTTCACAAGTATTCATTCAACTTCTTTACTATAATGGGCTTCATTCTATTGTTGGATTGTGAAGAATTTGGTATTTCGATAAACCTTTCGCAATCCAATAATGCAATGAAGCACAGACTGGTAGAGAAGTAGAATAAATGCCTGTAAAATTCAGCAGTGAAATTAAGTGAAATTAAAAAACAGATTAGCAAAATGAATTAAATCATTTATATCAGTTCTACGTCATCAATTTCGGTTTTTAAACCTCTAAATGATATCATATTTTAATACTTTAATGAATTTATGTCAGCTCGTGATATGTAATACTACCTTGCAATTATGTATCTCCATAACACTTGCAAGTAAGCGCATTTCAAGTTCTCGTCAATGAAAATTAATGATTGATATGTGTGCATATGGAGCTTGTTTAAAACATAAAGCTCTTTTTTTTCATTAAAAGTCATATAAAGTCATATACAGTCAATAAACTCAAATTGAAAAACATGTTAGAAAAATTAATTAAATCATTTAAATCAGTTTTACATCATCAACTTCAAATTTTTTAACCTCCAAATGATGTCATACTTTAATACGTTAGCGAATTTATATCAGCCCGTGATGTGTTACACTACCTTGCTTTTGTGTATCTCAATAACTCTTGCAAGTAAGCGCATTTCAAGTTCTCGTCAATGAAAATTAATGATTGATATGTGTGCATCTGGAGCTTGTTTAAAACATGCAGCTCAGTTTTTTTCATTAAAAGAGTAATTAATTGCCCTCGAAAAAAATATCGCTTAAATAAAGCACACGCGTTGAGCAAGGGGTAAAAAAAAACTGAAGGAGAATAGATCACTTTCGGATCAATTGAAGTTAAGAATAGTGAAAGGGGGTGGAGAGTGAACACTCTCACACACAGCTGAGACGAAGTCGGGGAAAAATACCAGGGGGCGTCGCAGGAGGGGACACAATGTCCAGGCTTCTCGACGACAATAGATTCAATCAGCAAGCCAATGAAGTAGATTGATAATGTTTTGGTCTATCGACTCCCATCGCTTCTTCGTTTCATTTAATGGACTCTCCGAGGGTAAAATGACCATAAAATATCTGGAGGGAACACAATGCGTCTTAAAATGATAAGGAAAGTATATTCTGGACGGTAGTTTCATAAAGAAGGCGGGTTTTCATTATATCTGTATGATATTAAAGGTCGATTTGATCTAAAATTTTAAGTTGGCAAACAGTGCTTATTACTTCTGGAAAATAAATAATAAACACAGCAGTTGATATTAGAAATTTCATGATCAGTATTTTTCCATTTCTCTTTCTTTTTCTTTATCAACAATGTGTTCACAGTTTCATTTTTATTATCAGTATACACCTAAATTTAGGATTAGTTTAAATCAAATTTAAATTAATATAATACAGTGAATATAAATATCCCAGTTATACACGAGATTGCTTAAAACATACATTTTTCTGACATTTAACTCCATTCAGTGACTTAAATATATTTGTTTAATATGAGAATAATGCAGAGATGACTGTTATCACCAAAATGTTTTATGTCATTACTATGCAAAACTTTTACAAAGTATAAAATATTAATATTTGAAGACTTTTGAAAGACAAAAATTTTTAACATTATATATATATATATAAAAATATAACAGTTCTGTAATTGACTGACTGACTGATAGATAACACACTGACCAAACCGTTGGACCTAAAGGGCTAAAATTTTGCATGGCGTTTCTTCTCATAGTGTAGGGGTGCACTAAGAAAGATTTTTGAAAAAAAATTCTTAGATTTTTTAAAAATTAAATTTTTAAGCTGTTTTTGTAGTATTCTTTAAAGTTCACATTTAAAATAATAATTTGAAGGTTATAAAATTTATATCACGAGGAAGATCATAAAAATTCCCTTAAAATGAAATCTTTTTCTAATCTTTACCTTCATTTTCTGATTTTGGGTAAAATTTTAAAGATTAATTTTTATAATTAAACTTTAAAAAATTAATTTACTAAAGGCTGATGAAGTGGTTTATTTTCTTTTTGTGATATTTAAAATAATTTTGCGTATATATATATATATCTTTATATATAAAAGGCAAAGTCTGTGTGTGTGTGACCGAGTTTTTGTCTGCTCGCGGCACGGCGCAAAGACGGCAGGTCGGACAGTCTTGAGATTCGACACGAAGATGCCCCCCGAGGTCACATTATGCACCTCGAAGCCCTTTTTTCGATTTTTTAATTAGATTTTCAGTAATTAAATATTTAGTCGCGATTTAGAGCTCCCGGACGAGTAAAAGCTCCGTAAATCCTAACGTATCCGTCCAAGAATTTTTTTTTTGGACGAGCCTATACGGGAAAGATAACACTATACGAAAATCACAATTAAAATTGTCTGTCTTAATTTATCGATTAATTGTGATTTTTTTTCGATCGCCTGTACGCACCCGTTTTTCGGGGAAAAACGCGATTTTTGCCGCGACCCTTTTTTCCAAATTGTCGAATCGATACTTAAATGTTGTTACATTTTTACGAAATTTTTATCTCAGAGACCCTAGACATCACAGTTTCGACAGCCAAAACCAAAATTAATTTACAAATTGTAGTTATTTTTTAATAATTTATTTTATGATTCGGAAACTCTTGCGAGAAATCTCATTTTGGAGATCTTGTTCTGCATTTCCGGACGAAGGTCAAGCGGGTGAAAATAGGCGTGTCTTTTTCACGTCAAGCACGTGATGTGTTGGGGCGTTTGTTTTCTATGAGGGATTGGGTGGTTAAAGGAAATCGATTACTGTTGCAGTGAAAATCGATTAAAAAATCGCATTTAGTAATGTCTTAATTTTTTTGGCCAACACTTAGTTAATATCATATAATTTGTGGTGTGTTTGTGGAAAAAATCTATGAAGATTTCAATGAATTTCAGCACAATAAACATCTTAATACGTTTTTCGTCTCTCTGACTGTTGTGGAAAGTTTTAAGTAATCCCATGTCAAAAATTTTGCCAAAATGTGCCAGAAAGAATTAAATTTATATGGGTAAAATAATGTATCGTGGTGAGGAAAAGGATGACAGCGACGCCCATTGACGAAAGGTTAAGGCTACTAAAAAATTGGTAATTACATTACCCGAGCAACGCCGGGACGGGTACAGCTAGTATATATATATATATATATATATATATATACAAAGGCTGTTCACACATTTTTTAGACGATGTATATTGTATTCACAAAACTAAATTACATAAAATTCTTGTGTTTTAAATGTTCTATTTGACATCCCTTATTCTGAACTATCTTTCGACACCGCAATTTCCAGGATAATAATGCCTTTTGAAGTGTCAGAAGAGGTATTCTATCCCATTCTTCCTGAACAGCTTTCCAGAGTCCTGTAAGGGTTTTGGCACGACGTTTGGATAATGCAGATTTTAAAAGTCCGAACACAAAAATCCATAGGTGATACATCGGGAGATTTAGTAGGGATATCAGTGAAGGGTATGTCCTTGATACCAGTTTTTTGTTCCATTTCTTTTAGGAAATTTACAGTGGATTTTGATGTGTGACTGCTAGCTTTGTCCTGATGGAGTCTCACAGATTGATGGCACTGTGGGTAAAGCGATGGTATTTCATTCAGAAAAATTGGCGATAAAATATGTTCTTGATAGTATTTGGAGTTAACCTTGACATTTTTTTCCAATCTCTTTATTTTTAACTTACCATTATAAGGAAAACCAGCAACAATCATGAATCCCTTAGAAAAACTTTCTTTCGATTCTTTGAACCATGTACTTAAATTTTTTTCTCCCCTTTTATGATAATAAATGACTCTTTTTTTGTTGCAATCATTTAAATACACCCATGATTCATCTATTGTGACAATTGTTTTCCATTTTTCTTTGGATAAGTGTTTCTCATATAGAATTCTGCAGCGTGTCCTGCGTTCAGCGATATGATTTGGAAGAAGACGATGCACATTGCGTTTTTTCGCTTTCTTAAGATTTAAATCAACGTTTATCATTTTGTTTACAGTGGACACCGAGCATTTTAATGATTTTGCAACTGTCCTTTGACTAGAGGGATTTTCTTTTAACATTAAACAACGTACCTTTGCAATAGTCGAAGATGTCCGTTTTTTCCTTGGATACTTGTTTGGAATTTTTGTCCCCCTTGAGGCTCCAATTTGACGCTTTTTTCCTTTCTTGTTGACGATATTACCTGTCGACGCTTTAGATATCACAAAACCATGACTCTCACATCGTTTTTGGATAACGGAGTATGCATATTTCTCTTCGGAAAGAGCATAAATGTAGCCTTCGAACCACTGCTTTGTTAAAAACGCCATTTTGAATAAAAACAAAACTTTCAATCCGCAGACGATAATTTTGACTTTTAAAAACATAGTACAATTGCAATTATTTCTTTTGCAGTAAACGATTTTTTATTACCGCTTACCAAAATCGTCTAAAAAATGTGCGAACAGCCTCTGTATATATATATATATATATATATATATATATATATGTGTGTGTGTGTGTGTGTGTGTGTGCCTGTATTAGGATGCGTATATAATATCTGGTCATAATGATCTGTATTCAAAGGATTTAATTAGGTTTGTAAAAAATATGTCATATATTTTTGGCAATCAGATAATAGGATTATTATTTATTATAGCAGAAGTATATGGACATAATTAACAAGCATTTAAAAAAATTTTTAGCGACTTCGTTTTTATTAGTGCGGTCCAATATGAAGTAAATATTTTTAAATATTTCTTCAGATTATAACAGTTGATATCAAGAGCAAAGTTGTTATTAGAGAATAACAGGCTTAACTGATAAAAGTCAAAAATTTTAATTTTATGGATTAAATTATCTAACGCCGTCGAGGAAAATCCTTTCATGCATATTCCCCTACGGGTTATTATTCTTTTTTAATTATTCCAGCGTCTTTTCTAGCAGTCTGTAATTCTCTTTCTTTAATCATCTATTAACGTCCCAGTCCGTAGCTTATTATAATCAGACAAAATATATGAGAACGCATAAGTCTGATTAGTTTACAGACTATGATTTCTGTAGACTATGTTTTCAGTAATATTACACAAGGTGGATTAAAGAGTAATGCTGTTATGCATTGCTCTACAGTTAGTCCGCATCTTAAAGCTGTGTAGTAACAGGCTATAAGTAATCCAAAAGATGATTTTTTTTTTCTCCTAAGAGGCGTACTTAGTAATAGACCAACACCATTACTAAATAATAAATAAGCCAGGTGTTTCTAACGCAAGGGAATCAAGGAAAAATAATTCCGCATAACATATACCATAAATATACGTGTATGATTTAAGTAGAGATTTATGATGAGTAGTTTGTAGGAGAAAATTTCTGCACACAAAAATTACAAAAAATTACGTATAAAATAACAAAATAGGGAATCGATTAATCATCTCACAAGCTTTTACTTAATTAATCACTTTTTATGAGAGTAATTTATATGTATTTTAACTTATTATAATTTAATCAAATTGATCAAAATTAATCAACGTATCATAATTTAAAAATAGTTATGCAATATATTTTCAATGAAGGGGCAATAAAGGGGCATGCAATATATTTTCTTGATAACTTTATAGAAAAAAAATAGAATTATGATAATTATTTATACTATTTTAGTCGTTATATAAATGCTGACGTAATATAATAATAGCATTATTCAAGTGTGAAAATACAGGAAAAGGGCAATTCTATCTATGCATACAAACACACATATATATATATATATATATAAATATACATACACACACACACACACACAGTTGATGCTCGTTATAACGACTGGGCATTATAGCGACAGTTGCAAAACAGAGACTGGTTCAAATAGTCTCAAATAGAATCCCCTTTGATGATATGTTATTTTTATATGCAATATAACGACCCTGCAGATTATTTAATCCCAATACAACGTCCCCAATTCACTTCCGCGATACGACAATTTTCTTATTTTCCAAGAACTCGTTGCTGAGTTCGCAAGCAACTTATTGTCAAATTCTGCTATAATATACAAAGAAAAAATGTGTTTCTCCCGGGGATAAAAACTTCTCCGAATCTGGTTTGAGAAAAGGGTGTATGGACGAAATAGACTTATGATTCATTAGCGTAGAGTTACCTTCGTTTTGATGGGAGGAGAATAGACAGATACGGGGACAATGCAACAGTTTAAAAGTACCTACTGCTACACACGTGGACTTTCTATGTTTACGGTAAAACTCAACTGTGCAGATTACTAGTATCATTGCATTAGTCCCAGTCGGCTGCATAAAATAATCGTAAAGTTATATCTGGGGTTACAAAATTAAAAGTTCTGAGAGAAGTTGGCAAAAATTGATGTCTAAATCATAAATTGCTAAAGCATTCGACTTTCCCAAATGTACGTTATTTACGATCATTAAATACCGGGATTCGATTCTGAGAACCTAAAAATTAGGCCTCTTTTCTTCGTGTAGTCGATCATGAGTAGGTAAATTTCATCAACTAGATAAAACACTTAATTCATTGCTAAAATTAACCCAATAGAAGGAAACTCCGTTAGATGGAAGTTTGTTCAAGGCAAAATCTCGAGATTTTGCGCAGAACATGGACCTTGAGGAAGTAACATTTAAAGCTGCAGATGGATGGCTCCGTAATTCCCATGCAAAATATAACAGTTTATTTTCTTCTGTATCAACTTTCGATACAGCGACACACTTATTATAACGACCTTGTTCTTCGGGACGCAAGCGGTTGTTATAATGGGAGTCGACTGTATATATATATATATATATATATATATATATATATATATATATATATATAGTGTTGGAAATAGATTTATTAAAACATGGTTTTTTAACAAAATCTTCTTTAATATTCATTAAAAATTAATGAAACTTTGTACATTATACATGCTATGTATAACAAATGAGTTACAAAAATAAAATTTCATACATAATAATAAACAAAAACATAAGGTAAAAAATTAGATTTTCGTAATATTTAAACATGGAAATTGATTTATGCAATATCACATTTCATTGGCTATTCTGAAGTAATGGGACAAAAATGTGCATAAAACAAAGTAACGTGACATCCGCAGTAGACATAAAAAGCGTTATGTATTCGAAGTAATACGTTTCAGTCATACTTTTCACAATGGGTAAACGAAAGATCTTGCCTGAGAACGAAAGATCCAAAAACGATGCATATCTAGAATGAGGAATATATTCCGTAAATTAGCAAATTAATTATAAGATCAATTGGCGTGACATTTAACTATAGAAAAGATCCAACAAATTATGACAAAAATTTTAATAAAAAGGTAATCCACGTTTAACTAAGATGGAGAAAAAGGGGATTCTTCAACTTGCATAAAAATCCAGCCACAGTTCAAAGCAGATCTGTGCAGATATATCCCTTCCTGTTACTTCTAGAAAAGTTAGGCAAATTTTACATTCTTCATGGAGCTTGAGATGGTAGATGCAAAGTCACTTCTATGTCACAAGCTGATGCGTTTGCAGTATTGCGAGAAGTACATGGCAATGGACGACAATTGGAAGAAGATAATTTTCTCCGATGAAAAGAAATTTGGTTTTGATGGCCCCGATGGTTTGAGGTATTATTGGAAGGATCTCCGATAAGAATCAATATCTACATTCAGCAGAAATTTTGGTGGCGGAAGTTTCATGACTTGGGCAGCGATTGTTTATGATGGCAGAAGTGAAATTGTATTTTTAAATGGTCGTCAGAATTTATTTGATTGCAGCTCAGTTTTAGAAAATTCGCTTCTTACATTTGCTTAGCAATATTATAGTTTAGAGATTACATCTCCATGCAACACAATACAAGTATTCACACTTCAAATTTGATGAAATATTGGTTTGACGAGCATAATATTGATCTTTCAGATCATCCACCTAATAGTCCTGATTTGAACCCCATCGAAAACATTTGGGGGCAGCTTTTTCGAATGGTTTATGCAGATGGCATGCAGTACACATCACTTGTTGGATTGAAAGCTTCAATCTGTCAAAACTGGAAATTAATTGATCAGAAGTACATTCAAAATATTGTTTTATCAATGCCATGTGTAATAAAAGAAACTTTGACGAGGAAAGGCGACTTTACTAACTATTAGTTTCAATGAAATGTGATATTTCATAAATCAATTTCCCTGTTTGTATGTTACGTTTTTCACCTTATGATTTTGTTTATTATTATGTATGAAATTTTATTTTTTTAAATCATTTATTATACGTAGCATGTATAATGTATGAAAATTCATTTATTTTTAATGAATATTAAAGAAGTTTTTATTAAAAAACCATGATTCCATAAACCAATTTCCAACACTGTATACACACACACACACACACACACACACATATATATATACATATATATATATATATATATATATATATATATATATATATATATATATAACTATGAACATTACAATGCAAGCATTACAATCAATAAAGAAACAGCTTTCAAGATAATTTTTAGATTGAAATTGGAGTACAGTGGATACGGTAATTTTACTTATAATATCATATGCAGTATTCCAGAACAAGAAACAGTAACATGAATAGAAAAAAAATGTCAAGACTATATTTTTATTTTATAGGCACCTTTCAGATTTAAAGTACTTTAATAAAATATATTTTATTAAAAATTATCATTGGTAAATTACTTCATGATATAAAGGATTATAATGGGGGAAATTCCCCGTTTTTTCCTTTAAAAACCTTGTTTTTAACTATGCAAACTGAGTTTCAGTAACATCAAAAGTTTAAATGGCTACCTGTTTCTCTTTTAAGACAGTAGAGATGCATTAACAACTTAAAAACAACAAAAAGCAAAACATTTATTTTCGGATGAACTTGATTTTCTCAAAATATCTAACATATAAAATAAGGAAGAAATAGATATTTTTTTCCAAAATTTCTACTCAGTGTGATATATACTGCTGTCTGATGCGACAACAATTGCAAGGGTAATAGTATCTCTCCCAAAAAATGCATGTTGTCAACTATTAATACTGAGAGTAGAAAGTTTAATTTCTCATGTATATCAATCATTAATCTGTTTTGAAAAGTTTACAGGATACACTTCACTTCAGAGACATATCCTCAAAGAAATGAATGACTTATGATAGATTCGTTGATGAAGCGTTATTTTATCTCACTCCACTATTTTTTTTTTCAAGTGAACATATAGAAAATCGATAAAGAGGAGATTTAGGAAGTACTTTCCAGGAAAAAACAACATAAGCATGCATGTCAAAGTAATTTTTATTTCCTGCTAGAACAATAAGTCATTTGTCTTATGAATTATTGCAAAAACTTTGTTCAGTTAAAAGAAGAGAACTTTCATGTACTGTCAAACAAGGTTATAACGAACGTGAAGCAAATTATAGTTTTGTTCGTTATAAACGAGTGTTCATTACGAGGTAAAGATAAAAAATGTCATTGAAATGATTACCAGTTATCTTTTGTTTTTTAGGAAAAATGCATTTATTTATTTAATTTTTTTTTATGTCACTATCATATACGACTTTTCCTCCAGTAAGATCCATGGTACAAAAATTTTAAAAAAAAATCTAGTTAGTTTTTTCGAACAATCTAGATTTACCAATTATGTAGGTGCAATTATATGAATCCTCATTATCATTGCAATCTAGGTATATTTAATTTATTGGACAGCTGTTCATCTATCTCTTTTAAGTGGATATATCCTTTAGGTCAAAAGTCATCACTTCAAGGTCATTATGTACATTGTTTGGATACTCGTAATCCCTCATTCATAAATTTACCGTCGGTTTTGATGACTCTTCCTCGTCACTGTTTATTTTCAAAAGTTCCTCAAACCAGCATTACCGAAACTATTTTTAATGGTTTAAAATGCAACGTATTTCATCCCGTCATTGAGGAAAAGTATCGCTTCAGATACGTTCATATACGCATACGACGGCTTAAATTTTCTCTCTCTTATCTCTTAAGAAACAATTAATTCAATAACGAACGAAAAGGGCACTTGAAACTTATGACCTCTTAACCAATAGGCTGATTGACAGATTTTCACAGTTTGATCTGATCCACCCGAAGGAATGTGGTAATTGGCTATAGTCGCTGCGTTCTGTCCCACACATATAAGAGTCCGGAAGACCGAGAAATAAATTTAGGGCGTTGCAACCCATTAGTACTAACTCCATATGGAATTAGCCTAGGTCACCAACCCATGCCCAGCTTAGCCTGGATAAGGTCCAGTTACCCTCCGGTTCCAACATGGAGGTGGGGACAACCGGCGCCGAATACAGTGCATCCTGGAAGTCCCACAGAGGATACTACTCCCCCAAAAAAGTCATAGTTACTCCCGCCATTACCTGCACCCATATGAAGTCCATCGCAAATGAACGTTGGTGTTCTGAGAACAAGTCACACTGCCCCGAAGCCGGAATCTGACCTAACAGATGTGTACTTTCTCAGAAAATAATTATCTACTGTTAATTGCAAGTCGAGTATTTTAAGGTTTGTTTGTTTGTTGGGGACGCTACGTTCATATTATTGCACCAGAATTTGAAACCAAATTCGAATAACTTTATCCATTTCGAAGGTGACTTTTGAATTCATTTACTCTGTTGCAGGATGATAGAGCCCTAACCATTCGGCCCTGGAAAATTTTGTCATTTTGTTTCCTTAGTACTGTCTCCTCTTTTGTAATATTGGTTCAAAATCCCGATATATTTGTTCTGGTTACACGAGGGCTTCAAATAATTTCAGTGAAAATATTGTATCGTAAATTTCCAAGCGACATTACTAGTACTGAATATTGATGACATTCTGGTCAAGAAGAAATTTTTTTACGAAAGGAACTAACAAAGAAATTCGACAGAAACAGCACTGTGAAGAATAGGAAAATCTTCAAGCAGTCAGCTATGTGAATATATGTGATGCGTCGTTGTCACCCGAAAGTTGTCTGTCCTTGGCAACAGAGGAAGGGCGTGAAGACGGTTGACCGCTTGTGTCGAACTAAGGGAGCGATGGTCATCGCCCGGACTGAGGGGCGGAGCTCCTCTCCTTGTCCACTGGCAAGAGGGTGTCACCTTGCGACAAAGGCCACACACCGAGAGTCGGACATTTTTCACGCACAAAAGGGTCTGTTCGTCCCCCTGTGTGGGAAATCCTCGAACGTTGGAAGTAGCTGATGTCACTATTTCAACAAATCAGTGTCCAAACAAAAGAGCTAACACATAATACCGGCTTCCCTCATCCCAATAAAGGGGTGTTGCCGGAGAATGAAAAGACAAGAAGGCCACAACCAATGGGAAATAAAGAAAAGGAAATATATATACGAGTTTTGAAGCGTTTCGAGAGAGCCCTTATTAAAATGAAACGAAAAATAAACTAAGCTGCTACAGGGTCGACAAGAATCCGAATAATACGAAAATTTAATGCCCAGCGAGAGTTCCCTACGAAAATAAAAATAAAAACAAATTAAGCTGATACAAGGCCGAGAAGAATCCTGAGACGACGTAACATTGATTATCCGGCGAAGGTTCGCAAAGTTCAACCATACAACAAGTATGGAAAAGAGATGAATAAACTAATGCTACCTGGCCGATACCTGAATGAACGTGTAAGCATCTTATAGCGTTGAGATGACTAAGGAAACTATGGAGATTGGAGACCATTGATCAGAGATTACCGGCACGAAGATTGCTACGAGGTGCAGAAGTGGACACGCATATGACCAACGACCAGTGCTGACCGATCCTTAGAACAACATAGAGGTGATCAACGCCAATCAACATCCGAGGTGTACTACAAGTTATCGTCGACCAATGAGATCCTGAACTCTTTTAGAGACGAGATACAGACTTCTTTTTAATGAACTATAGTGCATAGTGACCGACAATACTACACAAAATTTTGTGCCCTATTGGTGAAGACGAGCTCAATCGATAGTGACAGAAGCCCCATGGGTGAGCATATTTGCTAACTTTATATATTTCACATCCTTGCTTATTACATACTCGCCACTTGCCCGCAAGGGTCGTCATTGCCAGATATATGATGAATAGGATGAATTGTAATAGTGGATGAGTTATATAATTGATAATATTAAGAATTCAGCGTTATGTTTGGTAATATGTATGTAAATATATATGTGTAAATAAATTGTAAATATGTATAACAAGTGTGTCTTATTTGAGAGTTGTACCCCTTTTTCTTAGTTAAGTTGCTGCGACAGAATTGGTCGCAGCGCGACGCAAAGGTATTTATACGATCACAGTCTAAAGACCCCACCGGGTCATTACAAAAACAAACCAAACTAATTTTGAATTTTAAATGAGAATTCGAATTCTATATACATATTATATGCAATTTCTCTACCATACACAAGTTTTACTGTACATACAAAAAATATATATATCAAACACTTAGCACAATTGTGGTTGTATAAATATACTGTGCATAATACATTGAAATTTAAACAGGAATGAGTGAATTAACAATTCGTCTTACTCACTATATTCAACAAAATTCCCTACTCTTTATTAGCGAGAACATTATAAACTTAGAACCACATAATTTCTCTTCGTATCTGCATCATTTTCATTGAATTAATTATATACTGAAATGACACCTTAGTTATTTAACTCACATTTTTATTTGTGTGAACAATGAGCAACACTATCATAATAATAATACAGTATCACAAATTAAGCTTTTTATTATCCACGAAATTGATAAAAGAAAATTCCATCATAAAATTTGCAACTATACATCATCATATCATCACAATAATCATTATTAAATAAATTCCTCTATGATAAAACACTATACTACTTATATCCACTTTTACATTTCATAATAATTGTAAAATGATGATTACCACACAAACAATTCATGATATAAATTCATGACACTTGAATTATAACGACCATGGTTTAATTTTTAATTGTATATATGACTCATTTGATAGTGAATTGCTACATGGTAGGAAATTTAAAGAAAATAAAAAATTCTTGAGACTCATTACGTCATAAAATTCCTGCTTTTAAATTCAAGTTAGATACAATCTAAATCAAGATTTTGAAATGCATTTTATAATATGACCAACCAAAACTAATAACTTTTATTGGAAAAACAACTCAATAGACATTAAATTTCATGGCCAAGTTTGGTTTCAATGTAGAAAAAGTTTAAAAAAAAATTGAATTGACAATGTGATCTGCACATAGCTAGCCACTCTTATCGATACAGAATGTTGTTTATACACAAATTTATCTTAAGTATTGAACAACTTTATGACTTATAGGAAAGTAAACAAATATCTGTTAAAACATAGATTTTACTTACAAATATAACATAACAAATGCAGTATAATTCTATCTTAAATATTTGTTTGACATTTTTTCCCATATATTGCTATGTATGGAATATAACATGAGGTTTTATCAGAAGTAATTAAGGATATCCTTTTAAAATGTGCAAAATGGAGTCTTTGTTTCCTATAATTTGAAAATGGAAGTTAGTTTAAATTTTAATTGCCAGATTATTGATACATATTTAAGAGCGTAATATTCGTACGGCAATGAATATAAAATATTGTTTTGTATGAATTCATCATGAAATGAAATCTGAATGTATCATTTTTAATAGATAATACGCCAATATCATATGCGAGTGAAATGAAACGAATACTGGATTTCATATTATTTTTGAAAAGGTTATTTCATTGGCATAAATTTAAAATCCTTACCATAATAGGAAACCTTTCTCTCTAAAAATTCAATTTTGGATCAATATCTATACACCGTCGCATTTTCCGAGAAAGGAATTTTTCATATTGAATCGCTAGATGAAAGTAAAAAATAAACTTTTGGTTTCGCTATTAAAGATTAAAATTTTTTCTTTCACCAGAAATTTTATCAAGAATTTACATTTGTAAGTTTTAAATGTTCAATTTTTTTTCCGATCATCAATTGCAGCCTCAAGTTTTAATTTATAAACTTCAGTTCCTCATGCTCCCTTGAAGTGTAATTTTTACCTGTAGTTAAGAGATTAAAATTTAGAGGTGGTTATGGTTGGTTGGTTGGATGGATGAGGTTTAATAGTGCAAGGTCCAGAGAGGACATGCTGTGCCAAACTATTGGTGAAACCCGAAAAACTTATAGGTCAGCTATTTAAAACCATAGTACAGAGTAACCATGCTAAAAATATGATTTACAAAAAATAAATGATACATACAGATGATACAGACGATGACGTATTACAGATAATGATACATAATGGTGATAAAACCCATGACATAATAAAGGGGTGAAAACATGAACAAGCAACAGTGGTAAAAAGGAAGAAACAGTGAAATGCAGACGGTGATAAAATCATTCAAAATTAGCAGATGTTAATGATAGTTATATGTAGGTGATAAAAAACGGTCATATAAAACATTAAAAATCGTCATTTGATACTAGAAATAGAAATAGTAATATATAAAAGTCATGAAATTAAACTGTGTAAACATGGTAAGAGCAAATAAAAAAAAAAATTATAAAAAAAAACAAAAAAGGAAAAAAAAGAAAAGTTAGGACTCCTCAAAAACAATATAATTTTCCTCGTCCTCGTTTACATACAATTTTAAATCGGCATTGTCCGCGAGCCTGCGGACGTATTGGTTATTTTTTAGTATGTAGCTTGGATCTTTCGCTTTCCTAGAAAGGCCAATGCACTTTCTAGGAAAGGCTACTGTTTTCCTATTTTTGTTACTGGGGATAGGTGTGTCCATATCTATATGATATGAACATGACGGATTGGATGCGGTAACAACTTGATGTGCGGAATTTTGGGCCTTTTTAGATTTATTGTTTTTACATGCAGTAGCCTGCTGGGCTGTCTCTTTTTTTTGTTGTTTTGTCTGTCTGGATTCAATTACATTGGAATGAGCTGGAGGTGGTGATGTTTGTTTGGGTTTTCTGCCAGGAAAAGCTTCCTTTGAAGATTCCTTTTTGTGCTTAGGATGCTGGTTTGCCAATATAATTGGACAGAAATAAACTGGTTCGGTTTTGAGTAGCGGAGGTGGATTTTGGGGGTTTGGGAGCGGTTGCCGAAGCATAAGATAAGCCAACTTTTGCAGTTCTTGACTCTATTATTTTCCTTCCTTCGGTATATGAAATATTTTTCACAACTTTTAATGTCTGTACGGCTTTTTCTTTTAGCCACTTTGGACATGACCGAGAGTAGGAGACATGATCGCCGTTAAAGTTTACGCATTTGGGTGTAGCAGTACAGTTATCACTGGCATGACCAACATCTGCACAACGCGCGCAGGTAATCGTACCATGACAGGCCATTTTAGAATGCCCGAAAAGTTGGCATTGGAAACACCTCAATGGGTTCGGATTTTATGGGCGCACGGGGTTCCTAACATAGACCATATTAATATGAGATGGAAGGTTTGATGTGTCGAATGTTAAAATGAGGTGCTTCGTAGGAAGCATCTTCTCACCTCGACGGATAGTAATGCGACGCACTGCTGACACAGGTTGGTCACGCAGGTTCTCCATAATCTCATTTTCTGGCGTATGCAGAAAGTCGGAATCCGAAACAACACCGCGAGACGAGTTCAGGTACATATGTGCAGTTATAGTGACCGGGTACTGACCAATGGTGGAAATTTTGGATAATTCTGATGCTTGTTGATTAGAAGTTAGTTCAAGAAGAAGGTCACAAGAATGGGACTTTTTGATCGATTTTATTTCTCCGTTAGTTGCCATAAGAGTCTTATGAATTAAAAAGGGAGATAAATCAGAAAAGGTACCGTTGCTGCGTTTTATAATGAAAAATCTACCTTGTGGGAGACAATTGACATTTTGTTGCAGTGACTTATCCCTCACCGTGGGATTTCGAAACGAAGAATCCATATAAAGGGGACTTAAAATTCAGTTCCCGGCCGCACCACCCACCACGGAGCCCAATAAGGGGATGCAGATACGTGCACCAGTGCTAACCGAGAACTATACGCGAACGAAACGACCCTGAAACGACCTCCACTCTTAACAAGATGTCTAGAAAATGGAACGATGGCTTAGTTCCTAGCCGAAGACAAAAGTCAACGACCAGCCGATTGATACAATAGGGAACCACTATGTACCTTCCGTTTACCTGAAGCGGGGGCCAAAGCACTGTATTGGGATACCAAAACTGCCAATCAACTGTCAAGATTCCCTTTTTCAGGGACACGGGTCTCCACCCAAGGCAAACACGTGGGTGATAAAGACCTCAATACAAGCAAGAATTGAAACAGCTTCTAATGAGATGCCCTCGCCTCCGAAGAGGGACCACACCGAGGGAGAAAAAAAGGAAAATAGTAGAAGGATGAGAGGAGAGGAAAAGGAAAGGAGAGATAGTTCGCTGGGGTACAACGGGATTGCGACACCCATTGTTTACCTAAAGAAGGGTAACTCTTTACCTAATTCCCTTATTCCCTAAACCACCTGAGGGGTAGAGGTGGTTATGAAAACATATATATTTCTGGTATAGCTAAAACTACTGAATGCACATGAAGTGCGGTGATACGTGTTAATGTGCACAATACGTAACTACCAAAAGTTATTCAACTGTTGCACTTTTGCCCTTTTTAACATTGTTAGTAAAATAAATTGCCAAATCTCTTTCTCTCTCTCTCTGTATATATATATATATATATATATATATATATATATATATATACACTCTTAAAAATATGAAAAAAATCATTAAAACTGTTTTCATTTTGATATATTTATTACCTTACAAATTTGCCAGTACCTGAATATTACATCCGATAGCCGCAAATTTTGAATATCCATAGACGTAAAACTCGAGAATGAAGTAAAGTCATTATGTTCTAACTTTTTATTCATGTTCTCTAAATGTTTCCTTTCATATTTAATGTTTAATATAATGATGAGATGCTCAATTAAAAAGCATAAAATTTAAAACGATGAATAACTATTTACTGAACAACATTGAAAATGTAAGCATCTTTTATTATATTGAATCTATTATAAATAAATATCAGTTTTAGAAATGAAACGTTTTTTGAAGAAAATTCCTTTTCTTTCATATTTTACATTTTTTATTCGAGGAGTTCTTTCATACTGATAGGATAAATCCTTCTTGTAAGGTAAACAAAAAAAACCTAAATATATATTTTTTGTCTCGGTATTATGGAGTAAGACGGTTACTTTATGATAAGACACACAGCTCGAATAGTGTAGATATTTAATATGGATGTTGGTCCCTAGCAGTGACGTATTTTATGTTTTAAATCCTTTGAAAATCTAAGTCTAAAGAAGACGCAGGAAATAAATAACCATTGAATTATATTTGAGAACATGGAAATAACACATGTCAGATATTTTTTTATTTCCCGGTTATTTATAAATATCTTCAATTTCAAAGATGTTTAAAGATGTAAAGTTACTTTAATAGCATTGGAAACAAGTAGATTACACACCATGTAATATGAGATAAAGTGAATTAAATTTTAAAATCATCCGGACTTTTTGGGTATTCACTGTTTTGCTTTACGTTTAAGTCAGTTCCAGAGGTAGCCTAGTGATAGTGCGTAGGCTTTCGGTGCTGAGGATGCATAGGCCGAATCCCGACAACCGCCATTAAATACGTCAGTGTCTATACCGGATATGGGCACTTCTAATACCGGAAAAGTCAATGTACGAGGTCAGAGAGGGTGGCAGAGGGTTTGATCACCCAAATGTCACCCCTGGGGTGGCTCGGTCTGAACTCAGATAGCACCTGGCTGAAATGGACTCCGACCCTTGTAGTGTCATTATAAACTGGAGCTGCTCACCTCAGTCTGCTAGTCTATGTAGACCTGGTCTGGAATACTTAGGGTCCAAGGACATTAGAAACAACAGTAACAACTTTTAGGTCAATTAATATAAATTAATGTACTCGAATCAGAGATTTCCTGTGTAAGTATTCAATATTTTTTTAAGCAAAAATAATTTTCTTTCTCATAAGTCATACAATTTTATAAGTTTCATGCATTTAAACTTCTCTATTTTGGCCAATTTCGAAAACAAGTGGTCAATTTTAGGGGTGCCCGGTGAAAAGACGTTTCTTCCATAACATTGCTCATGGAGTCTTTAATTGGTTCTGAACAAAAAAGTCCGTTTATAGGGGTTGCCTTCGAATAAAGACGGCCGGCAAGAGAGGTTTAGCTGTATATGCAGTATTGTTTGCAAGTTCGAAATCAGACAGGGAAATTTATCACACTTCTAGTGGTTACAGCAGAAAAAGCAGTGATTGCGTTTGTAATTTTATTTTATTTTTTAATTTAAAGGTTCACTTAATAAGGTATAGCAAATCTTAGCCTGGTTTCACTGTAAGGGGCGCAATAATAAAAAAAATACAGAGTAAAGTAAATTCTTTAATGAAGAGGACATCTCGTCATAAAAAATATAATGAACAAAAACTTCAGTTAACATACATCAAGCTAGCTAACAAGTTACACGTGACTTACATATATATATATATATATATATATATATATATATATATATATACAGCACAATTGCATACTCAGTAAAAGTAAAATCAGATACCATGCTGACGTCACAACCAATAAGCTATTATTGCGTCGTAATAGGAATATGAAAGTTAAAGTAATACTAGTTGATACCCGTCAAAACATGACGGCTAGATAGTAAATAAATGTACTAATACACAAATTATATTCATCATTGTCAGATGTTGAAAATCATAATAATGCGCAGAAACAAATTAATGTGTTTAAGCGGCCTCGTGCTTAGTGAGTATCTAAAGCAAGATTTAAAAATGTCACTGAGCATGCGCAGAAAGCAATTTTTTTAATGGTAAATTATCGCTAATTAAACATCACGAAAAAAGCAATTTCCATCAGGTTAAATCTTATATTTCACAAACATAATTATCATAAAAATAAAAATGGCTGTGAGAGATCGAGAGAGAATCTCGGAATAAATGTCTTTATCATTAAAACATGTCACTGAGCATGCGCAGAAACAGTGAGTTTCTAAAGCCATATTTAAACATGCCGCTAAGCATGCGCATAAATCAATATTTAATTGTAAATTATAGCTAATCAATAGAAATTGCGGTTACAAAAAGCAAATTTGACAAATCTACAGATTGCAATCTTTCGTTTAAGACCAAAATGAAGTCAATTGATGCAGTAGTTTTCTCTCACGGACTGCCCAAAAAGTCGACTTAGCAACTTAAATATATAGATTGTTATGACCGGAAATCAAGGTTAATTGCAACACAAAATATTCTTGTAGTTAAAGAAAGAATTTGATATGGAATTTTGTATCATAGCGAGAAGTTTGTTTCAGTGAACTAATAAAAAAGTTCTAACTAATATTCTGCATTGTTCTGTATTTTTTTGATCAAGTTCTGGGTTGAAATTTGAAAAAAAATAAATTACTGTCTCTTAGAGAATAGATGAAACGGTTATAATTTTCCTTGTGGAAATATTTTAACATTGCGAAATTAACAGCTGGAAAGTGGGGAATTCATTAACTTAAATTCAATAGAGTTGAAATCATATTAGCTATTTCCAGATAAATAGGTTTGTGAAATCCTTTATGGTCAGGCTTCCATTTAAAATTAATCACAGCTTAAAATAACCACGCTAACGAAGAAAATAAACTTATTTCGTAATGGAACTAGTTATTTAGGTATATAGATACCACATTAGGACTACCACATAGCATTTGATAACGTTCTTAATTTTAGTTTTTAGTTTTGCTGGAAAAAATTCGTAAAGAAAGATAAAAAATTAGGAGTTTTAATAAGAGTGTTTATATAACAGAATAGCTGAATACCCGTGCTTCGCTAATGAGTCCATTTTAGAATAAATTCAATGAAAAAATAATGAAATTGCTTAAAGATAAAGCTCTAAATAAGCAACCTCTATCTCCTGCAATAGGAACAACAGTTGATGAACATTTTCCCCGTCAATTACTAAATTTCGTGACGGATATTTTTGTCGACAAAAAAATGTAGAAGAAAACATTCAAATTAAATACAACGGTCAATGTAATCAATTAATGTAAAAGAAAAACCAACAAACTATATTTATAAAAAAATAATAATTTCAGGTAGTCTCTTCTAACGAAACTACAGGGGGTTATTATCATAGGATTACTTATCGTTGCTTACCTATTTTTTTTGGCGGATTTTTGTTACTTTCTGTTTAACTGTTTACTGCTTGCCCAAGCGATACATAATGGGTTTCGCGTGTTGCCAAAATTAAATTTTAAAAATTAATCTTTAAAAATTCACCAAAAATCTGAAAAGAGAGGTACAGATTCGAAAAAGATATCAACTTAAAGGAATTTTTATGATCTTTCGTGTGATATAAATTTTATAACCCGCAGATTATTATTTTAAATGCAAACTTTACAAAAAAGATATAAAAACAGCTTAAATATTTAATTTAAAAAAATCTGGGTAGAATTTTTCAAAAATTTTTATTAGTGCACCCCTACACTATAAGAAGAATCGCCATGCAAAATTTCAGCCCTTTAGGTCCAGCGGTTTTGTCTGCGCGTTATCTGTCAGTTATTTACGGAACTGTTATATACAGGGTGATTATAATTAAAGTCTAAGTTTCAAAACGCTATAAAAAAAGAACCACTGATGAGAATGACGTCAAAATTGAACGGCATGTTATTGAAGAAGGCGGAAAGCGTATGGCAGAAGAAAAAATTTAGTTTCAAATGTTAGAAACAGATGGCGCTGTAAGCAGCAGAATCACGACCAGAAATGAGAAATGATTCGTAAAACAACGGCTAAGGTGTAAGTTACACATTAAAATGCATTGACAAATTAGAATTGTGGAGTAATTTTATTTGCATGACTGTACATATCACACCGAAAGGGACAAATCGGTTTCAAGAGTTTTGCGGCGACATACCGCATAAGAACCATTCATCAAAGAAGTTCGGAAATGTCGCGAGACTGGCGCAAAACATGTTCAATACGGTGTCCACCGTTGTGTGCAATAAGTTGAAAGCGAAAAACAGCATGTTTCACAACGGATCACAGTGTCTCCGGGGTGATGTTCAGAATGTGTTGCGAAATGCGTGCCTTTAATTCCGCTAAATTTGCAATTGGAGCACGGAACACAACATCTTTGAGATAACCCCACAGCCAGAAGTCACACGGAGTAAGATCAGGTGATCGGGACGGCCAGGCTGTAGGGAAATGACGGCTGATAATTCGAGCATTTCCGAAATGGCGCCTCAGCAGCGGCTTCACGGGATGTGCAATGTGAGGTGAAGAGCCATCTTGCATAAAAATGATTTCATCCACACATCCACGCTGTTGCAGAGCTGGAATGACATGGTTGCGCAAAAGAGACCAGTGACGCTGACCAGTGACGGTAGCGGTAACAGGACCGGAAGCACCCGTCTGCTCGAAAAAATATGGCTGTAGGATGAATGATGCCATAAAGCCGCACCACACCGTGACCTTTACAGGATGAAGTGGTAAGGGGTGAGTTCCCAGTGGATTTTCTGTTGCCCATAATCGACAATTCTGGGTATTGACGTACCCTGTCCGATGGAAATGGACTTCATCTGTCCACAAAATTTTCCACGGCCATTCATTATCCACTTCCATGCGACCAAGAAATTCTAAGTCAAACGTCTCCCTTGCTGGCAGGTCAGACGGAAGCAACTCCTGCACATGGCCAATTTTGTACTGATAGCATTGCAGAATGTTTCGTACAATTTTCGTACAATTCCTCGTGCTCTGCACGGTTGCACACCAACGGCCGATCCCTCCTGTAATGCTGTGGCCACTTCTTCAACTACCGTCGAATGCACTCGTTTTCTCCCTCTACCAGATTGCACATCAAACCTGTCGTTTCGAATTTTTGCATCATTTTATTCAGACCCACGACACTCATTGGACCAACGCCTTCTTTTAGACCCTTCAGTGTCCTGAACTTTTGCAGAGCTACTCTTGCACAATCATCGTTCTTGTAATACAGCTTTACCAGCAGAGCGCGGACCTGCAGTGAGACACCCATGCGAACGTCTGAGACGCGAAATAAGGAACAGCCGTGTACCTAGAGGTTTTATAACATTGAAATGTGTCGTGTACATGACAGGTTTTTTAATTTACATCTTCTGCCGCTTACAGCGCCATCTGTTGCTAACTTTTGAAACTAAATTTTTTCTTCTGCCATACGCTTTCCGCCTTCTTCAATAACATGCCGTTCAAATTTGACGTCATTCTCATCAGTGGTTCTTTTTTAATAGCGGTTTGAAACTTAAACTTTAATTATAATCACCCTGTATATAGATTGAAAATCAATCAAAACAAACGAATTACAAAAGCTATTATGTAGTAAGAAATTAACTTGTATGATAACGTTTGTATGCCACACGCTATCAAACAGTTTCGCTTATTAATGAAATTAGATCAAATCATTTTAGAATGCCCATTTTCCAAAATATCTGACTTCTCCCAACAGTTGACTTTAGAAGTGAAAGATTGGACCTAATTTCTATTCAATATTAGGAATGGTACTTAATCTAAAATGCCGGAATAACTGGGATAGACGGTCGATTTCGGAATATTTAGCAATACTCCCTTTTCTCGTAAATGATTTCGTCCGTAAGCAGTTCATATACAGTGACAGACATTATTTGTGGATGCTTAAAAAAGTTGATTGAGCAGTGATCATGGCAGGCGATCATGATTTATGTGAACTTGTACAAGGTACGATAGTTGGTTCTCTTACAACTATCGTGCAACAACGAATCACAAAAGCTAATGAGTTGTAAGAAATTAACTTGTATGATCACATTTGCATGTCACATGGTATTAAATACTTTCACTTATTAACGAAATTATATCGGGTCACTTTTAGAGATCCTATTTTCCAAATATCTTACCTTTCACAGCAGTTGACTTTAGAAGTGAAAGCTTCGACCTAATTTCCGTTCAACATTAGGATGTGTACTTAATCTAAAATGTCAGAATAACTGAGATAGATGTTCAATTTCGACATATATAGCAATGCTCACTTTCTCGTAAATGCTTTCGTCCACAAGACGCTCATGTAGAGCGACAGACATTTGTGGATGCTTGCAAAAAGTTGATTGAGCCTTGATCATGGCAGGTGATCATGATTTAGATGAACTTCGACAAGGTGCAATAGTTGGTGCTTGTGCGATGGATCATGATATTTTGTAGATACAGTTAAAGTTTTAGATTTTCAACTTCGACCATTGCATGGACTTAACTCTAATAGAAGAATTCCGGTAAAACATCGAATCCACAGCAATAGTGTGGCCGTCCTTGGATGATTATGACCGGTGACATCTGTCGACAATCATACCACTCGTTAGGAGTGCAACATTGGCTCAAATAACATCGCAATTTAGTAATAGGAGCCCTTACTAACCCAAGCTCGAGGTCTGTACAACGTTCACTGCAAGATATACGTTTTAATAGCCGATGCCCAACAACGTATTAGACAAATATCAGATTTTCTCTGGCACGTACATTGAAAAGTAACTGTTTCGTAAAAATTTTATTATTTATCAAGATCAGCTAAATGATACTATGGAATTTCTTTGACTAGCCATGACGGTGTGAAGGGTTAAAAGTAAGATACCTTAGATAGCCTGATATTTAATTGAGGGCGGGGTAGATGTATTAGATAGTGTAATTCAAGGATAAGTGAAATCTCTCTAGTATCTCTCATATTTTCCCCTTATATTTCAATGTATATACTGTATTTACCATAAAAGAGATTTAAATGTATTTCAGGAAGCCATAAAGACAACGAAGCATTATGAAAAATTAGACACCAGTCCAAAAATTTAAAAGATTTTATGACTGGGGTAAATCTACTGCAGGTTTCCCTATATGTTCTTTTTTTTTAAATCTATCCTGTCAGTTCTCAGAATTAGAAATTTCTTATTCGAATGACTGGCTAGAAATTTAGTCTTTTTTAGCCTTGGATGTAATTCCTGCATTTAGTTACAAATTTATTTATTTTTTATCTTTTACACGGCAGTCACTTCTCATAGCTTTAAATGACCAGAATATTTGTGAAAATGAACAATTTCTATCAGTATGGCAACTTTAGTTTCTGAGCATGTGTAATGTAACGTTAATGATTACCTTGATTACGACAACATCTCAGGTTGCAATGCAATATTTGAGAAACTCGAAATCTTAAATTTAATATCACGTAAAATTAGAAATTATGAGTCCTTAAAATTATCAAGGGTTCCTTATTCATTATCAAGTGATTTTTTCTGGGATTTTTTTAAAAATTTCAAAAAATGAAACCAATTCATTGACATTTGAATTTTTTCAATAATGAAACGTAAGTAAATGTTATTCAGCAATATAAACTAATGGTGAAAATTTTTTACTTATTGTCTATTAATCACTAACGAAGTTCATGCGTAAAATTCTCAGCATCTTCATCAATTAATATAAACACAATTTATTCCTGGAATGAATGAACTATCCAAGAGTATTTATTAGGTGTCACGGAACAGATATAATAAAAATAAACTATAATTCCGTGATTTATTTCACTCATTAAGCGGCGTTATTAAGAAGTCCCATTCCGGTTTATGCTATCAGATATGTAAAAAATGTACGTTCTTAACTTATGTTATCATTAACTACAGTTACAAGAGTAATTTAACATATTGTATTATGAAATTTATTTAATCGTCCATAGATTGAAAACACATTAACTATTTGATTTTCACTAATTTTTAACCAAAACCAAAAGATTTTAAAACATGAAAAGGATTTTAACTTCAGTTGGATTTTTCCCCACCAAAAGAAAAAATGCTAATTATCATTAAGTTCTATATTGTGACACTGAAAATGATATAATTATTTGATTAATAGTATACTCGCTCGAGGTCAAAATGTTCCTGAACTACCCTTGTCCAAGATGACGGTTTTGATCATAGCACCCGATGTTTAGAAAGAACAGTTAAGAAACACGTGATGCATATTAGGAATTATCATGTTTAAATACAGCATCACCGGAGAGAAAAACGTAAAAAATTATAAAATCAACATGGTGTGACGTTACCTTCATAAAGAAATCGGTGGGGAAGTAAGAATTGGAATTCTTGAAATGAAAGTTTTAACCCGAGATAATTCTTTAGACAGAACAATGTCCGTGGTGCTTAATAGACCTGAGTTCCATGTCAGGCCTACTGGATTGTCGTTGAGAAATTTGTTACTTACAATTCTCATCGTTTCGAAAAACATTAAATAAACCAACATTCACTTAAAAGAGACTAATAAAGATAAATTGTGGGTATTTTTTTAATATTATTTTAACTGCTTCATAGAATAAACTCTTATATTATAATTGCTATTTAAATCATTCTGAATACTTATACGATATGTATGGAATCAAGATAAAGAGAGCTAATTAAATCACAGTTAGGGAGAAAATGGCTATACTACGCTTTTATTACAGCAGCTAGCACTGCAATAATAAACGCTCTATTTCTTTATACGGTATTGCATGTATCTTTGTGAAATAGTTTCATAAATTAAAGATATCTATCAATAACATGTCAGTATGCATAATGAAAGTATGTATTAATGACTTACTGTTGGTTCCAATACAATTAAGAACAATAGTTGGTATAGAATTTTTCCTATACCAACACCCTATTGTTTCAGCTCTTTTCTACCATTTCTAAGTTAAAATAATTATAAAAAACTGTAAACATAACTAATATTAATTTTTCTCAAATGAATTATTACAAACTAAAATGTTTTAATTTAATAGTTAAACTAGTAATTTACCTTTTCATTCGTACAGTCAGAATTGAAAATAATTATCCAAAGCATTACAGGTTACATTTGTAAAAATATTTAACTGAAAGTGTATTAAAAGCAGTTTAATGTAAACTAAAGAACGTAAAATTTCAAGACTTGAGAAGGAAAATTAATATTTCATAAATTTTTAAAATTTTACTGTAAATAGAATAAAAATTTGTTACACTTAAGTTTTAAATGGATTCCAAAAAAATTATAATTGAAAATTATATTTTAAATTACTCGAAAAGATGATATTTTTCTGACAGATTTTGTCATAAATAATGCATAAATATTTAAAAATAATTTATCTAAGAATTTGTTTTTCATTTACAGACGTTTCTACTTAAGCAAAGCAAAATGAGTGAAAAATTCTCTTTACGTACTGAAATATAAAAATTTCCTTGTGTTGATTTTTCCTAAATCTCTTTATAGGTTTTCTTCCTGTAAATAAAGCTGTATTTAAGGAAAGTATTTATGTTGTTTATTTCAAAACATAGCTTTGAATAATATAGTATGAATGTATATAACCGAATATATCGAAAAACATGATCAAATCATATAAAAGAAAGGGTTACAATATTTATTGAATGGAAATAAAATTCAGTAAAATTGCATTTCGTTTCCTTGCTAAATATTGACAAAATTAAGTCCTTAAAATGAGCTTTATTCTCAGACATAATAAATCCATTTATAGAAAGAAAAATATTAATAAACGCTTCCTTAACTTTAGTATATACCCCTATCAACGCTGAGTAAAAGAAAGAAGGTGATGATCGAATGATTACTTTATGCAGTTCACTTTTATTTAGATAGATCCATAATGATTCATTGGGTAAATAAATGGGTTCATAATCCATTACATCATAATTTTTATATATCACCAATATTATATCTATATACAGCAAAAATAATTTACTAAAGACAGAAAAATAACATACAATGACACCATATCTGTAAGAATACGGTGTATATGATATTACTGTAGCAGTTTAGGTTAATTCCCCGCAAGCTAGACAAAACTATACCAGGCTCAAACAACCGTAATTTTCTTTAGAATTCAGAACCCGAAGTGAGTCTCAGTAAAGAAGGTGTCTGCAAAAAAA
>OU015500.1:118417348-118554848 GCA_907164885.2 Dolomedes plantarius | reverse complement strand
TTTACTAAAGTAATAAATTAAATAAGATAATATGAAAGTGATTTGAAGCGGATATTCCTGTTCCTTCCATCTCATCGTTGAAAAATGATTTGGTCAAAATTACTTTCGAAGGTTTCTGTTCACAATGGGTAACCTTGAATGTTGAACCAATCTTCATTACATAGAAAATTGTGAACTACATAAAAAAATCAGTTCAAGGAAATTTTATAAATTCAAAATTCCAGTCAAGAAGTGATGCCCTAAATAGACATAAACACGCTGTTCTCAAATGCGTCTTATTACTGCTTTACTGAATATTGTAAAAATTCTGGTTTTAAGGTACTTTCATTTATCAGTATTTCTTTTTACTTTTAAAATGATTTTTATATTTAAATAATACATGGAATTTTTTAAAATATTTTTATCTACTATATATTATAAATAATTTCTGAACTGCTAAAAATATTTGAAAATGGCTATCAGCTTAAAAGTAATTCCAAAAGACCAGTTATTAGTAAAATTTCACATTAACTTTAGATGACATAAGAACAAAAGAACAGTACTGCACAACATTTTATAGCGAACTAGAACTGGAAACTCCGAGATATATCTAGACATTAAAGATTATTTCATGACTGCAAGGAATTAAATTTTTCTTTTATTGAGAGTCAGGGGGCACTGTAATCGATTACTTTCTAAAGACACAATAGCTTTTTTTTTAAAGTTCCGTTATATATTATTGAATTATTCGAACTTCAATTCGCTCCCTCTGTTCCTTTAAGATATCAATTTTCTGATACCCAGTCCTCTAGAAAACGAAAACAACTTACATTTATTTTCCTTTTCAGGAAAGAAGACGTTCAAATAAGTCTGAGCTCAAAATATTACATTTTATTTTTAACTTATCTATAATGTGTATGGCTGTGGTCGAAATATTTTTGAGATTTTAAACTCAGTTACAAAATTTTTCTTCACGTAACATTAAAGAAGGACCAAAATAAAGGACAGTTCAAAGAAATACATTTTGCACGTTTCTCTTTGTCCAACGAAAAACGTAATTTGTATTGATCTGCTGTATTACATAAAAAATAAATAGGAAATGTAGGCCTGAGATTCGTATAATACAAGACTCATACTGATAAAAACAATTCATACATAATTTTTTACTTGCAGCTTTTTAAATGAAGTTAGAACATATAATAATTAGAATATTTTGTATAGTGGCTTTTTATTTTTTTTTCAAAATTATTAATTTGAGAAATACACTCTGACACATGTCTGAGAATAACTAAAGGACACGAACTCAAATTTAATATCTAATGTTACATTTAATTTCTCTTAATATTACTTAACATTAATTTAAACACTGATTACAAACTATTAATTGTTTAATATCTGTAAATTTAATTAACTGTTTCATCATATTAATTGTTTTCATACATTAAAAAATTATTAAAACACATAAAATTCAAGTTGCATATTTTCAATTAATCACTGTACTCTCGCCAGATAAATATAACACAGATAATTATGACTTACCACCACCCTCGTTTGAGAAAAGCATCTGATCGTTTCTACTAAGCCGACCAGCGGAATCGGCAAAGCAAGAAAAAATGACGGATAGTTCTAGATCGGACCACCACGAGGTCCTCTTCCTGTCGCTGCTTATTCTTCAACTACCTAAGAAAACGTTTCTCAAACTTTCTTTTAGAACCGGGAAGAGCAGAGGGCAGCTATGTCCTCGAACAAACACCTTTCAGCTCTCATTGGCTAAAAGATGTTGCTAACCCGTTGCTATGGGGACTCTTAGACCCCTTTACAGCCGAGATGGGGTGGCAAGTCACTCTTTTATTCTGCGCACCTTTCTACAGGTTACGCTAAATTAGCCTCCGGGAGGTACATACCTTTCTTCCAGAAACCGGTACAAAATAAACCATGGACAAGATCCCAAGCACACATACATCTTAGGACATACATAATAAAACATATACACTAAAATGTGCATGGAACCGAATCAATGCTGTATCAAGACTATGAGATTAGAAAATATATTTACAAAGTCGAATTCCATGTCACACAGCTAAAAAATATTTATAAGGGTGTAAGGTTTACATAATATTTGATTCACAATAATCGAACTTTTAATTGAATAAAGTTAAAGAAGCCGCTTAAGATATGTTAATTGCGGCATACGCTGTTGGTATAAATAATAAACAGCTAGATTAAAGAAGGTTCGACGAAGTGTTGAGGAAGTCAGAGGAAGTGAAAGGAGGAGTAGAGCTGACAAAATGAAGTATCGAGATGGAGCTAGGCTTAGAGTCTGGTTTAATAATAGTTGAGTTTTGCGAGCAGACGCTAGAGGCATAGCTAGATTGCTTCAAACCTAGGCAAGTTCTTGTTAGGCCCAGAGTTTACGTGGCAGCACTGTTGGTTGATTTTCAAAGTATCTGTGAGTATTGCAATGTGTATTTTTCTTGAATGAGTAGTTATATAAGTGTATATATTGAATTGTATTTCCCTTGTATGAATACTATATATATCTCGTACTAGTAGTACGTATGCTTTATGTTGAAAAGCAAATTGACATATGCAAATATTTAAATAAGCATTCTTGTTATGTAAGAACTGTGTTTGCATGAAATTATTCAGAGTGCTACTTCAAGATATACATACACAAAGGTAGGGAAGAAGTGCAAATTCTTTATAAGGATATTTTTTTAACAGAAATGAAATGAACATTTTTGCAAAGAAGAACAGACAAAACATTTTGTAAACAAATGGAAGTATAAAAAAAATAGTTGCTTTTGAAATATATATATAAATAAACTGACATCAATTATAACATGTTTTTTTTATAAATATGTTTTGGATATTAAACCTATAGTACCTTAAACGAAAAAAAAAATTCCGGGACTTCCTTACTTGAAATTCGTACGAAGGCTTTATCCATATCAGATCGGAGAGAACAATTTTAGAAGTACTATCAATAATTCGTGTGTGTGCATTCATTGACTGAAAACAATACCCAAACTATGTAATTGTTTTAAAACAGAGCATTTTAAAAAATTATTCTAAATGGGTTTTTAAACTTAAATTATTTTTGTACATTTTGTGATAATTATTATAGCCTTTACTGCAAAAAAAAAAGTTGTGTGATTTTGACAGGAATATATTTTTACATTCTCTTTAAAACTCTAAAGGTTTTCAATGGATTTTCAATGATATGTACTTAAGCGATCGGAAAACATTTCTCGTTTTACAGAGGCTGTTCACGCAATTGTTTGGACGATGTATATTGTATTTACAAAACTAAATTACATAAAATTCTTGTGTTTTAAATGTTCTATTTGACATCCCTTATTCTGAACTATCTTTCGACACCGCAGTTTCCAGGATAATAATGCCTTTTGAAGTGTCAGAAGAGGTATTCTATCCCATTCCTCCTGAACATCTTTCCTGAGTCCTGTAAGGATTTTGGGAAGACGTTTGGATAATGCAGATTATAAAAGTCCGAAAGCACAAAAATCCACAGGTGATACATCGGGAGATTTAGTAGGGATATCAGTGAAGGGTATGGCCTTGATACCAGTTTTTTGTTCCATTTCTTTTAGGAAATTTACAGTGGATTTTGATGTGTGACTGCTAGCTTTGTCCTGATGGAGTCTCACAGATTGATGGCACTGTGGGTAAAGCGATGGTATTTCATTCAGAAAAATTGGCGATAAAATATGCTCCTGATAGTATTTGGAGTTAATCTTGACATTTTTTTCCACTCTCTTTATTTTTAACTTGCCATTATAAGAAAAACCAGCAACAATCATGAATCCCTTAGAAAAAGTTTCTTTCGATTCTTTGAACCATGTACTTAAAATTTTTTCTCCCCTTTTATGATAATAATTGGCCCTTTTTTTGTTGCAATCATTTAAATACACCCATGATTCATCTATTGTGACAATTGTTTTTCATTTTTCTTTGGATATGTGTTTCTCATATAGAATTCTGCAGCGTGTCCTGCGTTCAGCGATATGATTTGGAAGAAGACGATGCACATTGCGTTTTTTCGCTTTCTTAAGATTTAAATCAACGTTTATCATTTTTTTTACAGTGGATACCGAACATTTGAATGATTTTGCAACTGTCCTTTGACTAGGGGGATTTTCTTTTAACATTAAACAACGTACCTTTGCAATAGTCGAAGATGTCCGTTTTTTCCTTGGATACTTGTTTGGAATTTTTGTCCCACTTGCGGCTCCAATTTGACGTTTTTTTCCTTTCTTGTTGACGATATTACCTATCGACGCTTTAGATATCACAAAACCATGACTCTCACATCGTTTTTGGATAACTCATATGCATATGAGTCCGAAGAGAAATATGCATCTGAGTATGCATATTTCTCTTCGGAAAGAGCATAAATGTAGTCTTCGTACCACTGCTTTGTTAAAAATGCCATTTTGAATAAAAACAAAACTTTCAAGCCGCAGACGATAATTTAGACTTTTAAAAACATAGTACAATTGCAATTATTTCTTTTTCAGCAAAAGATTTTTTATTACCGCTTATCAAAATCGTCTAAAAAATGTGCGAACAGCCTCTGTACGTTAACTTGAAGTATATCTTCATGCAAATAAATTTTTTGTATAATACTCTGAATTTTTTGAAGAGACAAAAAGCTTAATGGCAAGCTAGTATTTTTTTTTATAATTAGTCAAAGTGCTTGCGTGTCATATTTCCACGTTCAAAATCCAACCCGTTTATGAAAGTATTGTTTACCAGTTACGGGGAAATATTTTCAGATGCCAAAACACAGTATCTTCAATAAAAATAATAAATTCATCTTAATTCGTTGAGATTATATTTTTTTTTCAAAACAGTATTTTAGATATACGTCTTTTTGAAAATAAAACACCTCAGATATCTTGGACATAGAAGATAAAGCGTATAATATTATCAATTTCGTCTTGAGATATAGTTACACAAGGAATTTCTAAATTGTTATTTTTCACGAAATTTAAATTTTTACTTTCATTGTGAATTTCAATGCTTGCTCGTAGTCCTTTGTTTTCATAGTCATTTGTTTACTCTGTCTCTCTGTGTTTGAGTAAAGCTGGGATAAAATAATTAGTGCACCACCCAGAATTCGTCCCAATCAACTTTTATCCTAGAAAACATTGAAAATCCTGTACTCTCTTTTTCGCCCATTCTTAGCAATCTTGACCTTGAAAAGCATCAGAAAAATCATAAGTATCACTTGCAATCTTCCCTATTTTTTCGACATATATCGACAAATAATATTACAGGAATTTTGTGTTTTGTAGAACCCATGTCCTTTTTTTAAAGGCAAATTATATTTAATGAAACAAATTTTGGTTTAAATTAATCACGGTGTAATTATGGGGTGAAGTCTAGCGACTAAATACAGTGCCAAGGGATGAAGAACTGTGATATCTCTAAACACTTGTAACAGATGTATTAAAATGACAGGCATATTTTAACTGATTAATAAATGCATCGAATGTTAATGCGGTGGTTATAATGCAATATATTCATAGTCATTTGTTTACTCTGTTTCTCTGTGTTTGAGTAAAGCTGGAATAAAATAATTAGTGCACCACCCAGAATTCGTCCCAATCAACTTTTATCCTAGAAAACATTGAAAATCCTGTACTCTCTTTTTCGATCATTCTTAGAAATCTTGACCTTGAAAAGCATCAGAAAAATCAGAAGTATCACTTGCAATCTTCCCTCTTTTTTGAGCACAAGAATTTTCCTTCGGTCTATTTTATATCATTTTAAATATGCCCAGACATATATCGACTTTAAATAATATTACAGGAATTTTGTGTTTTGTAGAACCCATGTCCTTTTTTTTAAGCCAAATTATATTTAATGAAACAAATTTTGGTTTAAATTAATCACGGTGTAATTATGGGGTGAAGTCTAGCGACTAAATACAATACCAAGGGATGAAGAACAGTGATATCTCCAAACACACGTAACAGATGTATTAAAATGACAGGCATATTTTAACGGATTGATAAATGCATCGAATGTCAATGCGGTGGTTTTAATTCAATATATTAAATTTCATTCAGGACTTTAAATTAGTATAGAGTGTTATTCGCAAATTTTCTGGAAATGACAACCTTCACCATACTGCATTACGTATTTAAAAGTTCCCGGAATCCAATGGATATAAGTGAAATCGGGCATATATACTCCGTTACATTCTGGAGGATTTTAAAAATTTGCAAATGAATGGATAGACATGATAGGAATAAATAGACAATGAGACTGAATGTTTAAACCCTTCGGACAAGTACAATTGATGAGGTGCTTTATTAGGTGTAACATTAAAAATGACATTCAATTGCGATTCTTTCAATAGACAAATCCTGGAAAAGAACCGGCAAAAGATGACATAGCAAAAGACGTCGAAGGTTAAAGAACGTGGTACATGAAAATCATACCTGCACAAAACATTTTGAAGATTTCCTATCTCCTCATAGTTTAACTGTCCGTAAGACATTAGTCTTCTATGGTGATTAGCCATCAACAAGTCTCATAGTTGAGCGTTTAATATCAAGTATTCTTTAGAGCGGCAAAAATCTCCTCTGCAATAGACCTTTGTCAGCAAAAGACCCGTAAAGTTAATGTTAAAGATGAATGTGTCCGAACACTCTGGCCGTTTGATGTAAACATTGTGGTTCATATAAGTGCCAAAATGAATTAAGAGAACAATGCTTTTATTTATCGATGTTTTCATCTTAACTGCCAAATTCGGGGGAGGAAAACTGATACACGAGTGTTTTCCTTAAGTTTCTTTGGTTCTCAGCATGAAATCGGTAATACTGAAGAATATTTTAATGTACTATACAGACCAAGCCTTAGACATGCTGGTAGCATTTCATTAGAGGCTCATTTCTATTCTAGCAGGATAACATAATCACGCATCAATCATGAGTCTAGCTGGACTGGCATGACAACATGAATATTTAAACGTCATAAAAGAGCCATCTATTTAGTCTGAAAAGCAGGCTAACCCCACGAAACCTTTTACGAACACTCTCGATTATTAGATTAACAAAAAGGATTGGAAAAAAAATCCAAAAATGCCAGCAGACGGGACTAAACTACAGGGAAAAGAAAATTAACAGATTTGTTAAAAAATGGAAATTATACTACTTTTCATCCCAGTACAATCATATATAAAATTTTTGGCACGCTTTAAAACTGAGTATGGTATTTCTTTGCGTAAATCTAAATATATATTTAAGAATTCTGCAAAAGAAATATTTCAATATATTTATTTCAATTTCTAAAAAGCTTTTTTCGAGGGGTAGTGATCTAAAAAGGATATTTTATATTATATTATGTTCCGAATGAGGCGTACTCATCATGGTTATAGACCAGGCTTTCACAAATCCAAATGTGAGGAGGGCCATATTACTTTATGAAAAGCTACTGCGGGAAGTAGGAAAATGATAGATGGGAAAGTGAAAATATTTTGTCTAACAAAAAACAAACGACTGATTTTAAAAATAAATAAATAAATATTAATACCCATTTTTAATATATTCTTTTAGTAATATTATAAATCTAAAAATACTATTCCGCATTTTTTTAAATTTATAATATACATCCTCACAAAAGTCTTCGCGGGCCACAGAGCAAGTGTTGGCTGACGGCACGTGGCTCACAGGCCTATCTTGTGTAGACATGCTCTAGAATCGTCAACGAAATCATTGAACAGTATATTGACAGCTTTCTTTGTTAATGATAACTCAAAGAATTTTTTTTTAAATTTCATTTTGTTGTGGTCTGATTTATGACGTTATTTACATGTTAAAACTGAGAGGGAATTAAGTTTATTTTTTCTTATTAAATAATTTAATACCGGGCTGTTCCTATTGTTATATGCTTGTGTGTTTACAGGTACTGAAATATTTTAATCCATTTGTTAGTCTATCCATTGGGTTTCAAAGGGAAGAAAAGGATTGATGTTGGAACATGGTTGTTCTTACAATCAGTATTATCAAACTGGTATACCAAGAAAATAAAAAAAAAACTGGTATACGAAGAAAATAAAAATGTAAATTTTCTTCAAATTCTGTAAATCGTTTAAAGTAGTATGAATGAATTTTAAAATGGGTAATTTCTACATTATTTTCATGCTTCAACTGGGGTATTTTACGCTTGTATTTCTGAAGCAATAAGTTTTGTGAATATAATACCTTTGTAGAGAGTTATTATTTATTTTTAGATATGTTATTTTCGTCCAAGTTTTGATGGAAGCTAATTCTGAAATTGCATTTTTTGTCTATCATTTTTTAGACTCATAAGGTAAAGTAAGTAGCTGCAATAGCCTCGTTTCGCTACGCAATTACTTACAAAGCTTATTAATTACATATAATTATAATATGTATGAAAGTTTATGGTTCAAATCTAATTCATGCTATTTTAAACTAATATTATTTTCCATTTCTATATATGCATCTTGAATAAATATATTTACATTTGAAGGCCTTATTTGAATAGTGGACCAACTCCATTTTTGTTCATTTTGAGATACAGAGCCTTGAAGTCTAATGAGTGCTGAGAAATGACTGCTGAAGTCTGATTTGTAATGCCCTCTGTTGGCAGCAGAAATAAGCTGCAGGTGTATCAGTTTAAAAATAAGATAGAAATGACTTGTATGAACATGAAAGTGAGGCTAACTCCATATTTTCAAAAAATGGAGTTGGCCCACTATTCAAATAAAGCCTTCATTTGTTGTTTTCTTCCACGATTGAATGCAAATATAATTGCTGTCGCTATTACTATTGAAATCTACTGCTTAGCTAAATATAAAAGCATCCAATTATTTTATCACCATGGAGATTTTTTAAATAATAATCTTCAAAGATACCTTTTGTAGTTCTGTTACTGATATGATAATTTAAAAATAAGGAATTAACACTTGAAAATTGTTTACCTATTATTATGGTCATTGCTTCAACAGATATTTCAGTTGAATTATTATATGTATTCGCTCTTAGGTTTTGTAGTTATTATCATATTTATAAAATATATACTCAATTTCATTTTTCCCAATCTTGTATATTTATACTATCTTTAAAACAGCCGCTAGAACAAATAATTTTATATATAACTCATTGAAAAATTAAAGCTTATGTGAGGATACATGTTTGAAGGAACTCAAATAGTTTCAAGGGAGATTCAATAAGCACATATTTATGACAAAGTTACAATTGACATAAAGCAATGATAACATAAAGTAATAAAATTACGTAAAAGGAAGCAGTACTAACTTCCCCATGGCTAGTGACTGTAAATGAAATATGATATGAAGCCTTTTTACGGGTTCCTTTCCACTAGGTCTTTTAATCCCTGTGTAGGAATCTCCTAAAGGAGATACACAAGGATACAAAAGGATACACAAGGTTACACAGGAGATACAAAAATGTTGTGTATCTCCTAAAGGAGATACACAACTAAATAATTATGTATTTAAGATTAGTTTGAGGAACCTGTTACAGATATATGGAACTCAAAAAAATTATCAAAAATAATAGGAAAACATTATATATAGAAAAACTGAACTTCATGCATGCTTTTTAGAAGTTGAGAGCCAAAAAAGCTAAACATGCGTTTGGAATTCCTGATTCCTTTCCTGTCATCTTCTCCTGCAACATAGTAAGGTCATGTGACCGAGTCTGGCTGATGTGATAGTCTATTTGCACTACAGATTTTAGAATGGTACATGGCCAGTATATTATTATATTCTAAACATCATGGAATCAGTGTGATCAATTGGGGAAAACAGAATGATGAACGCAATCCATATTATGAAATGAAAGATATATTTCTGTAGTATGTAAGCTGAAGTTGTGATTATCCTTGACTGACGGAACAGCCCTGTTGAGAACTTCTCTAGTAGTCTGATCCAGACGACTAGAGAACCTTTGGTACAACTTTTGGACAAACAGTCTTCCAAATTCTAATTTCCAAAATGCTAGGGAACTTTTTCAAGGTAGTCCATCAATCATCCTTTGGGAATGGTGCTTGAATGATTACCAATTGGTCTTGCTAGACAGACATACAAGCGTGCGTGTGTGTGTATGTATTTTCGGTGTGGATGGATCAATATCCTCATGACAAATTACCTCCCTCGATAAAAAAATATCATGAGTGATAGTTGTACTTATTGTTTACTTCAAAGCTTAAATATCTAAACGTTTAATCAAAACTATTACTTAAACCATTAATTCCAAAGTTAAATGTACGAAGTAATTTATTTAACCTTTTCCTTACGGGGTGGGATAGCGTGTATCCCAAGAATACGAGCCCAAGAATGAATATATATATATATATATATATATATAGTGGGGTCTCGATCTATCGTTTTTCAAGGGACCGTTGGAAATGAACAATAAATGCGGGAAAATGATAGATGCGGAAACATAACAAAGCAATATGATCGTTGGGACTGGACAAAATGAACGGTACATACGGAAAAACGATGGATCCGAAAACGATCGATCGAGATTCCACTGTATATATATATATATATAGCTGTTCTTACAAAGGGGGGGTATGAAATTTCCCGTTCTAAAGAGGGAAACGGAAAAATGGGCCCCGTAGTTTAAAGGTTAAAATTTGAAATGTCTTATAAAATTTTTATGGAAAACAATATAACATTTTTAATTAGATTTATTTAACTTTCATTATCAGGTCCTTCAATATACAGCATAAGGTAATTGCATTTTTTAAGTTTCGTATTATTTTGTTTTGTTAGATTTTATTCTGCATTGGTTATCATTTGAAAAAAGAAAAGAAGCTTAAAAAGAGCCTCTTACAAAACTAAGTTGGGGCAGAAAGTCTTTTAAACTGAAATTGACATCAGTGTGATAAAGTAGGGAAATAGTTTGTAATTTCTCATTTCCACATTCTTTTATAGCATACTTTTGCTCTCGAGAAAGACACTTGAAGTAATTTTCATCGAAAATTTCAATCTTAAAGGTTCTAAACTTCTTTTGTATTATTATTTTTTTTTCAACCCTTAGACGTTGTCAAATCCTGAAAAGAAAGATATTCAAAGCTCAAGTCTCTTTGTTCTTTACAAAAGACAGACACATTATCCTGCAGGCAGGCGAAAAAAAAAGGACGTGTTAAGAAATAAAGGACTTTAATTTATTGTTCATAAAGAAATGACTTTGTAAAAGAAAACTAATTCCTTGAGAGATTAAAATTTGTCAGTTAAAAGAACGCTTTCAATATTTTATCTTTAATTCTGCGAGACATATTAGATTTTAATCTGAGGTTGAATACAATTATTTTGAATGACGCATTTTAAAAATAATGATATTTAACGGCTTAGCCGTCGAGAATAAAAATGTTTTGGAGACATAGTGTTATTTTCAGTGATGGGTTATGTACGCAGTCGACTTCTAAGTTTAACATACAAATTTAAAAACGATATTTAATATTTAAAAAGCAGATACACAGGAAACATTTCAGGAGCTCGGAGTAGAAAAGACGAATACGAAATTCGAGGGGAATGAAGTGGCATTTAAAGATTGGGAATGCTCTGAGGATAGAAAGGGATAATATGGACTTTGAACCTAAGATGAAGATAATGCTGGCGTATTGCGCAGTAGAATAAAGTAAACAAAAGAGTTGTATATTCGCCCTTGCTCCTCCAACACTACAGCTCTGAGATTTAAGCTACTTTTATACAGTCCATACATTAAATGGTATTTACAAGTTAATAATATAGAATGTAAATTAAAAAATGGTAATATGGTGTTCCTAACATATAAATAAATAAATTTCTGTTAATTTTTTAAAATTTTTTTAAATCTTTTTTACGTATTTGCCGTTTTTCCTCCGATCACCTGATTTTTAAAAATATTGCAAGAGCTCTTAGAATTTACAATTCCCAGGATAAATGGATTTATGGTAGGGTATAGTTTATCATTGCGTAATAAATTTAAAACGACAAAATTTCTCGCTATAAAATGCGAAGTATGATTTTAGCATTATACACACAAAGTTTGCTCAGTGCGTTAAAGGAATGTCTCAGAACAATTAACTCCCGTTTTAAAATCTATACAACAGTTTTGTGTGATAATATTAACGGGACTCGGTACCCTTTGAAGGAATATTTTTGAAAAAGTATGTTTACCTATAGTACACAGATATTATTATAGGTAATACTTAAACAAACTGATTTTTAACAAGAAAAAAAATTAATTTTCTGGGTAAAAATTGAGTAATTTAAATTTAAAAAAAAATAAAGGATTTTAAAAATTGTTCTTCTCCTTTAGTTCTCAAAATTCTAACACGATTTTTTATTAGATGTTTATGATATTATACTTTATAATTTTAAGGATCGATTTTACAGTTAATGAATTAGTTTATGAGAAAAAAATAAAATGCACAAATATAGGCAAAAAAGTAGCAAAAAACATGGTTTCCTCAACATTTCGATTTTTCTTTTTTTTCCCTTTTCGTTATATTGTAAAATACCTCCCTATTTTTATTAAATACATTATATTGAAAATACAAAAAAATAATGGAGTCATTTGACATATATTTGTAGACGTAGTTGTGCTTTAAACACAGTAATACGTCAAAAACAGCAAACTGAGAAAAATCAATTTAAAGATTTTAAGCACTGAAAAAACTGTATAAAACTATTCCAGTTTTCGCAATATTAATGTCGTTATGTTGCTACTTATATATCTTTAAAATTATAGCCATTTTAACTTATTATAGCCAAAATTATAGCCATTAGGTGAACATCTAGTTATAATTAGAGGCTTTTATTAAAAACTTATCCAAACAGAAATAATGAGAGAACTGGTGAAAAATGGGAATAACAATTTAAATATCTTTCTTAGAGTGCTTTTAAATATTTATAAATATTATTACAAGACATTTATAATAAAGATTTATGGCATAAATTAATAGTTTCGTTAAGAATTTTAGAATTTAAGTTGCAATGGTTCACCATCAACAAAGTACACAAACGTCGGTCATAACACTTGACGATTTTAAAAACATCCTGCTGATTATGTAACGCGTTCTCTCTTTTCGGATAGCTGTTCTCTTTTACGAATAGCATTTTTTATAATTTACGGGTAAGTTGATACTTTGCATTATTATGCCTTTTCCGAAACAAAAATTTTCGTGAATGCAATACAACACCAAATTTTTCTTGGAATGATCTGTATTCATTCCTAGTGCCTTTTGTACTTCTCTTATTGTATGTATTGTACGCGAAATAAATTCGCAAACTGCTGTTGTTACACAGAGTTTTACACGTTGTTTATTAGCAAATATTTCTTTATGCAACTTTGCCCAAATCACACTGTGCAAACTCTCATCAGTATTTTGAGTTAAACAACGTGCACATATTTCCATAAGTTCGCTAGATGCAAGCCGTTGACATACTGGTAGAATTGTTGGAAGAAATACTTCATTTATTGAGGTCCCTACTCTTAATTTGTGACTACCTGGGTTATCACCGGGGTTATTTGCAATTCAGGGAGGAAAGTTTAGAGTAAAAGGAATGTAAACACTAAAGTGGGCGTGGCATTTAAATGGCTGTCGAGATAATGCAAGGTATTTTTGATACACTTACAATCGTCAGATCATCTCAAAACTTTGTACCAATATACTAGAGGTGTCAAATTATATTTTTAACAAAAAATTGAAAGATCGATATTTTCATCAATATAAGGGTACCAAGTCCCCTTAAGTGCCAAATTTAAAAATGGTAAAAATATATACTAATAATTACGGTTTCAAAATATTCATCTTTGATACCTTTGAAAAGTATTCGTGTTTTATCTCACTTACAACTGATACTTCAATGTACATTTGTGTTGCATACTTACGGTTTTATTACGTAATAGAATTCAATCATTTCATTTTGTAATAAATTTTAATTCCTAGGCTAGAGGCAAACTTTCTAAAAATTCTCGCAATTCTAATACAAAGTTTTTAACAAGCTAATATATGACAGTTTTATTTTCTTTGGTTTCTTAATATAAGCTTAAGAAATGCTTGTTATGCTTGTATTCCGTCTCTTTTTTGGTGTTTGAAAGCCATTGACCTAGGGTAGCGTTGGAGAAATCAATCTAAGGTGATTAAAGGGTTAATATTTTTAAATGACTTTACACTTTATTTTCTTATTTGAGTATATATATATATCATGCAGAACATAGGCACGTCAGCACTCATTTCGTGGCTCGCGAAAACATTTATGTAGACGCATAATATAAATATAAAAAAATACGGAATATTACTTTTATTCGTTTCATAATCCGGAAGGAATGTATGACTAATGAATATTATTATTTATTTAACTTTCAAAATAACCAGTAATCTATATTTTCTAATGCAACATGGCCCTCATCACATTTCAGGTAGAAAGGCCTGGTCTACAGCATTTCTTCTTAACCATTTTAGTGTCGTTGACCTTATGGATAATCTGGTTAAAGCTATAGACCCCTCAAAATAAGTCTAGACTGTAAAGACTCAACATTTAAAAAAATCAGATTTGTGAAATTCTACAAAAAACGCTTACGATCACCTGTAACAGCTACTGATGAACATGCAGTATATGCAATACACGGAAGAAAATATCGCTAATAACCTAATCATTTAATTACGGAAAAAAATCTCTGCTAGAAGAGTTACATCTCCGAAATTTTCGATTTTGAGATAATTGCATTACAATGCTCTACAAGAAGTGCCTCTCATACTCGAATAATGTTATAAGCATAATACCAACACAATCTCCTAGATGACACTTATTACCCTCTTCCACATGTAGGAGGGGGAACTTGCAAATGCGCAAAGAATTAAAATAAGATTTTTGTCAGTGCCTAATGTTGTTGTATTAAAATGTTCCTGTAATAAAAATTTTCGTTATATTTTGTTTCAAAAATAAATGTTTTGAGTTGGAAAATAAATTTGTACTTTTTTTCTAACCTGCTGTTCATGTGATCAAGGTTTTTCTTTGTATAGTGAAAAGTTTAGATAGATTGTGCATTAGCATAGACTTATGACAGTATTCCCTCAAGCTTTTCAGTCCATGTTGACAAAATGAGGTTACTGGAAGAGAGTTATATCTTGTAATTAAAATTCAAAATCATGCTTTAAAAATATCTTCTTTACAACTTCTTGAAAATATGGCTATTTTGAGATGTAACACCCTTCTAGCAGAGATGCAGAGAGAATTGTCATAGTAACACTATAGAAAACACTTTTCTTAATGACTACTCCATAGTTGTACATCTGATTGAATTCAAATAATAAAAAAAAGCTTACTACATGGTTTTATCAATTTTCAAATTTAACGCATGCATGTATTTTAATTTCAAATAAAAAGTCTCAAATATTTGTGTTTTTCGCATAACCGAGTTCGTGAACTAGAATTCAAGCAAAAGAAAACCCTGAAATTTATCCACGGAACCCCGAGGGGTCCATGGATAAAAGGTGAAACCATGGTCGAGAGCAGCACTTCTTAAACTTTTTTTGTTCATGACACCTTTTTATCATTGATATTTTTTCGCGACCCCAGGGAATAAGGATATAAATATAAATATTTTCTCATAAATAATTTATTTCTTTGGTAAACAATATACATAATAAAAATAGTAGTTTTGATACATGTTTCTTGCATACGAAATTTAATGAAAGAAAATTATGTTTTAATGAGACTGATGTGGTTGTTTTTGGCTGCATAACAAATTAAACCTTGGGGCAATAATTGACACTGCTGACCGTAATGCCTGTTCAGTGTTTGCTCATTGTTGCATTGTGCAATAACTGATTGCTGCGATTGTGGGATTTTTGAAAACTTTTTCTAGCAACTCTGCACTTGCTATTGCTGGCCCACACCGAAACTATACGACACGCACACATACAGTGGCTCCCAAAAGTGTTCGTAAACTTACTTATTTCAATGAAATAGGGATCTATCCATTAATTAAAATGAATATTTCAGAATAGGTATTTAATAAAAAAGATCTATAATCTATTCTTAACAAAACTACATGAAATATTTTGAAAACATAGTAAAACTTTATTTTTAAGAAACCAGTAATCAATAAGTAACAAAAGCTTTATCTCACAAAAGTCATCGTACACTGAAGTATTTTCGGAAAATTCATAATTAAAATTATCATCTGGCGCGTTATTTTTATTTTTGAATTGTAGTGGCATTTAAAATATCGTTTCGCTTTAATTTTTGTTTGCCTACTCCGTAAAATTCTATTTATTATTTAAAAATGGCTCGTAGTTGTAAAGAAACAACAAACAGCATTCGAAAATTCATTATTTTTCATCATAGTAGTGGTCAATCAGTTCGAAATATTGCTAATTACTTAATTCATCCCACTCTACTGTGCAGTATGTGAAAAAACGCTTTAAAGAAGAAAATTGGATCGAAAACAAGGTAAGAAAAGGCCGTCCGGCAAAGTTAACAAAACGCGATCAGAGATTTATAATTAGAAAATTTGTGAAATATTCACGTTTGAGTGCTGTAAAAGTTTCTGCAGAATTCAATGAAACATTTTCTACTTCAATTTTACATGAAATTTTTTCACGAGTTCTCAGAACAGTTGGATTACATGGGCGTTCTGCCCATAGAAAATTTTTTGTGAGTGAGAAAAACAGAAAGTTTAGGCTTCCCTTCGCACTATCAATGATAAATAAGCCCCAAACCTATTGGAATAATGTCTTATTTGCCGATGAACATTTTTGGTGCTGATGGGCGTATAATTGTATAGAGAAGAAAAAAATGAGGAACTTAATCCCAAGAACTTAGTAAGAACAGTTAAGCATACCGGTAAAGGTATCCTTTTGTGAGGATGCATGTCAGCATCAAGTCTATGAAATTTGGTATTTATTGATGGCACAATGAATTATGCTGTTTTTATAAATATTTTAAGAGACAATTTAAAATTATCAGCTCAAAATTTGGGTATTGGAAACAACTTTGTTTTTTATCAAGATAACGATCCTAAGCACACGGCTCTCAACGTTCGCATCTGGTGTCTCCATAATTGTCTACACGTTTTGAAAACACCACCTCAATCGCCAGATTTAAACCGAATAGAACATATTTGGAGAGAACTGGAGGTTGGAGTATGAAAACACGACATTCACACGAAAAGCGAACTAAAAACTATTATGATGGAAGAATGGATGAACATTGATGCAAAAATTACAAAAGAACTAAAGCAATCTATTCCCAGACGTTTAAAATCTGTTGTGGATGATAAAGGATATCCTACTAAATATTAATTTAACGAAAAATTAGAATATTTACTAATATGTAGAGATTTTTTGCAAGTGTACGATGACTTTTGTGAGATAAAGTTTTTGTTACTTTTGCATTATTGGTTTCTTAAAAATAAAGTTTTACTATGTTTTCAAAATATTTCATGTAGTTTTGTTAAGAATAGATTATAGATCTTATTATTAAATACCCATTCTGAAATATTCATTTTAATCAATGGATAGACCCCTATTTCATTGAAAATCGTAAGTGTGCGAACACTTTTGGGAGCCACTGTAGATGCCGCTCTCCGATTTCATTATAAAGTTATTTATTTATAAATTAATACTGACGATTAGTTTTATCCCGCTATGGTTTAATTTGAATATGTTAAATCATAGACGTTTTATCGAGGTTTGCATAAAATATAAGAAATATATTTTCAGTATATTCGAAGAAATTAAATAAAATACATGTCTTACATACTCACAGCGGGCGACAAGTATTAAATTCTTGTTTCAGAAATAAATTTTCGCGACCCCAAAATTTCGTTTTCCGACCCCTTTTGGGGTCGCGACCCACAGTTTAAGAATAGGAAGATGGGTATCAAACAGGATGATAAGTATATCTTTTTTTTCTATGTGCATCAAGAAAATACTACGCATTCCAATAAAAGTCTTCTCTGACGTCAACCTCCGCAGACGCAAATGTTTATTTCGACACATCAAAATAGGTAATTTTCTGCCTGTCTCATCTTCAGGTCTCAAATTAACCCATTAATGCCGACTTCGTTTTCTTTAACCATTTTTGTTAATTCTCTCATATTTGTATGTTTTAAGTCTATTAATCTGTATTATACTAAAATTATATTTTTAGTTGTATTTTATGTTTTTTTACTGGTACGTTTTCGTACCAATCGGCATATGTGTGTAGTACACATCGAGAATAAAAGCTAATATTAAATTTATTTATTAACGAAAATAATAACAAAATCGGGAATACCACAATTAAATTAAAAGCATGTAAGATGATTTTCTGACAGAATAAGGCAATATAATGTCTATTGAGTGTAATCATGATAGTTTTTATGGCACTGAGGATGCAGTGGCACATTACACTTTTCGCACTTGTAGCTGCTTCATCCGGAACAGTTCTTGCAACTGGCATGTTCTTGATTTGATCTGATCCACCAGTGACTATTCTTGTCAAATCTTATTTGTGAGGCCGCTTTATGCCTAAATGAAATTGGCTTACCTGGCCCTCTAGGCAATGTTCCATAAGTGCCTAACAGTTCCTGTGCGCATTGTCGTACGAACTCAAGAAGTGGGATTTTGTCAGTATCATTTAAATCCATTTATAACACTGGCACTAAGTACAAACGAAAACAATGGTCACCACCAGTTTTTATAACGAAATTTTTGACACAACTTTATCACGATAATTGAACGATAATTTGCCACAGCTTGATCAACAAGGTCGACACCACCCATATGCTTATTATAAATGTTTAGCTGTTGTGGCATGGAAACATTAATTTTCTTTTTTTCTGCGGCACTCCATCGAGTAGTATATGCAATAGGTTTTGTAGAAACTTTGTTACTTGCAAAAGTAACAACTTTATTGTCATTTTATTTGACGATACTGATATCTTCATGACATATATATATATATATTCATATGTCCCCCTTGCCGACTTTTTCAAGATTTCTTTGGATGATAAAGGAGCATTTTTCAGCCTGTTTTCTCTCAATGTCCCAGTTCCTGCTATGCCGGTTGGTACGGTTTCGTACCAACGATATATAAATTTTTATATTTTATAATACAAAGAAAAACATGACTTTCGAGTGGCATGAATTTATAAAATACACTTTTATAACAGTGATTAATAGTCAATATATAATTTTGAGATAAATCCAAAACTCTAAACTTACTATTTTCTATGTGATGTCAGAGGCATCTCGTTTCACGACGCTTTAACCTGAGCATAACGTAAAATAGCAGCAAGAACTTGAGAGCAAATGGTGGAAAATGTATTTTTCCCGCTATCAGTGAACTATTCTTGAAGCACATGAACTATATTGGACTACTAGACACATTTAGTGCAGAGAAAAATGACTATTCTTAAGCTGGTATGTTTTCGTACCAATAGGCATTAATGGGTTAAGCCAGATGTTCACTGTAAGTTTACGTAATAAACAAAATATACTCAAATTATATACAACAGCACCGGCTTGTTATCTAGCCTAACAAAGAACTAGATTATTGAACTCGGTAACCCTGAAAACACATTTTCGCCCCCTCCTCAACTGAAAATTGAATTTGAACCCCAACGTCACCAGTGCACACCCGGAGTGAAGAAATAGAAGTTTAGGAGAGTAACTAAGCAAATAGATAAACTAATTTATTACTCCAAAGACGAAACAATACAAAGTGAAACAATACAAAAACGATAAGTGCTCTAACGACCGATTTATTCGCTTCGGTGTTAGTATAAAAATTAGGGTTTGTAACAGTAAAACGCGCACCCTCTTACAAATACTTGTTTACGCTTTTTAGAGCTAAAATCTAACACTGCAAACAAACAAAAATATATTGTTTTTGCAACATAAAGAAAAGTGTAATATCCATTCCCCGGTCGACTTCCTGCTTCAACAAAAATGTAATTAAATCTGATCATCAAGGAACCATTTTCAAAAATGAAATTAAAACATAAAATGAAACTTATCTTAATATTCTAGTCCATGAACTGCCTTTCATTAGCTACAGGCGTTCCAAGTCGATAAAGGAACGTGCGTTGAACCTTCTGAGTGCTCCCGATTTAGTTCTTCGGGCATCCGCGGGGATGATTGCAGCGTTTCTTACTGAACAGTCCACCTTCTGTATCCAGAACGGTACTGTATCATCCGCCTTTACAGTTGAAGATCATGGTACTTCCAGGGTAGGAGAACGCTGCAGGGAAGTGTCTATTGTATGAGAGACGTCCCCAGTTTTGTACGGCTGTTACTCCCCTATAGTACGGTCAATGCGTTGATTTTGCTTATTCCGGTCTCCTTCAGCATGTTTTCCTTGAATTCTTGGTATTTTCGTTGAGTCATCTGGTTCAATATGTTGTCAACAGTAGGCGATGGAGTGTTGAAAATCAGAGTGCGTTGCTAGAATATCTTCAACTTTTCTACTCTAAAAGGAGTCATGTCTACCGGAATATATTTGTATGATGTCTACATTCGATTATTCTATTAAGACTCATATTCCGCTTTGGAAGACTGTAGTTTCACATGGATGTTATTCTACAGAGATCTTCGATTTTGGGTAAATCTCGCCCTTTGGGTTCTGAAGAGGAATAGTTTACAATATATTTATTCATAATCTGAGAATTGAAATCTTTCCTTTCGTGATCAGAAGTTTCCTTTTAGCCATCTTTATAAGTGGTCTACAGACAGACTCCGAGATTAAGGGGATTCACGACTCTTAAGTCGTGGAAATAAGACATATTTTCATACTTTTTGACTCATTGTAACTATTTCAATTTACTCCCAATTTTTCCAAATTTTATGTATATGCTGAATTGATATATTTATTTAAATAAACAAATTTTCAACTGAAAAAATTATTTTAAATATTTATTTATATTTTATTTTTCAATTTTATATATTTTTTAAATATTTTTAAAAAAAATATTTTTCAAATGCTTTACAAATACCTTGTTTTTAAGCATTTTTATTGTATACTGGCTTGCGTTCAGAACTATGAAATTAATTTTACACTTAAATGTATAATTTCTGCTTTTTATTTAAAATAAATAATTCAAAATACAATTGAACATAAAAAATTCGACATTATAATTTAAAAAATCTTTTTTTTTTAAACTGCTCAAAATATACTTAAAATTTCCTTAAATTTTCGCATTAATTCACCCCTGAAAAAAATAACAAAATCTGCAGTGAATAATTCTAGTTCAGACGCAATAAATTAACATGATTATGCAGTGATAAAAATTTCATGGAATTATGTTTCATAGTTTTTCAGATATCAGTTGCTGAATATGCAAAATTACATTTTGGAAAAAAATGAGTTTAAAATTTTTCTTACCATAAACTTGATCAGTAATTAAATATTTAGAATATCAATATCGCCGGAACTAAGCTGAATATTTTCATGCAGTTTTCTTTATTTTGTTCAGAAATGATCAGGCTTACACACACACACACACACACACATATATATATATATATATATATATATATATATATATATATATATATATATATATATATATATATATATATATATATATATATATAATCGAATGTTTTAAAGATTTAATGGTAGTGAGTCCCCTTAATGAAGTTATTTTCATCTTCAAATGAGACGTTCTACTTCGCACATAAAATATGAATATTAAACTTACTGCGTTACTTAAAAGTAACATTACTTTATTACTTTATTAGATTAATTTTCTCTAATAAAGTATTAGAGCTCTATTAGAGCATTACTTTATTGGTTGTAATGTTACTTAAAAGTAACATTGCCTCAGTTTTTCCAGTGGTTTAGTGTGCCACGATACAGTGATATTCTCTTATTACATCGTCCCAATTCTTCTAAGAATTCTGAACTGATCATTCTGACACTGCTAGCGATTCGTAACTGTCTCAACATGCTTTATGGCCAGTCGCGTGCACATTTGCTCAAAGAGAGAAATAGATTTCCATTATCAGATAATTTTATTGGTGCTTTGTAAAAGTAAACAATGGGGACTAATCGATGCGTTATCTGCACACGCGAATCAATGGTACTGATTGTATCATTTCAGAAAAATTTTCGGGAGTTACAAATTCGAAGTCTAATTTAATTCTGCAGCTTATCGGTATGGGCCTAAAAATTCGATGCTGTCAATTTCATTGCGTTACGTATCCACGACTACTGAATGGAAACCTTCAAGTACACGATTAGTACAATACTAAATCTGGCAAATATGACACGACGGGATTTAAGTCTTAACACGTTTTTTTAACGACATGAGATTGGGATCAATGTATAAGATATCTTCCCCGTATTAGGTAGTATTCAACGCTCGTCTGCAGTTTCACAATTTCCAATTCTCGACTATATTATCGCCTAGTTTTCTATATGTACTTCATTTAGAAGAAAATCTCGTATGAACGTTTAAGGTCGAATTTCAACACCTGAGTGAATTTTAGTAAGAGGTAAGAAGACCACTGGTTTGGGAAATTTCGAATTAGCTAATTCTGATATTCGACGTTGCCGTGTAAAGTGTTCAGTGCCTGGATTGTCTAGAGAAATAAATTGTTGAACAATAGTTGTTGAACAATATTCGCAAACATACTAATGTGAGGTTTCACGCAAGGCCAGTGCCGAATATAATCGATTAGAATTAATACGAATAAAAACTTTCAACACCTGCTTACTTTTGCACCACTTGAAAGGTAATTTTAAATCAGAAACAACAAGGCAATTTACTTGTTTTAACACTGTTTTCCCCACTTTACCCAGAAATTCTGAATATTCCAAATGAGATGTAGATGTGTCTTTTAAGCCTAGAAAATATTTGTTGTAATCTAAATAAACACACTCGTTTTCCTGTTGTTTTAAATGTTCACGGGAAACATTGCAAGGTAGATGCATATGGAAGGCCGAAGGAAATGCGAGACGTGAAAGTTTCTTGCTTCGCATTGAAGGTCGTCTTGCAAATATCGAATCACGGTATTTGATTTGAAACTTCTGTATGTAATTCTAGAGTCGTTATATATTTTGTCGAATAATGATTACGCAATATATTTTCAGTCATTCACGAAAATGGAGCCTTTAATTCCGATATTCTCTAACGAATCATGATAAATCAAGTCAAAGCAATAATCTTTTCTACTAGGGGAGGTACTCGGAATGCTACTTGACAAACATGAGATACAATACACACACACACACACAATATACATACAATGGAAAAACATTGCAGTTTAATCAGCCTGAACACTTGTTTCTATTTGCCATAAATTCCTCTTATGTTTTCTAAAAATATATCAATATTGTCTTGTCGTTTAACCCTCCGTCGGGCGCAACTAATCTGTGAGATAAAGTCAAGAGTTTTTTCGCACCAGTCAGCGAGATCGGAGTGGTGTGAGTGTCCTAGTAGCTTCCTGTCTCTCCCTCAACTTACAGAAGTTCGTCTTCGGTTTTTCTCCAGTACTTCGCTGAGTGTCGTGAGTGATGTATTAATCTCTCAGATGAATTGCATCCGATCGTGTATTTTTGACTTTCGAATTTTCACAATTTTTTGTTTATATTTCTTTTTTTATACCTAAAATAGCATGTGTAACATGTTCTATCCCTAACTTATAATGTAGCAAGAAATGTACGCTACTTATAATGTAGCAAGAAATGTACGAACAATGGTGGTTTTCTTTGCATTGCTAAATATAGCAGGTATTAATGCAGAAGTGATATATATGTTCAATAACAATCCCGATTCAAACTCCAGCAGAAGGTGTGGTTTTTTGAAAGTTCTATGCAACGATTTGTGTTTGGAACAACTCCAAAGGAGGAGCATTGAAACAAGGGGAATGCCTGTTTAACTACAAAACGAACTACAGGAGTTCCAGCCTACCTCACAACATCAGGAGGTGTCTGAATCTGCATGCCACGACAGACAGAGGAAGAGGTGTCTCAAATGTCGTCAAATGAAAAAAGTTCGCTATTCAAAATATAAATGTCTGAAATGTAATGGAGTATTTTGTTTGCGGCATGCCAAGATGATATGTGAAAAATGTTATCATTCAGCTTTTACAGTGCCTCAACTTGGCTCATGAATAACTTTTAATTTATTTTTTATTTTTTTTATTTTTATGATTATGTGGACTTGTTTTATGAAGTTAAAGAGAATTTTGAGTTATTTTTTTGAGAAAAAATAAATTAGAACAATTTGATCATTTGTTCAAATTTGTAAATGAAAACTGCAAAGCAATATCAGAATGTTATCTGAAAGCATAAATATACGCAAATATAAGTGAAAAGTTCAGTTTGATACGTTTTTCTCTACTTACACTCAAAAATTGCATTAATTGCATACATTAATCTGTCAGATGAATTGCTCCCGATCGTGTTAGGATTTACATTGCACCCGACGGAGGGTTAAAGGAGTGTATTACAATATTTGTTAAGCCTAATTTGTCATCAATTATATAAGGAACATATTTTTATAAACATAGTAAAATCATTGTTCTGAAAGGAAAGACATGACCCCTCTAAATTAAAACCTAGTTTAAATTAAAACCTAGTCCCCCCCCCCTAGTCGGATTGGCTTGAATTACTCTGACATTTCTTGGATGTCTAGTTCATTTAAGCATTAAAAAATTTAGTTACCAATAGTGGGTGTATTAACTTGAGGCACAACTCCAAGGAGGCGAGTTGCTGAATTTAAACGCTAATAACTTTTAACAGTTACCGCCATTCGCATTTCCGAGATGTATGTCAGATTTAGGACTTTTTAAAACAAAGCTGTTCTGAAAGCTTCATGCGACATAAGTGTCATTTCGTATCGCGTCTTCAGCTCTACATCGAGTGAAATACCTGTAATTTGCACAATATCAGAAAAAAGTTATTTTATTTTTGACAATGTTAACGTTTACTTGTTTTGTACAATCACAATGTCCACTGGCATTTTTTGTGCCTTTGACCTACATGTAAAATATGACCATCGGAGAAACTCACCATGCTGTTGGTATCGCTGGGTGCTTAACCGATTTCGTGGTGGCCCACCAGACTTGCTTGAGTACGTTCATTGGTAATATTTTTGCTCAATCAGGAATAAATACTACACATCCTCATTTCGTCTCCTGGCATTCGGCTCAGATCCTGTTGGTTCGAGTCTCACTGTTGGCATGGATGTTTGTAGCCATTCGAAATTGGCTTTAAACTGTAGGTCCCGGTCTAATTAGCCCTCGTGTAGATAAATTGTAGCTATCCAAACGAAATCAAACGAAATCAGACCAAACTTCATTTCGCCCAGCGTGGTACCGGTCACAAGAGGAATTTTTTTTTTTTTTTTAATCGAAGTAGAGATTGTAGCTCATACCAATATACGCTGTGTTTCGAGGTTTGAAAAATGGAGATATAAACTAAAAGGTAAATACTCACCGAGAAAAATAAAAATCCCTAAAATGCTTCAGTTAAAAATTTTTAAGAGAACGTATAATATTAACCCTCAATGTTCATTTATAATGGCTTATTTATGGCATGTTTTGCATTCCAGAGATTTTAAAGGCTTTCCATTAAGACCGTAGCAATATGTTCCAGCAACCTAATGTTCCAATTAACTTATCTTCTCGTTTCTAACTAAGTGCATCGCTGTATAAGCAACTAAAATGATTTCGTCGGACTCATCACTCAACTTCAACTGCCCTGCTTTCCCTCCTTTTTCTGTTCAGATTTACTTTAAGACTGAATGAGGCACGGACTCCATACCATCTATTAGAACTGATACGCAGACAGTCTCCTGGTTCCCAATTTGACTCGAAAAGTTCAAATCTTAAAGTTGAGGAAATTAACGTAATAATGAAGTTAAGGAGTAAAAAGGCAGCTACTGGATTTTGAAGACTGCAAAAGATTAGAATACTAGAAATGCTGCAAGAAATCATTGGTAATGACGGCAAATAAATTTTGAAATGCAATTTTGATAGAGAAGTTTAAATCTGTGGGCAATATAAAGCACGTATGCTTCATCCGTTAAAAATTCAGAATATCCCAGAAATGAGCAAGTTAGTATCGATATAAAGGTCTGAAACGAGTTGGATTTGATACGTACGTACGTATTCAAGTATGTATGTATGTACGTACGTATGTAAATATATTTGCGTGTACGTATGTACATATGATGTATGTATGTATGTACGTTCATATGTTTGTATGTATATATCGCACCCTCAGAAGACAAGTGACACAAGTCAAAAAGTAGCAATTTTGAGGCTATGTCATTAAAAAATATGTATGAAGTGCCCCATCGTGCCCGAGAAGCGACACATCTCTATCTCGCAATTTCTCCACCTGAGGGCAGTTGTATCATTTATATTTTAATGCCAGTTCAAGCTGTATAGTATTCTGTAAGATAATTTTTCTGAAATGCTGCATTTTTTAGAGTTGCGTCACTTTTCTTGTCGGGGGACGACATGTATGTAAGTATGTATGTACACTATCTGGCCAAAAGTATTCGGACACCCCCCTAAAAAAAGTGGATCTTGCAGGTGACGTAGTTTGATGCGTAACCGAAAGCTACAAAAGTGTGGGTAGTGGTTTGTCAGGTCATATTTATGCGTTTGTGAGACTATGAGTAAGTCAAAGGAGCTTAGTGACTTTGATCGCGGCATTATAGTAGGCTGTCACCTTTGTGGGAAATCAGTTCCTGAAATTTCGGACATTCTACAGAAGCCAAAATCCACTGTGCGTGAGGAAATTGTGAAGCGTCGAGGCAGTGAAACTGCAGAAAAACGAAGTGGCAGGCCGAAAATAAAGTAGTGAACGAAGCCGTAGAACTCTGAAAAGGGTAGTGAAACAAAATGGTAAGTCCTCGTTGATTGAAATCACTCAGGAGTTATAGTCATAAGGCGTTATAGCTAGCAGCAGGACTGTTCGTTAAGAGTTTAAAAACCTGGGATTACGTGGTCGTGCAGCCGCTCACAAGCCGAACATCACTCCCCAAAATGCGAAGCGTCGATTGCAATGGTGTAAAGCTCACCGTCATTGGACTGTGGACATGTGGAAAATGTTCCTTGGAGTGGTGAATCTCACTTTACAATCTGGTAGTCCGATGGACGCGTCTGGGTTTGTCAGATGCGCTTCTTACGTGACTGCATTGTTCCGAATGTTAAGTTTGGTGGTGGCAGCATCATGGTGTGGAGGTGTTTTTCAAGGTTTGGCATGGGTTCCTTAGTTCTTTTGGCTGGAAACATTAACTCTGAAATGTGGACGTTCTGGATAATGCTGCTCTCCCAACTCTATGGCAACATTTCGGGGAAGGTTCATTTCTCTTCCAGCAGGATAACTGCTCCATTCCCACATCGAGACTTGAGCAGGCATGGTTTGACGAAATGGGTGTTCAAAAACTGGACTGGTCTTCTCAGAGCCCCGATCTAAATTCCATTGAACTCTTTTGGGACGAATTAGAACGCAGATTACGTAGCCAGCCAAATCGACCATCCTCACTGCTAGCACTCACTTCACCTGTGATGGACGCCGGGTTGTTATTTCCTATGGACACCTATCAAAAACTGGTGGAAAGTCTCCGTAGACGTGTGCAAGCTGTCATCGATTCAAAAGGCGAACCAACTTTAAATTAATATATGCCTCAGGACTCTTCAAGTCCGTACCACTGGGCGTCCGGATACTTCTGGCCAGATAGTGTATGTATGTACGTGTGTATGTATGTGCGTGCGTACTTATGTATGTATGTATATACGTACTTATGCATGTATGTATGTATGTACGTACGTATGTATATATATATACATCCATCCTACTCCGAGCGAAACTTGTAAGATCTGGTACTATGAGTATATATTCAATTACCTATCATGTTTAGTTTCAGAATATTCCAAATTGAGCCTTTTGTGTGTGTTTAGATATACCAGATGATCTATTCATTATAAATTTGAAATTAAGAAAACATAAAATGCAGTAGTAAAATTTAAGAGTGGATATTTTTTTTTCAGTTTACACTACCATATCTAACACTTTTCAAAAATTTCTTTAAAATATCTGGCTGCTTATCATTAATTGCAAAATGTACCCCATTTCATATTTTATCTTGGAGTTGAAATAGCAGTATTTCGGCTAGTTAGAGAAAATTCAATATTAAAAGTAGCAAAAATTAATTTCCTAAACTTGAGACAGGAAATATTATATAAAAAATTTGACGTGCCTTATTTTATGCGTGGAATGAATTCTAAACCAAAATTTGAGTTTTTGCAAAACTTTGACAAATTTTTATAAACCTGTTCTGAAACTGAAAATTTGGAAACCTATGAAATTTTTATCAATGTATTAAATTGTTCCTTAATTTCAAGTATGTTTTTGGTTTCTAGGTATTTTCAGGATTCAATTTACTTTTTGGAGGAAAGCTCTTTTGCCGAATTTTATGACAAGTGTTTCATCTGTTAGTCTGTTATTTGATTATATGCATTGTAGGTAAAACACTGGATGTAGGAGAAAGTATTTCAGAAGCATAAATATAATTTTACAGTCTATATTACTGTTTCATTTATGGTTTCATAAAAATAGTAACAGTTATATTTATATAATACATGCTCGTCTAACTAATAATTAAATGCATCAAATATTAATGTGTTTATTACAGTATAGCATATTAAGTTTGAAGCTGGGGTTTAAAAGGAAAATTGTTACCAAAAGGCGAAAATTATATATTGAAATCTTGGGAATGTTTGGATAGATATGTTTGTATTGATCGACCAAAAATATTTGAAAATTCATTTCCTTCCTTATTATAAATTATCACAATAATTTGCGATGCTACTGAACTTCACCCATCAAACATCTGGTATCATATACTGAATTCGAGATATGAAGCCCATCCTAAATTACTGCATTCACACACATCGTTGCTAATGCTTTTGATGTCAATTTCCGCTTAGATATGCCAAATCAGTTACGATTCCATCTGTACATTATATCTGGATTCGATAATAAACCAGAAATATCGGAATTTGTCAGTGTAATTTCATCTCATCTTGTTAATCAATAATGGAGACACTAAAATAGGTTGATGAAGTTATGGAGAATTTTATTGGATAACGTCTCAAAATATATGTATGAATAGTAGAAATATTTGAAACTGAAAATGTGCATAAATGAGGCATATTTATGTATAGCTTCAAAAGTTCTGTTAACAAAATGATATTAATGGGAACACTACATACTTTGAATAATCGATGCAAATAATGTATATATATATATATATATATATATATATATATATATATATATATATATATATATATATCGAAGACTAATCACTGCCATGTTTACTTTAAAAAATCATATAGTCGTTGACGTGTTTGAAGAACTTATGTTTTTTTTAATACTGTAATCCTTTATTCTTTTGAGGATTTATTGGAAATTAGTGGAAATTGAAATCATTATTAAAAAATCACATTAATAGGAAAACTGTTTATAAACTACGTTTTTGTTCTCGAATTCACTAAATTAAAATATTATTATAGTTTGGTATTTGAAATGACCCGAGTTCCAATTTTGTTAAGCTTTCCGTTAATTTGCTGCAAATAAAAGAGTAAAACTCTATTTCAGTCGAAAAAAAAGCCTAAAAATTACTTAATCGTTATACTGAGACAAAAATAAATTTTTAAAGTTCTGTTTGGTTAAAATAAAATGTTTTGGAACTGCAAAAGTATTGGTGAAAATTAAAAGAATATTTCAAACATTTGAAAAATTCAAGTCCTATTATCAGTGCTTATTACTTTTGGTTCTCTTTGTGTATAAAATGAAAGGATGTGATTTTGAAATTTCTTGGAGTTTTAAATAATATGCATTTTAAATATAAAATGCCGTTTAATGTTATTTCGCATAAGGTTTCATATTTCCAGTTCACTGAATTGTTAGGAATAATATTATGTAATAAGCTAATAAAAGCAGAAATAAATATGAGTAAATAAAAAATATTACGAAAGACTTTAATCTTTAAATTATCTTATAGTATTTTGCAATAATAAGTAACAATGATTCTGTATATAATGAAATGACTTTTGCATAACATAGACGGAGAGCTCACAAAAATTAATTGAGTTGTCCAGATGAGAGGCTTGTACATTTAATGGCGACATCGGGTCTGACATTAAAGTAGACGGTTTTGTGGTGATGATTTATGAGGTGGCATAAAGAGCAAAGTCGTAAATTTGTTCGATGGAAAAATCGCCAAATAGTGGTTCCGCTAAATTTATAGGAGCCAGCAGTGGGATGACTTCGTGGAACTCCAGAAATATGATGCAATCGAAATAATAAAACAATTAAACATCGAGGTGGAAGATCGTACGTTCTCCCCCCCCCCCCCCCCATAATTTTATATTGAGGAGGAATAAACATTTAGCGGGCGAGCCCGTGTACAAAGTGCAATATTTTCGTAATTTTGAATGGTTTGTTTTTACATTTAAGGTTTGAATGTTCTAAGAAGTTTCTGTTTATAGCTACACCCTTTCTAATACAGGTCTGATTTTCTGACCCTTGTATTCCTTTCCATTCATTATTAGTCGTGATTTGACCGTGGTATTCCAGCGATTATACTGGATTACAATACGAAAAAAGGAGGGGTTGATGTATTGAAAAGAAAAGATACAACCTTTGTGCTCGAGGAATAAACAGGAAAACCAACGTAAATAAAGCACAAATAGCAATAATATGCAATTATTTTGCACACGGTCGTTTCGAAGCTACAAAGGAGCTTCTTCATCAGTGCAACGAACCTAATGGCAGCTCAAAAAGCCGAAGACTAAGCTGATGATGTAGGTTGATGTAGTCGATCAAATTTGTAGCTATTACACGGTATTCTGCATATAACGAAGATGGACAATCTCAATGTTTTTTAGGTTTTTGGACATAACAGGACTCAATTCACAAGTTGTCCTTAGATTCAATAAACCAAACAGTTTTGAAATAAGGCGATTGTATCATAAAATGCAGAATTATTATTTTCAATTTGAAATATGAAAGTTTATTTCAAAAGGTATAATCAAGGTTAAAAGAGACGTTGCACTTTGTGCCACGCGCGCCAATTGGTATTCCAAAAATTGGCGTGCAAGCTGAAGGATTAAACATGCTAAAAATACCAATGTAGTTAATAAAGGTTAGGTGTTACATGGGTTTAGATGTATGCCAAGAATTTGAGGAGTTGGCGAAATAAAGAAGATGTACGAAATGAAAAGAACAAGACATTACTTCTGATTTCTTGAAAAGTCACAAGTTTTAGACTTTCATGAAAGATGGAAAGCTCCTGTGTTTATTTTTGTCTTTATAAATAGCAGCCATTGAAAGAATAAATGTATTTAATCCTCTCTCCACTGTTTGGAGTGTGACAATTCTTGCTGAATTCCCTCACTCTTAAAGGATATCTACTAATATCGGAAGCCGAAGGTTATATGGAATAATACTTTAACATGATTTTAGTATCCAACCAGCAGCTTTCCAGATGTTCAAAGTTAATAAATGAGTCTTCAAAGGATATCCACGTCTTTTAACAGCCGTTGCAGGTATCTAATGTTTTCTCATAAGTTTTCAACCAATTCACAAAGTCGGTGGGACGCTTTAGGGACGTCTGATTTTTAACCCTTCAGCGGGCGGGCCAATTTTTGGAACACCAGCAGGCTCGCGTTGCACAAAGGGCAACGTCTCTTTCAATCTTGATTATTCCTTTTGTAATAAACTTTTTTTCAAATTGAAAATAATAATTCTGAATTTTATGACAAGATATAAAATGTTTATAATATTGGGATATATTTGTTATTAAAGCCCAAAGAATGCAGATACAATCACCTTATTTCAAAACTGTCTGGTTTAATGCATCTAAGGACAACTTGCGAATCGATTCCTATTATGTCCAAAAACCTAAAAAAACAATGAGATTGTCATCTTCGTGGCATGCGGGATACCGTGTAATAGCTGTACATTTTATCGACTTCATCAACCACTTCTTTTGTCGTATTGTAATCCAGTATAATCACTGGAATACCACTGTAAAATCACGACTAACAATGAATGGAAAGGAATACAAAGGGCCGGAAAATCAAACCTGCATTAGAAAGGTTGTAGCTATAAATAGAATCTGCTTAGAACATTCTAACCTTACATGTAAAAACAAACCATTCAAAATTACGAAACTGTTCCACTTTGTACAATGGCGTGCCTGCTGAAGGGTTAAATAAGACGTCAACAAGTTTCCGATTTCTTGAGAGACTTTTTAAGGATCCAACGATTTCAAATAGAACTTCAGCTGACTTTCGAATTTGCTAACAGGCTTTGGCAGGTATTCTCTGCAGATTCGCATATTATCCCAAATGAAAATTTATCCGGAAAGTACAACAAGGATTTCCCTTCATTTTGGGAAAATATTCGGATGTGGCAACGAAATCCATATTCAAGATCATGCCGTTTATAACACCCTCAACAAAAGTGTATTTTTTATGGTTGATTTTGTCTAAAATAAGTATTAGTTATGCTTGTAATATATGATACATTATAGAATACATATTTGGTTTTGAATGAAATGAGAATCAATTTATAATGGAGCGGCTCACTTGCCAAATTGGTTAAGTCCATAAAACAAAATGTGAAGAAAAGGAATAAAAAAATATAAATTTATTTTTAAAATACTTCTGAACATATAAATACAAATAAACATAATATAATGTAAAATTGAAGATATAGCTTTTATCTCAGGACATATAAAATCTATAACATTGAATATCCTTGGAGAAATCGTCATTATTACTACAATTTTTTCGTGACTAAGGTATTTAACCGATTTGTCAAGTAATTAACAGTAATAGCATACAATTCAGTCTTCAAATTTATTTTTTACTACAAAAACAAATAAAATTAAAACTTGTCTTTGATAATTCACAAGCTATTATTTATGCAGCAGTTAAAATATAACTGACGAATTTATTTTACATTTTTGTGATTAAAAAGTACTAAATTATTTACCGTTATCATCAAGTACTCGTTTCTGAATTTGAATTGCATTATTGCAATGATTTACATTAGATTAACATCTTTTAACTTCATTGGCTTCTGGAGAATTTACTTTTTATTGGATGACCAAAACAATTTTTGTCATTCAATAGTGTTAATCCTTATTATTTGGGAAATGTATCATAAATGTATAAAGTTAGGTATCAATGAAGCGCTTTGACAATAAAATTTAAAAAATTTCGAAAATTGGACTAGCCGATTTGGCTTGTGAGTTGCTCAATTCTAACTGACGAAATCAAAAAAGTACACACACACACATATATATATATATATATGTGTGTGTGTATGTGTGTGTGATAATACCTTATCTTGCCCTGTACAATCCACCCCGACTATATATCATCCAACCACTGTGATCTGTATTAGCGGATAGAGATAGGTATCGTTATCCACCACATCATCTCTACAGGAACTTTCATGATTTTCCCCCGAATAATGGTGTAATATTTTCTAAACCACTATTCATGACTTGTATAATTCGATTCCAATATGAATCAGGTGGTATTACATGACAAAGGTGATTCTGCGCCATATTATTAAAGGTTTTCATGATGCTTCTTAGTGTTTCCAATATTTTGATAACCACCTGTATGTTTATATATATATATATATATATATATATATATATACAAGAAAAATAATTATGTATTCTTAATTTTGACTACACAGCATTGGACTAATAACTAAAATTCGATTCCAAGGTAAATCAGGTGGTATTTCATGAAAAGGTGATTCTGCGCCATATTATTAAAGGTTTTCATGATGTTTCTTAGTGTTTCCAATATTTTGATAACCACCTGTATGTATATATATATATATATATATATATATATATATATATAAATATATACAAGAAAAATAATTATGTATTCTTAATTTTGACTACACAGCATTGGACTAATAACTAAAATTCCTCACAAAAAATATTATTCAACTTCTCAACCACACAACAGATTTATGTTTCTATTGATTTATTTTACCAGTTCAACAAAGAAATAATCTACAGTTACTTAAAATCATTTGTTTCTTGTTGACAAAAATTTCAAATACACATTCTTTTTCGAATCGTTTAGAAAGTGTTTCTTGGGAACGAATTAGAAAATTGCATTAAACTCCCATACATCCGAATTGATAAATAAACATTTTCTACTCATTCAAATAATATCGGCACTCTAAAATGCCTGAACTAATCTTCTAATGGAAGACATCGGAGACTTTTTTATGAACGTTCACTTCATTACAGCCGAGGTGTTTGAAAGAGAACATTTTATATACCTTTAACAAAGAAAGAGGCCTTTCCTATCCTTTTATATTTCCCCGTTCAGGAAAGCGCTTAGTGGTAACCTGCTTATTAAGGAATCTTCCTTATAAATGCACATTGGCGAAATTAAATTTTAAAATGCCCCGAACTTCCATTTTAAATTAGAACTCTATTTGCATTTGTTCACCAGAGGTAATTACCAGATTTTCTTATTACATAAAATTTCAAATTATACATTTTTTTATGATTGAAAGTTATGTTAAAAAATATTAGCATGTTACTGATTGTGAATAAATTAACAGTCTGAGAATGTATAATTATATTTGTGGTAATGATATTATTAATGAAACAGTTTTGTTCTTGTTGTTTCTAACGCCTCCTGGCTGAAAGATATGTAAAAATCTATTAACATGTTACTGAGTGTGAATAGATTAATAGTCTGAGAATGTATAATTATATTTCTAGTAATGATATTATTAATGAAACAGCTATGTTCTTGTTGTTTCTAATGCCTCCTGACTGAAAAATATGTAAAAATATATTAATATGTTACTGACTGTGAATAGATGAACAGTCTGAGAATGTATAATTATATTTGAAGTAATGATGTCATTAATTAGACAGTTATGTTCTTGTTGTATCTAACGCCTTGTAAAGAGTCGGAATGTGAAAACAACAGAAACCTAAATTGTTAAGGGGCCACCCAGCTTGCGTGGACAAGCAAATTTACAGTCCCGACATTTTTATAACGCCAGATTTACGGTACCATAAAAAACGGAGAAATTAAGTTGTCAACGGCCGTATATCTGAGGTCGGAGGTCGAGCAGGTGGGGCCGTCTGATGGGAAGTTTTACCAGACATAATCGGCGCCAGAACTTAGGCAATTGCGAAAGGCAAGAGACAAGAATAACCTATGAGAGCTAATCGCATCCGCCCCCTCTATAAACAAGGGAGGGGCGAGCGAATAGGGACCGAGGAAGCGAGAACCAATGAGACGAGGATGGAGAAGAATATATACAAGATGATGAGACATTTGTAGGAGAGCGCCATTAAAAAAAAGAGATGATAACACAGTAAGCTGCCAACGGGCCGACGAGAGCCCTAACTTACGAAACTCAACAAAAAAATAAGCTGCTACAGGGCTGAGAAGAGACCCACTGTATAATATTAGAAGAAAGACGCCGGTCCTACGCAACTACATAATACGTACGGATTGAACAGCGTTAGCTCCGGACGCAAAATAGAATAATCAGCGACGAGAAGTTGCAGAAGTAGCGATTGCCCATAGATGTCAACATAGTGCCGAGGGCGAAGAGACGACACTACCATTAAGTTTAAGCCGATACCAGAGAGATACGCACCGTCGCTTATTGAGTTGGACACCCAGATGACACCCATCAGTGCTGATCGACCCGCATATCGGAAGAGAAGGCACCTATGCTGAGCAACATTGACCGCCCACCAATGCTGACCGACCCGCATAGTGTAAGAAAAGCTACCCGTGCTGAGTAACGTACGAGGAGTCTTCAATAAGTGACCTTCGACATAAAAGGACCCCGAACTCTTTAGTCCCAAGAGAACTGGATAAATAGGACGAGGATACACCGCGACGCTACAGTGAACAAACTGTACCCACGAACTCTGTGAACACTGTGTGAACTTTATGTACTACTATGGACCAGCGTTATCGGTGAATTCGATGTAGACGGCTGCGACAAATGGGTGAGCATTTTGTATTATATCAACTAGCATACCGACTCTTTACATAATCGCCTCTAACCCGCCAGGGCCGGCGACATCGTAAGATTTAAAAGATAGTGATTGGATAAGATTATATATATATATATATATATATGTAAATTCCTAGCATTACTAATGTTTCAGCGTTTGCTAAGTGTTACAAGTTCGAATGTATGTAAATATGTATAAATAAAGTGTATATATGTATATTCAGTATCATTCTTGAGAGTTGGGCCCATCTATTTAATTAATTAATTACCGCCCTATGGGCGAACTTACAACCAGTGTACGAGATACGATTTCAGCCGTAGTTAATAGCAACAGGTCATGATCCTGTATTATTACATTGTGGTGCCGTCCAATTTTCACTATTTTAGTGAGGACATGGTTATTGCTGTATAATCTATTGTGTTATTATTATTATATTAGGTTATTATTATTATATTATATGTGTTATTATTATTATATTATGTGTGTTATGTATGTTGTTAAAAATCGTAGTGTGAAAATTTTAAGAGGAATATTTATGTGTGCATAGGTTAAAAGTTCGGGACAACTCTCTAATTAAAATTTAAATGATTAGAAACAATATTTAGAAGTGAAATTGATATTTTTAAGATATATGTGTATTTCTAAGTGATTTATAAGTGAAAAGTATTGAGTGAAGTGTTATATATTACTGATAGATAGGTAAGGTGAACTGTGTAGGGTGTAAGGGGCGCTAGATTTTTAAATTGAGAATTAACCTGAACAGTTAATTATGCCGCGAGGAAGTAAGGCAAGTCGCCGGCAGGGAGACCCGGAGGTAGATATGGGCGAAAACTCCAATAGGGACAGTAGCTCAATAGCGAATGATACCCATCTATTAGATTCAGGTATAATAGCCATGTTACCCACCTTTAATGGCACCGAAAACGAGTCACTAGAATTTTTTCAGCAGCAATTCATAGAGATTGCAAGTCAAACCAGATGGACAGAGAAACAAAAAGCGATTATAACCAAAACGAGGTTGCATGACAGGGCAAAAGAATTTTTAAAGAGTAATGCGACGCTCCAAAACGCGACCGATTTTGGCACAATAATAGAGACCCTAAAAGACAAATTCCAACCGGACCCAACGAGCATGCAAAAGCAATGCAGATTCCAGAACTTAGTGTTTAAACCATCCCAGACTTATGACGAAATCGCTCAAGAAATAGAGAAAGTGGGCAATGAATATTTAGGAATTTCGGCATTCTCGGTAGAAGAAACTAAACAAATGGCAAATAATGTTAAATTAGCAAAATTTATGGAAATTATACCATCAGAAATTAAAACAGAATTACGAAAAGAAAACGTAGCGGACTTTAATGAGGCGATCAAACGAGCGAAAGAATTAAGCGTAATTTACGACGAAGAAAGTAACGCGGTTAACGCAGTACGCATGCGACCGCAAGCAAACAAAATACATGAGGAGCAAGAGAGCGTAAAAGAGTTAAGAAACCAGGTAGCCGAACTAACAGAAACCGTTAAGCACTTAACGTTACAACTAGCCCAATGTAATTGGTGTTTAAAAATGGGACATCGCATCGAAGAATGTCGGACTAGGCTCAGAACAATTAACGCCAACAGAGACGTAGGGTATAATACGACTAATGGGAGTTACACAAACGCTTACCAAACGCCCCGGCAAAATTTTGCAATGAACCAAACAGCGGCAGGTAGAAACGGGAACGGTTATAGCAGAGACCAAAATGGATACAGAGAAAACCCCACGCAGAGGCATAGCTCCAATGGCAGAGAGTATAACAACTTTAGAGGGAGGAGTAATTTTCACAGAGGTAGAGGAATGAGCAGAGGTAGGCAAAACGGATATTCAAACACTTTAAACTAAAACAGGGGCCTCGCCAAGTCAGGAAGCAAAACCCATATATTAATACATACAAAAAGCGGTTTTGGGAGAGACCCCGCAATACTTCCTACCAACATGCAGAAAGATATACGCAGAGACACAGGTATGATAGATGGCGGAACGAAAGACAGGGGTACCATATAAAAAATAATCATAATCAACCAATTTGGCAGAACGAACGACCAAAATATAGTTACAAAAAGCGCGAACGACAAGGGGTAAACAATAAAAATTACAGACACATCAAAGGTAAAAAAAACACAACGCAATACAGACGTAACAGAGACAATGTAGGAGACAGGTGGGATACACGGCAATACACATATAGGGCGATAAACAACATATCTCTCACAGAAAATCAGCTGCCCATAATCGAAATTCAAATCGCGGAAACATTCGAATACGCATTATTGGACAGCGGGTCAGCAATTTCTTTAATATCCCATGAAATGTTCGAGAAAGTAAAAAACAAAATAAAAGTAACATATTTATCGCGTCAGGTGAAATTGCAGTCCTTCACGAAAGAACGGATTGCATTTTGCAAGTGTGTGGCAATTAACATCAAAATCGGGAATAAGTTGTGTAAAACCACCCTGTATGTCACAAACGCAGAGATGGATACCCATACCAAATATTATTAGGAATAGACTTTATGCACAACCACAAAGCAATCGTCGATATGAACGCAAGAAAACTAAATTACAATTTCATGAGATACCCATCCTAAATGAAAAAGACGCGAATACGAACAAACGGGACCATAGCAACGCGTGGCAGATCAGAGACACAATTTTGCCCGACTAATAAACAAAATTACGCTCCAACCTAACGAAGTACAGGCGTTAACATTAAAACTAGACCAGAATATGAAGACGGGACAAATATCTATTATATGACATAACACACAGTATGAAACCATTAGTCGAAGAATCGATATGTACAATTGGAAAAAGAAAATACAAGTATGGGTACAAAACTCTACCGACAAAACAATTTTATTAAACAAGGACATGAGAGTCGGAAAAATCACTACAGAATTTCAGATAGAGAAAGACAGTGACTCAAAAGAAATAACGGGGCAGCAAATACGAAATATAAACAACATAAAATTGATGGATAGGACAGAAATACTTCAACGTAGAAAGCAGGAGCTTAAAGAAACAGACTTTGACGTTAAACATTTAAATCCACAATTACAACACGAAGTCATTCAACTTTTAATGAACAACTACGAAGTATTTTCTAAAAGCTATAAGACATTAGGATGTACAAACGCAGTGACCCCAGAACTAAAATTGAAACATAATTTTGGGATACAATGTAAGCCGTATACCACACCGCGTAATTTAGTACAAATATTAAAGGCGGAAATACAGGATTTGTTAGAGGCGCAACTCATCGAGCCATCGACGTCGGAATATTCATTTCCTGTCTTACTCATAAAAAAACCATCCAGTGACCCAGAGAAACCCCCAAAATATCGTCTCGCAATTGATTTCCGTTTGTTAAATCAAATAACAGAATTATATTCAGTATTTATACCACGTATCAAAGAAATAACACAAAAGGTAGCAGGATTCAAGTTATACTCAGTCGTAGATTTAAAATCGGCATTTTTCCAAATATTACTGCCAGAAGAATTAAGAAAATACTGCTCTTTTTGCACCGAATTCGGAAATTATCAGATATCCAGATTAGCGTTCGGTTTAAAGAATTCGGGAGCATATTTTTGCCAATTGATGAACACGGTTATGAAGGGACTCGACGAAGAAAATATCCATTTTTATTTAGATGATATTATTATAGCAGCAAATACTGAGCCAGAGTTAAAACGCAAATTACAATTATTATTTCAGCGCCTAAAAGAATACAACTTAACCTTAGACCCTGCAAAATTACAATTATTCAAAACCAACATCACATTCTTAGGGTTTAAAATAAATAAACACGGAATACAACCCGCCGATAAAAGCATAGAGAAAATACAGAGATTTCCAAAACCAAAAACAGTAAAACAAACTAAATCATTTCTGGGGTTAGCAAACTATTTCAGACATCTAATTCACGACTACGCTAACATTACAGAACCCCTAGTAAAACTCACAAGTAAAAAAAACAAATTCACATGGAACGACGAGGCGGAAAGGGCATTTACTCGAATTCAATCGCAAATTTTAAGTCGCCCACAAATACACAAACCCAACGAAAACCAACAATACTACTTAAACACGGATGCTTCGGGAAAAGCAATTTGCGCGATTTTATCACAAAAAAATGAAAAGGGATTTTTAATACCAATAGAATTTTACTCTCGAAAATTAAAAGACGCCGAGGTTAGGTACCCTGCAGTCAAAACGGAACTACTAGCCATATACGAGGGAATAAGACATTTCAAGGAATACTTGTACGGGACACACTTCATATTATTATCAGACGCTAAGGCTCTACAATATCATCTTAAATTGGATAAACAGTCCGATATCACAGCAAGGTGGCTTTTGGAACTGAGTACATTTGACTTCGAATTCCAACACATCGAAGGTCAGCTCAACCCCGCGGACTATCTGTCACGACAGGTACTTAATATAAATATGCAAAATGATTTGACTAGAGATCTCTTCCAAGAAAGTACGGAATTAACGATCACAAATATTTTAAAGGGGCAAAACGAAGATGATAAAGTAAAGGGAATTAAAGAGTCGCTAAGTAAAGGAAAAAACTGTTTCGAAGGTAGATACAAGAAATATGTACTCGATCCGTCCACACAACTAGTAATGGTAAGAGAAAAAAACAAAAAGGGGAAATCCATATTTAGCAGAATCGAAAGTAGTAGTGCCCACAAAGTTACAACGCATCGTCATTAAGTTAGCACATGTAGCGCACTTCGGGATAAGCAAACCGATCAACATCATCAGTAAGAAATATTTTTGGAAAGGAATGACGGAGGATGTAGCAAATTATATTAAATCATGCGAGGAATGCTTACAGTACAAAAAAAAATATATTACACCCGCACCATTAGAGACTTTCAATAACATTACATACCCACTACAACAAATAGCAATCGACGCAGTCGGACCGTTGGTACGTACAAGTACAGGGAATAAATACGTCATAACTATTGTAGACATGTACACGAGATTCTTAAGTGCGACACCAGTAAAAAACATTACAGCGGAAACGGTGATCGAAACATTAAAAAAGTTTTACGCGAGCTACGGGTTACCACAATCAATAATGAGTGACAACGGTACAAGTTTTAAAAATGAAGCATATAAAGATTTCCATACACATCTAGGCGTAGAGGTTAAATTTATTTCGCCTTATAAACCAAGTACGAACGGCAGACTAGAAGTCATTCACAAATTATTAAAGTCGGCAATCAGCTGTATAGCGAGGGAGAGTTTTAATTGGGATCAAGCACTCAATTGGTATAATCTGTACTATAACAACTGTCAACATCCAAGTACAAAGTACACACCCGCATTTTTATTCTTTATGCGTGACATTAAAACACCATTCGATGTGAGACTAACGGCAGATAAACTAGAAGTTACGGAACAACAAATTAAACACAAAAGGGGCATACAAGGAATATTTACAGAATCACCTAACATTTTTCGACAAAATACAAAAAGACGTGATAGCAAACCAAACACAGGCTGAACAGCAACAAAGAAAAAATTATAAAAGAACCGGAGATCGTGTGTTAGAAATAGGAGACAAGGTATACGTGAAAATTTTTCAAAAAACCCCTGCGTTAACACCGAAGTTCTCCGGACCGTTTCGTATTATAAAAGCTTTACGCCATAACAATTTTTTACTACGCGATATAAACGAACCACAAAATCGCTTAGTTAATATGCACAAAAACGCAATTATTAAAAGTGACGAACGAAAGCCGCACCTAAAATATAGCAACCAAAGTATAGCAGACGATGAACACGTTAAACAAAGCGCAACGAATAGTAGACCATATAATTTACGAAGCAGGACTCATTAAATAGTAAGGTGCGATAAACGAAAGGGACGAATTTTAATGTACGGAAAGTGGATACGTTCGGGATTTAAGTCCGGTGCGGGAGAAAAATAACGCGTATGTCCGAGAAATCAGGTTTCGAACGCGTCCCCCCCCCTCCCCGTTGTTCCCCAGGAAGACAACCACAAAAAGCGGAGCAGGGGATTACAGTTGAAGGTCAGACAAATCAGTGGGGTAGGTCAACGCAAGAGAGTTAAGGGCGAACAAAATGTTACGATTTGCGAGATTTACGACTGCAGGCGTAAAATCTTCAAATCGTGGCCGAAAGCTGAGATTGCATTATTGTTCAGTGATTTGGCCAGTCAATTGGGCAATAGCAATCATAAGTTTTGGTAGCATATATCGGATTACAGCAAAGATAATATGTAGACAAATAAGTATATACAGGGGAATAAAATAGTGTAAAGCATAAATACATGTAGATAGTATTACAAGAAGATATAATATCAGCAGGATGAAACATGTGTAATTAAAAACAAAAATGAATAGAAACAAAGTGCATATGAATATAAGTGTGTAGACAGTGAGCATAATATTGTGTATAGAGTAAGCAAAAATATAGCACCTAGTTATCCGGTCAGCAGCTTGGAAGGAAACAAATAAAGAGTGGATCCGCTTTTTCAAAAGGCAAGCAGTGAATCATGAGATAAATACGAAAGGAGCGAATGAAATAGCTAAATAATTGAACGACAAATATTAATCAAATGATAATGAGAAACAAAAAAAAAATGCAAACACAAAAGTGAAGAGAAGGCTACAATAATGACGGTCATAAGTCTAGCGTAATACACAAAAAATAACAAAAAAAAAATCGCAAAAAACACACAAAAAACAAATTTAAAAAAAAAAAATTGTAAAAAGGCGCGGACATAGACCAGTCAATACTAGAAGTTAGTACACACAAGAACAAACATGGGAACATCAAAAGCAAGGAATATAAATACACACGAACGAATATATAGATAAATTAGAAATAATTAGCCAATTATAAACAAAAAAAGCAAATAAAAAACTGTTTACAAATGAATAAGTAAATTTTAAAAAAAAAAATAAATAAATAAATAAGCGTGGGATAATAACGAAAGGAGCACGACAAAGAGTAATAAAATAATAAAAACATAATAAGGACCAGAAACAGAAAATAAAAAGGAGTTTCAAGTTATAAACAAAAAAATAAGAGGAAAAAGTAGACATATTTACGAATACGGGAGCATCAATAAATAAGTAACATCGCCAGAACTAAATAATGATGGCGACAAAGCTCGCGACAAAAGCTGTACTAGGGCGGAAGTGACCAAGCGATAATTAAACCTTGAGTAGCCGTTTACCGTTGCCAGGTGTAAAAGAGGAAACCTCTACAATTCTATAATTACTTTACAATGACATACGGAGATAAGCGAGCGTAAGACTTAAACGAAACTGGTTCCGCGGAGTGAGTACGACCAGGGTTAACTATAAACCGGACTTGGTAAGGGAAAACTTGCCATGGTAACGACAGCTGAGGTAAACAAACGAATTGTGAGGATAAAAGTTCGAGAATAACGTGTCGAGTTTAACGTGTTGGGAAAGTCAGTAGATCAGTCGTAATTTAATATAGTAGTGTATAGGTGATCGTAATATGTAATATAGCAATGTAATATAAATAATAGTGTAGGCAATGTCAAATGAATTATATGTCAGTGTATCATATTAGCATAAAAGTGTAAAGAAAAAGTCAGGTAGAGTCTCAATATATAATGTATGTTCTCAGTATGTAATATATAATGCTGCAGAGTTAGTGTAACAGTGCACTGTCAATTTTTATGATTATATGTAATAATTATATGCAAGTGGTATAACTAGTAATGTGTAGTGTAATTATATGTGTATTTGTTATGGTGTAATGTGCAGTGCCTAGGGACAATTATAAATAGGACGTCAGTGAAAAGAAGTAGAAAACAGTAGCGCAGCGAGAATTTTATGAAATTTACCAGTAATATAAACAGGTAGTGAAGTCAATGTCAAATGACACCACGTGCTAAAACCAGTATTTATTTACGTAGAGAAATGCACAAAATAAATAATGTGTCCATTATGTACCAAGTATATGTCTAATGTATTACTGTACACAGCTAGCGTAAAAGAGTGCTCATTTATGTATTATAAATTTAAAATGAATGATTTTAGGCATGAATAATGATTGATTTTATGTATGTATGTAGTGTCAATAGTGTGATAAGGATGATATGTAAAAAAAATCACCTTACGATTTTTTAATTCGCCAAGGGGGAGAATGTAAAGAGTCGGAATGTGAAAACAACAGAAACCTAAATTGTTAAGGGGCCACCCAGCTTGCGTGGACAAGCAAATTTACAGTCCCGACATTTTTATAACGCCAGATTTACGGTACCATAAAAAACGGAGAAATTAAGTTGTCAACGGCCGTATATCTGAGGTCGGAGGTCGAGCAGGTGGGGCCGTCTGATGGGAAGTTTTACCAGACATAATCGGCGCCAGAACTTAGGCAATTGCGAAAGGCAAGAGACAAGAATAACCTATGAGAGCTAATCGCATCCGCCCCCTCTATAAACAAGGGAGGGGCGAGCGAATAGGGACCGAGGAAGCGAGAACCAATGAGACGAGGATGGAGAAGAATATATACAAGATGATGAGACATTTGTAGGAGAGCGCCATTAAAAAAAGAGATGATAACACAGTAAGCTGCCAACGGGCCGACGAGAGCCCTAACTTACGAAACTCAACAAAAAATAAGCTGCTACAGGGCTGAGAAGAGACCCACTGTATAATATTAGAAGAAAGACGCCGGTCCTACGCAACTACATAATACGTACGGATTGAACAGCGTTAGCTCCGGACGCAAAATAGAATAATCAGCGACGAGAAGTTGCAGAAGTAGCGATTGCCCATAGATGTCAACATAGTGCCGAGGGCGAAGAGACGACACTACCATTAAGTTTAAGCCGATACCAGAGAGATACGCACCGTCGCTTATTGAGTTGGACACCCAGATGACACCCATCAGTGCTGATCGACCCGCATATCGGAAGAGAAGGCACCTATGCTGAGCAACATTGACCGCCCACCAATGCTGACCGACCCGCATAGTGTAAGAAAAGCTACCCGTGCTGAGCAACGTACGAGGAGTCTTCAATAAGTGACCTTCGACATAAAAGGACCCCGAACTCTTTAGTCCCAAGAGAACTGGATAAATAGGACGAGGATACACCGCGACGCTACAGTGAACAAACTGTACCCACGAACTCTGTGAACACTGTGTGAACTTTATGTACTACTATGGACCAGCGTTATCGGTGAATTCGATGTAGACGGCTGCGACAAATGGGTGAGCATTTTGTATTATATCAACTAGCATACCGACTCTTTACATAATCGCCTCTAACCCGCCAGGGCCGGCGACATCGTAAGATTTAAAAGATAGTGATTGGATAAGATTATATATATATATATATATATATATATGTAAATTCCTAGCATTACTAATGTTTCAGCGTTTGCTAAGTGTTACAAGTTCGAATGTATGTAAATATGTATAAATAAGTGTATATATGTATATTCAGTATCATTCTTGAGAGTTGGGCCCATCTATTTAATTAATTAATTACCGCCCTATGGGCGAACTTACAACCAGTGTACGAGATACGATTTCAGCCGTAGTTAATAGCAACAGGTCATGATCCTGTATTATTACACGCCTCCTGGCTGCAATATATGTAAAAATCTATTAACATGTTACTGAGTGTGAATAGATTAATAGTCTAAGAATGTATAATTACATTTCTAGTAATGATATTATTAATGAAACAGCTATGTTCTTGTTGTTTCTACTGCCTCCTGACTGAAAAATATGTAAAAATATATTAATATGTTACTGACTGTGAATAGATGAACAGTCTGAGAATGTATAATTATATTTGTAGTAATGATGTCATTAATGAGACAGTTATGTTCTTGTTGTATCTAACGCCTCCTGGCTGAAAGATATGTAAAAATATATTAACATGTTACTGAGTGTGAATAGATTAATAGTCTAAGAATGTATAATTATATTTCTAGTAATGATATTATTAATGAAACAGCTATGTTCTTGTTGTTTCTAATGCCTCCTGGCTGAAACATATGTAAAAAATATTAATATGTTACTGACTGTGAATAGGTGAACAGTCTGAGAATGTATAATTTTATTTGTAGTAATGATATCATTGATGAAACTGTTATGTTCTTGTAGTTTCTAATACCACCAAGCTGACTGTGAATATATGAACAGTCTGAGAATGTACAATTATATTTGTAGTAATGATGTCATTAATGAAACAGTTATGTTCTTATTGTTTCTAATGCCACCGATCTGAAAGATATATAAATATATATTAACATGTTACCGATTGTGTATAGATGAACAGTCTGAGAATGTATAATTACATTTATAGTTATGATATCATTAATGAAATAGTTATGTTCTTCTTGTTTCTAATGCCTCCTGGCTGAAAACATTCCAAACCAGATCCAAATTGGCTTGCGGGGTGAGCGGGCTGCGGTTTATAATGGCACCACAAGGGTCGGAGTCCTATTTAGCCAGGTGCCATTTCCTCTTTGACCGAGCAAGTCCAGGAACGGCATATGGAGGATCGTACCCTCTCCCTCCTTCTCTGACTACATAGAGGCCTTTCCGGTCTACGGATATAACATGCCAATATCAAGCCTAGATACGGAGGTATTTAATGACGCTTGTCGGAATTTCATCTGAGCAATTTTAGAACCGAAAGCCGTCTCTCTACCACTAGGCTACCTCAAGCCCTTGAAACAGCTGTTAATAGTCCCGATAAAAAATGGTAGTAACCTTTCTAGTATTTATTGTGACTACTCAGAACCGATGTGTTTCTGATTTCCCAGCCGGGCTATAGCCAAAGGCCAGGGCGCTGGTGTTCTGGAACCAGTGTATGTGGGTTCGAGTCCCGCTATTGGCATGAATTTTCGTAGTTGCTTGAAATCTGCTTTAACTAGTAGGTCCCGCTCTAATTTGCCATCCCCGTGTAGCAAAATCACAACCGTATCGCACAACGTACAATCGACAATTTTCCTGTAAATTACAATTATTCTTATGTCCTTATTGAATTTGTTATATCATAAGAATAACGTATATGTTTGCCTCTAAAATATTTTATTAGATTAAAAATATAATTTTCCTTTCATGTTTTAAAAAGAAAAAAGTATAAAAATCTGTAAAATAAACACAGTTATATGTTAATTTAAATATTAGCTTTATAATAATTCGAATTTTGCACAACTTTTCTTTTATCATTTTTTAAACACGGCAGTTTTATTGTCCAGTATTGGATGAAATTGTTAATTTAACCATTCAGTAAAAGAGATCTAATTACACGGTAGTGAAACTAGATAGTCTCTCACTCGTTCTTATTCCAGAGAAAATAACGTATGTTGTTTAAAGAAAAGCATAAGAAATGTTAAAAAAAGGGCTAGTAAATGGAAAGTAAACCTTGGTATCAGAGCTTGTTAATTTAGTTTCAAACTTTCTAAGATGAACGTTGTAAGTTTTCGAGCTAATTTATTTCATTTCTCTCTTGAATGAATTTCGAAACTTTTTAAAATTATCCACATAAAAACGAAAAACACGACTTTAATTAAAAATATAAATTGTTTAGCAAGATGCCTTGTTTGGAAATTAAAATTTCAAAGAAATTATTTCATTTTGTACAGAGTTTACGACCCCCTTTTTAAAAATGTTTAATAAAATTTGGCCGGTTTTATATAATTACATCTACATTTCAACTACATTGTATTGAGTAAAAGTTGGATATCCATTCATCCTTGAATTACCTGTTCACTAATAAAGCTCTTCTGAGCCTGGAGTCTGTGAAAATTTCATTCAATTTATTAACACTTTTTAACAAGAGGATTATTTCAGTTTTCCGTAGTATAGGTTAATTACGTAAACGCGAAATTTTTAAGGGGATCAGGACCTATATGTGAACAAAAATCGACACTAAATAGAAATTTATTTTTGTGTGTATTATTTTTGTTTGAAATTTATTTTTGTGTGTTCTCCAGTTTGTCTTGAACCAATTGAGAAAAACAGCTTCGCAGCTTGCAGCTGCGATGATTTTTCGCAAAGTTCTAAGCGTTTGAATTTTGTAAACAAACAATTTTTTGGTTCTTTAACTATCACGAAAATTGTAAAAAAAAAATTGTCGACCTTTACAATTAAGATTTTTTTTAAATTTCAAGAATTAGTATTTTGATAATTTTGTAACCTCGCACATTTACTGTAACTAGAACGGGGGCATGGGGTGCCTTGTGTGGATTACATATCTGTACTGTTTGTCAGGCATCCTCGAGCCCCACAGCAATGGAAAGCACCGGGCCTGGGAAATTAACCTTCGTCTGCGTATTCAGGTATTGCTACGTAGCGGCTGGTCTTCAGTGTTCAAATGGTCGATACTCGAAAGAGGGGGGGGGGGACCGAGGTGTCAAAGAGATTACTGTAACTAGAACTGCGATGTCTGTCTTCGATATTATAAATGGACGGGTTGGCAAAGGTGTCGAGCCAGTGATCTGAACGTCCCTGGTTCGATGCTAGTCGCTGCAAATCCACCGCAGTGTTCCCTAATAGTGACCGGGACATGTAAAATAGGTCGTGGCTACAGTGTCCTCCAAGTTCTCAAATTTACCTCTGGAGCTATGGGGTCAATTGCTCCGGTCTCGTCACTTGACTCGGTTCAAAATTTCGGGACCGGTGTTCTTCGAGGTCAAGTTAGACTTCAGGCCTAGTGGTACCTCTCCTTAAAGTGAAGCTGCTTACTACCCTTCGCCAAGGAACTAGGTCTTTTGGACTTGGTGTAGGCTTTCCTACTCCAAGGAGATTGGAAACAACAGAACTGCATTCTATCGTTTAAATAGGTAAGTGTAGTACTAGATTTAAAGCTGTTTTTCTCAAAACACATTTTTCAAGGTTTTTAGAGATTTTAAATGCTCTATGCGACTTAATTTATGTTCAAAATCCCTGAAATTAATAAGGAAGAATCTTGATACTATTTATAAAGAAAATGGGTATGGTTTTTACAATTTGACTTCATTAAGGTAATTAAATAGGATTTATAACTTATTAATTAACAAAATTTTGAAGAAATTAGGGATGGGATTTAGAAAAAAATTTTCTCAAAAATTAACTTTTCAAGGGATTAAATAATTGATACCCAGATTTATTTTTAATACAGTTTTAATTGATCAAAAGACATAATCCAGGTAATATCTCAATTAAAAGATATGTAATTAAGTCGCAAGGAGCATTTAAAAATATTTTTCATATTTTTTTAAAATCTTAAAATAATAATAAGACTGGAAATTTATTTTAAGGTATTCTATATAAATACGGTAAAATGTATATATGTACAAAATTTCATATCTCTATGAAAAAAGTTAAAAAAAAATTTAAAAAAATTAACGTCCACCGTTCCCTTAATTTTCTATATAAAACATAAACTAGGAAGATAAAATAGCCTAACTTCAATACTTAACATCAGTGTAGAATTAAAAATTTGTTGCTTGAAAATCTGTTTAATTTATACCACTTTACTGATCTGACATTTTCTCTTTAAGTCACTTCTGATTTAAAAATAAAAATCATATTTTTCTTGCAAGACGAGTATAAATGTCTGCTCCTCTAATTTACATCTTCAGCGGTATTTATGGAAAATTAAAAAGAAAGCCGATATTATAGAAGAAACTCTTTAATATCAATTTTAATTTGCAGAGGAAAGTGGGTGAATTATTTTACAGACGTATTGCATTCCTGATGCATTACGATATTATTTACAAAAAGAAATACACACGAGTACACAATATAAATAAAGGAAAAAATAAATTGTTTTATTTTATATTATTATGCACACGCACACGCACACAAACAAAAACAAACAAACAAACACACACACACACTCATATATATAAATATATATATATATATATATATATATATATATATATATATATACACACTGGTTATCAAAAAGCAAGGAAAAGTCACAAAATACCGATTACTCAAAAAGTTACGCGTAGAATTTAATGAAACTTATAAACATTATACAACACATAGGTAGGCATAAAATAGCACAAAAAGAAATCGAAAGACAATTATGGTGTTATAGAAACTAGCATATGTATACAATGAACAAATCGGATGTCTCAGATTGGTATAGTAAAAGTACCTTTAATATGGCTTATGATCCCCCGAGAAGCAATACAGCACATACTGCGATGTGTGATGCTGTCAATTGTGCGGTCTATGAGTTCGGTAGGAAGTGAGAGCCATTGCTCTTGCAAAGCAGTTGAAAGCGTGGGTAGGGTCCTAGGAGGAGGATTTAGAGCAGCTATGCGTCGTCCTATAGCGTCCCAAACATGCTCGATAGGATTCAGGTCCGGTGATCGAGCTGGCCACTCCATGCGCTGAATTCTTTCCTGCTCAAGATATGCATCCACCATGCGAGCCCTGTGTGGTCTTGAGTTATCGTCCTGTAGCACGAAAGCATTACCTATTGACCCGGCACAAGGGCGCACATAAGCAGCAACTATGGCATGTGTATAGGTGTGAGCATTGACATTTCCACGGGGAAAGACATGGAGGTCTGTGCGTCCACTCAAAGATATACCACCCCAAACACAGACACTGCCTGATCCGTATGCATCTCTTTCACGGTTTCGTGATGTATGAAAACAAGTTCCAGGTTCTCTCCAAATCAAAATACGCCTACTATCCCTTTGGAGGCTAAACCTGAAATCATCCGTGAAGAGAACAGCCCTTCATTGATCACGCGTCCAGTGGACATGTTGACGTGCCCACTGTAAACGTCCTCGTCTATGGCGTGATATGAGCGGGACGCAAATGGCTGGTCGCCTCGCATAAAGACCACCATCGTGAAGCCTTCTACGCAAGGTTGACGTTGATACCAACCTTCCAGAGCTTGCAGCGAGGGAGGGTCTGCAGACGGAGTTGCGGTTCTATTCCTTCATGCGCATAATGACAAATATCGGTCATCGGCATTCGTCGTAGCGAATGGCCGTCCTTGGCTGAATCTCCTGGATGCCCAATCCTTAGTTAGAAATTGTTGCCAAAGTCTATGAACCACAGATGGACTCACATTTAGCCATCTGTCCACTTCTGTCTGACTTTGTCCTGCCTCTAGTCTACCAATAGCTCGCCATTGCAGTTCTTCGGTCAAATGACGCCTGGAGATCATTGTTAAAATTTGGCTATGATAGATGTCTAATATCAGCCTCGCAACGTCAATTACCGTCTTGCTCTGAGACACGCACTTTTATGCTCCTCGCAAAGGACGTATACAGACTGCAGCGCCACTATTTTGCATAATGTAGTATTTTTCAGCACCTTTTACTTAACAACATATTCAAATTTGAAACAGAATGGCCTAGTTTTAAACGTGTTATCCCTCTTTTTGTTATTTTTCCTTAATTTTTGATAAATAGTGTATATAAAGGGTGATTTGTTTTAAACTGATAGTACTCAGAGCCACCTGCAGCATGATCAATCATCCGGAAGTCCACCAAAGTTCTTAGTGGGACTAAGGACGACATGGGAAAGAGTTTCCGTCAGAAAAAAGATTTAGTTTCAAAAGTCGCCAATAGGGGATGATATAGCACTTTTGTTGTCGAAGCACCCGATAATGTGCATAAAAGGCAAGTAAAACATCAAAATACAAATTCACGACTATGTAGTCGACAGCAGCGCCAGTATTTTGGGCTTTAAGTTGCGGAATCTGTTGTGCCTTCGCTTTACAGAAGAAATGGTCATCAGTCGCGTTTTTCCACTTGCATGGCAACCTCGCTCCCCGGACCTAAACCTTGTGACATCTGTATGTGGGGTTATTTAAAGTCTAAGGTGTATCTTGGTGGAGTCTCGAATTTGGCGGCCTGAAAGAGCAACATTTCCGGGACTTTCATAATCTTTCCTGATGACATGTTACGCTTGGCCGTTGAGAACATAATGTACAGGATGCAATGTGTCGTCCACCAGGACTGTTGTGACATTGAAGGAGCGAGAAGTGAATTTGCTGCATAAAGTTGTGTTGCGGTGAAATTTCTTTTTTATTCATTTGTCTGCTTACAACATTTTCAGTATTCATCCCTTATCTTTCTAGCCCGAATTACTGGAGCTGGCCTCGACTACAGTCGTGAATTTGTATTTTCATATTTTACTTGCCTTTTATGCATAATCTCGGGTGCGCCGACAACAAGAGCGCCATATATTCTCCTATCGGCGATTTTTGGAACTATTTTTTTTTCACGGAAAATCTTTCCCATTTCGTCCTTAGTCCCTCTATCAATTTTGGGGGAATTTCGGCAGATAGATCGCGCTACACATGGATCTGATTAGTCTCAGTTTAAAAAAAAATCCCCCTGTATTTCGGGCTGTATATATATATATATATATATGTGTGTGTGTGTATGTGTGTGTGTGTGTTTGTTTGTGAATTTAAAAAGAAATAAATCACTTAGAGAAAACTCTCTTTCCAATTTTATTTTTTCTTCATTCCCAAATTTTTATTGTTTGGAGCAATGGAAATATAACAAATAACACTTTAGGTTGAACCCTAAGCTATTTGACTATTTTCCTACTGAAAGGAAGTATAGAAAACTGCCTGCGTCTCTTTATTGTTCAGAAAATGTATACCAGCTTCAACAACTGCCTTTTGTGATATCACTAATGACCGTGCGAGCCTAGTTTTATGGGATGCAACTCTGAGCTTAAAACGGGACCCAAAGGTATTTATCAGCATCGAGTATTTTGTTGTATTTCGTGAAATATATTTATAACGATGAATTGCTTGATATGATCGCTGGGTGGCGAAAACTGCTATCTTTGTGGGACAGTGTTTTTAAATGCAAAATGTTCACTTGTTTGAAGGATTTCTCTACGTTCAGAACTTTAAAAAAGTACAATACTCATTAAATATATATATATATATATATATATATATATATATATATATATATATATATATATATATATATATATATATATATATTTAGTTTAAGCGTGACACAATACATTGAAAACAAATACAATATTGCTAGAAATTTTATAACATTGTAATTATAAATTTCTATTACAATTTAGTGCTAACCCCAGAGGTACTGCACTGCATTCAACTCAATATATTTAATTTCCTTTATACTATATTAGCTGAAAACCCGCACTTCGATGCGGCGTACATTCAAATTAAATACAATGGTCAATGTATGATGCAATTAATGCCACATATATATATATATATATATATATATATATATATATATATATATATATATATATATATATATTTACAATAAATTCAACTATCAATGTATACAATTGATGTAAAAAAACAAAAATTTATTTATAAAAAAATCGTAAGAGATATTTTTATAGACAAAATAATGTAGAAGAAAATATTCAAATTGAATTTAATAGGACATACTAAAGGATATAGTACAGTTAATATTGTACAGTTTGAGGAACATATCTTTTACTGTATTTTAATATTTTTTTGGATAATGTCCAATCGTCTGCCACATTAGCAAAAAAAAAAAAAAAAAAAAAAAAAATTGTCTATTTAGTTGTTATGCACGTGATGATAAATTTATTTAAAGTACCAGAAAAAGAAATCACGTGATCAGCATTTAATAAATTAAATTCTAAAAATTAATCTTTAAAAATTCACGAAAAATTAGGAAATGGAGGTAAAGCTTTGAAAAAAATTTCATTTTAAAGGAATATTTATGATCTTTCTCGTGATATAAATTTTATAACCCTCAAAGTATTATTTTAAATGCAAACGTTAAAAAAATTAAAAAAAACAGTTTAAACATTTAATTTTAAAAAATCTAAGAAGAATTTTTCAAAAATCTTTCTTAGTGCACCCCTACACTATAAGAAGAATCGCCATGCAAAATTTCAGCCCTTTAGGTCCAGCGGTTTGGTCTGTTCGTTGTATGTTAGTGAGTCAGTGAGTCAGTCAGTTACGGAACATTTTTATGTATATACTGCTGTGACACTTACCTGTGTACAGAAGTTAAAGTTTACAATATCTCCAAAAATCACCGAAATATAACAAAACAGTGAAAAAAACACTGATTTAAAAAAAAATATATATATATATATATATATATATATATATATATATATATATATATATATATATATATATATATATATATATATATATATATATATATATTTATTTATTTATTTATTTATTTATTTTTTATTTTTTTATTTAAGTACATCTACCTGTAGAATGATTAAAATAATACATATATCTTATATTTTAGGTCAAAGCATAGTTAATAATGCGTAAAATAATATTACAAAATTTCATTTCAATATATTGAAAGCTTTTTAAATGATTAGCTTTCTCGTTTACAAAAGAAACTGAAAAAAATAGTTTTCTCGAAAATGCATTTAAAGATGCTACTTTAGGTCTTTTAATATAGCTTTTGGTTTATTAAATTGGGCATCAGTTCTCATCCAATCATCGTACGAATAAAAGTAAAGCAGTTTATAATCCTAAAAGATTCTCTTTCGGAATAGAGCAATAAAAGTAATTTCGAAATTTTGCACTAAAATATCCATTTCAACGTAGACAGATACCTTAAGACCTTAATACACACTGTTAGGTATATCCAAATAAATGCTGTAAATTTTGTCTTAATTCTGTAAATTTGGATTTGTGTAAATTCAGGCTTAAAAAGTATTCTTAAATTTATGTTTCGGAATAGTAGTGCCATTATAAAATATAAAATTGGCAAAAAATTCTATTGACCTCCTCATTTCTTGTTTATTAATTAGTAACATTTCATAAATCATTATTGACATCTATGAGTATTGTTATCGTATATTATTTTAAATATATTATTGTTACTAATTTTGAAATTATTGCATTTTGTTTCGTTAAAATGGCTTCTATGGAGGAGCTCCCATAGCTCTGTATTTATTATGGGAATCTATGGGAATCTCGCGAAATATGAGAGTTTTCGCCAAATTGGCGATGGATGTTTTTTGACTTATTTTGGTGTCCAGATTTGGCGATATTTCGCCAACTTGCCGACTAAACCTTTCTGGAAGCTTCTAGAAATATCTAGCTGTGATTGACCTGTAGAGGGAACTTTGGAATTCTATATATATATATTCCTGACATTGGCATTGGAACTCAGTTAAATTTTCTAGAAAGAATTAAATGTGTTGTAAATGCGTTAACTGGCGTGTATTGTATTGAAAATGCTGGTATTCTGACTTGTGTTTTTCGAATTTTCTGCTGTATAGACGACTGTTGATGCGTCTTTTATGTATGAATTTGTGTATACTCCTGACGAATTTACAAAACAATAAACTTATTGGTTGAACTTATTTAAACTGATATTTATTATATTTTAGATTGAATCCTCATTCATTTTTAAGATAAAACATAAATTGTTTTAAAAGTTATTAACTATCAAAAGGCAGGAGACAGCGCCAGAGAGACTGAGTATTAAGTAAATATAAATATTTTAACAAAATAAAAATAAATAATTTGGCTTAATATTGAATAGTTTCAGAATTTTAATAAATGTTTTTTTTTTTTTTTTTTTTTTTTTACCCCAGAAAACTTTGATATTGTTTTTTTCAATTTCTTTTAGTATTCGGTAAGGGCATGAAAATAGTCATACAATAACAATCATCTCGTGAGTAAGAAGTATCTTGTTTCTTCTTACCACTCAATAACCATTTAAACACTTTCTTCGCTTGCATTATATCTAGTCTTTCAGCCCTTGAACTCCTGAGCTGCTCTGCGAAGCATGCCTCGAGATATCATGATTGAGACAAACGTTTTATCTTCTTTAGTTAAGAGAATAAATACCATATATCACCCTAATTTATGGTCTCGATTATCAATTTTGACAACAAAAGCTGTTCCATGTTAACATAAGAATTAATGATTGATTTTTACTATGTACAACATTAACTGAATAAGAATGTTCGTCTACGACAATTTTTGTGTTTAGCGTAATTAATGTAATATCTTTTTACAGGTCACATTTGCAATTACGATAAATGTATATTGATGATAAACTCTAATGAATTAGAAAGAACAGGAAAACATTTGAGTGCAAAGTGTAAATAAATGCTGAATAACGTTAAAAAACACTCACGCATTTCTCTGCACTCATATTTTCTGCTAGAAAAGTAAATGATTTTTTTGAAGGTTGGTGACTTGTTAAAGTGTATGTTTCCAAATTCCATTTTTATCGATATAATTTTTTAGATTCTAGGGATTTTCAACTTGCTTCCTGGATTATTATTTTCTTTTTTATTTCTACAGGACTATACTTATCCAAGAAATGGATTTCAAATATATTACTGAACGATAAAAATTAAATTTATTTTGTTTTCAAAAGTAATCTTCTTGAAAAAATCACTAAATTACTCCTTGTATTTAATTTGCATTTAACCCATAATATTTTCCCATTTAGAACAATTTCCAGTATCATGTTTCACGTTTCTAGTTAAATAGAAATAACTTAAAGCATATTTGTTACCATATCATTCTCAGTATTCTTTTATTTTATCGCAGAAAGTTTCATCAGTATACGTGCATTGTATGTAGAAGATATAAATTATTCTTTGGTGCGTGGTGGCCCAGTTAGCATAACAGCGGGCAGTGATCTGAACGTTCCTGGTTCGAGGCTCGTCGCTGCAAATCCACCGCCGTGTTCACTAATGGTGGCCGGGTGACGTAAAATAGGGCGTGGCTACAATATCCTCCAAGTTCTTAAATTTACCTCTGGAGATGCGGGGTCAAGTATTTCGGTCTCGTCACTTGACTCGGTTCAAAATTAGGGGACCGACGTTCTACGAGGTCAAGTCAGACTTCAGCCCTAGTGGTACCTCGCCTTAAAGTGAAGCTGCTGACTACCCTTCGCCAAGGACCTAGGATTTGAGGACCTAGGTCCTTTGGACTTGGTGTAGGCTTTCCTAAACCAAGGGGGGTGGGGTGGAAACGTAAATTATCCTTCTTCATTACTACTTATTATGTTAGCAAAATTCATTGGTTCAGAATTTGCGACAGAAGATACGTTGAAAGTTTTTTTAACGAAGTTATCCAAGGTAGTTTGAAGTTTGCGTCTTCTTTTCCTTGTAAATTGTCTGGTAGCAAGCGAAATTTCCCTGAATACGACAGTTTACACTTGTGAATCTTTCTTCATTTTGGATCCATTGCTTCTAAATATTGTAGTCCTTTATTAATATAGTGAAAAGCTGAAGCTATTTTCCGTCGAAACCTGTAAGCATGTGTCCAATTTGCATTACCGTTTGTTGGTGTGTTTTTTTTCTAAATGGATAAATGTGTTTGGGCACTCCAAGTTTTTCTGAAAATGTGCTTTATTATTATATTTAGTAATTGGTAGGCCCTCCTTTTACTTGTATTACAGCGGCAACACGTTGAGGCATTCTTTTCACAATTTTTCTGTAAGTCTGGGCAGGAATGGCTCGTCATGCCTTTTGAAAGGCATTGAGAATATATTGTTTTGAAGATGGGCGTGAGTAGAGGTGTCGTACCCGTCACTCCAGTTCGTCCAAGTGCTTGATAGGATTGAGTTAGGTTCTCTGAGTAGATCAGTCACACAAATTCCTGCCACTTGCGCAGTTAAAATGTGCTGGAGCGTCACATGTTTATTCATTGGCCGCAAAATTTTAAATTTTACATTTTCTGTCGAAACCTATATGCATATCAATTTGTGTCCAATTTGCATTACCCCTTATTCGTGCGTCGTGGTTTTTTTTGTTTTTTTATGCGTGTGTGTGTGTGTCTATGTTTTTCTTTTGTTTTCAGTTTAAGTTTAGTGAAATAGCTGAATGTTCAAGCGATGAACATAACATGATTTGTATGTGGTTTCCCACTTTCCTCACAACTGTAAGGTGACGATAGTGGCATTATGTGACGCACAATGTAACACTCACGTTTCTCCTGTAAGAATTAGCTTGTCGATGGCCGAATGACTAAGGCACTGGCTTTCAGTACTGGAGTCTGTGGTTTCGAGTCCCACTACTGACATGGATATTTGTAGATGTTTGGAATCGGCTTTAAGATGTAGGTCCCAGCTGAATTAGCCCTTGTGTAGCAAAAATGGACATTAGCCCTCTCAACCAAACCAAACTACCATGCTTATTTTAACGATCGCCTTCGAGTTGAATGAAAAATTAAATTAAATTTGGAGAAGTTTAAATGGTCGAAGGCTCTCACCATTACATTTGATGGTAGAGATGGGAACGTCGATATAGAAAGCTCAAAATACAGAGGAGAAAGGTTTTTTTATGATATAGTAAATTTAAGAGAAGTTTATGAGAGCTGTTTGCATGTGGGGTCTTAGATCAGAGACAGGATAAGCGATGGCTGGCACCAGGGATGACATTACGGCACAAAGCTCCTTTGTGGAGGATTTATTGCAGATGAGACGCGTATTCGGTCCACAGAATCACTTGAGGTGACGTGGGGGGGGGGGTCGTGAAGATGATCTAAAGAGGGCATATACAAATTGAGAGGGGCATCCAATAAGAAAGTACAAGATAAGGCCAAGCAAATGAGGATATTTCGGCTTCCTGAATGGCTGGAGAACTTTATGAGGAGGCGTGATCAACAGAGAGAGGGGATGAAGAGGTACTAATATAGAGTACAGACAGACATGTTTTTCGGATATTTTTCTTTGCCGTTTGGCGACCCTGTATATTCTTCCAAAAGTCTATCGTCGTCTTGGTGAATTAAAGTTGTTGTTTTTCGGGTTGAGCTGCGTGTTCCCCGCTTCCCTTAGTTTGCTGAATTACGTTGGCTGAACTACTTTTTGAAGACCAGGAGGTTATTCTGACATAGAAAAGAACTGCATTCGGTGACCAGGAATCGGGACGAAGATAAAAATTTACTAGCATTCCTTTCCGATAATCAAATAGTCTAGGCAGACTAAAATCGATCTTAATGGAAGCCAAGTGCCCCATCATTTGACGAGAGGTTGGAAGATAAGAACACGTGCGAGAGCGGAAAAATTGCACACGACCAACCTAACGACGAAGCGTGTCTCCCTCTAGAAGGAAGTAGCGATAGATCCATGCCAAAGGAGGTATTCCACACCCGAACCCCAGTGAAGCAAATATACCCTGTAAACGGTTCTCGAGCATCTTCATAATTGAGTGAGTGGCTAACGTTTTTTTTTTTTCATTAGTTGAGATCCCATGTTATTTGAATGAGTTTTTGACGCGGGTGAGGTTAGATGAAATATATTTTGGATGGAGTAATTCATAATTTTGGTTAATTTTCATACGCTCCCTGAATCTTGTAAGGAAGATTAGATAAATGCGTGGTATTGAACACAAGGATTGATGGAATTCTAAAACCACTGAATTGGTAATTACGAGTAAGGGTATGCATATTAATAATGTTGAGATAAATTGTAAAATAATACATATATAAATAAACAAAAAAATTATGAAAATTTAATCAGTTTCATTGTAAATTATTATTTTTTTTAAAAGAAAATCTACTTAAAGTTTATGACTCGTTCGTATGCCAATTTTCATGTCCAGAGCTTAGGGTTGAATTCAATAAAATAATTTACACAACGCACCCACCTACCCCTTGAATTTAAAAAATAAGTACTACCTACATACATACGAATTCACGCCCAATCAAATAATTTCCGGACAGGCATTACAACACTTAAAAATTTGTGGGTTCGAGTCCCACTGTTGGCATGGATGTTTTTAGCCGTTCGGGCTTTAAGCGGGTTGTGGTCTAATTAGACCTCGTTTAGCAAAAAGAAAATTATCGTAACGCTGGTATCCAACCAATCTAACATACTCACAATATAGGATGTATGTTGACTGGTATTTTTTTTAATAAAAAATATTATTGCATAGAAATAGCGAGTTTAAAATTTCCTTTAGTTCTTGAAAAGATCCAGTGCTAATTATGAGTAAGTCGATAAATGGCTTGGTTCAAAGAAACTAAATAATTAATGCTCACATGTCATTGAAAACGGCAAAAATATTGAAGGATATATTATTTTATAATATTTTTACTTAACCATTAAAACAAATTAAAACCTTAAAAAAATTAAAACAAGTTCAACCATAAAAAAACATTATCACGCTAAACCTAAATTTATATTCCACAGTTTATTAACAGAGATAATCTTTTCTTATGATATGCGTACTAGTAAACTCATTATCAGTTAGAGCATACTTAGAAATAATCTCTTATATATTTCTGAGAAGTACCGGTTTATTTTGCGTCGCTTCATTCTCCTTCGATTTTTCGTCCCCAAAAAGAATCTAAGCGTTAGTTCTTTCGACGTAAAAGGACGGCATTATGCACACACACACATATATATTAAGCAGCTAATCCTGGTATGAACTGATTTACTCAAGCGGAAGAAATATCTCCAGAGTGTCTAGAGGGCGGTATACTGCTCGTTATCGAGAACTTCCTCTGACATATCCTCGAATTTCCGTGTGAATGGAAGTTGTTTCTCAATTTATGTTCGTGCCTCGAATACTTTTTTACTATCAAAGAACTGCCAGAGAGTAACTTTTATTTTTCTCACTCATTTATGTTAAGTAGTTTACCAATCAATATCTTGCTATAATAACTTTTGAAAATTTAATCTTTCAAAAAACTAATTTTATATTTATCTTATGCAATATATATATATATATATATATATATATATATATATATATATATATATATAGCGAGAGAGAGAGAGAGAGAGAGAGAAACTTCTCTAAGGCGGACAATAATGGTTCCGAGAGAAAGTGGCCCTTTTGAGGGGTGACCGTCGAAAAGAGGTTTATTTTATAACATTGTCGCTATGGAGTCCTTAATCGGTTCTGAACAAAATGTGGTGATTTAGAGGGGTGACCGTCTAATAAGGGTGATTTCCTAGAGAAAATTCATTGTATATACAGGATGTCCGGGTCTAAATGTATCCAAAAGTTATGACTTTTTTCCCTGGGGATTCCTTAAATACGTTGTGTATAAACAATAGAATTGAAACTGTGGATAAGATGAAGAAACGTATTATTCAAGTAATTCATGTAATAATTCCTGATATAATACGAAACACTTGGATAGAACTGGATTAGCATTTAGACGTTTGTCATGCAACAAAAATCGCGCACATCGAAATATATGATACTATGATCGAAATCTCTGATTGATATTAAACCTTTGTGAGATGGTCTTTCTATTTAAATATATTTTTAAAAAATTCTAATGGGTAAAACCGTAAAAATAAGCCATAACTTTTGGATACTTTCAGCACGGACACCCTGCAAATTACATCTCTTATTTACATCATTTAATATCAACAGATGTAATTGTTTCGTCTCTATGCAATGTACTTATAAACAGTGCCTTATATTGAGCACCTTAAAATAAAAGGTTTGGTTATACGTATGTCATATACATTTAATTCTACGATATTTAACTATAAATATTATATTTTATTCAATACAGAAATTCTTGCTTAATTCAAAATATTGGGGGGAAAAGTATACTCTTTTACAAAGGTTAAAGAATAAAATCACAGTTAAAGCAAAATGTACCATGTTTAGGCTGAATATAATTGGTTAAAAAAAATTATCCTTAAAACCACCGAAATAATGGTATGAGTTCTGTGAACAAATATTTGCTGTTTCTTAAAACCTAACTAAAATTCAATATCAATGTACGTAGAACGTATACATATTTTTTTCCAGCATGTACTTATTTATATTCGCTCATTGAGGAAATAGGAAACTTGCATTTACCTGGAAAAACCATTCCTAGAAGAAAAAGAAACAGATCCAATCAGGGTACATTCTTTAGTTCAATGTATTTATAGAAAAAGAATCTCAAAAAGATATTAAAAGTATTCAGCTTTTCAGTTTGCAAAAATGAAATATTTTCTACTTGTGTTTGAAATTCGTTCAAGGAATATTATATCTTGCATTTGAAAGGGAAATGCTTTCACCTTATAAATATTTGATACGATACGCTTCTTTCATTTTAAAAAGAACCTAATAAAACAGAATATTATGTTCACATTTTATGCTATTCACGATGTTTTTGTATTTTTTTCATAATAATAGATTTTCAAAGTATTTAATTTCTCATGATGCCTTATTTTTGAAGAGAGTGTAATATGGTTGAAATTATATCAAAGCGATTGCCCTTTTATGTCCGTTTTAATTCTTATAAAAACCTATACATATCTCTTTATCCATATATCAATATATCTATCTATCTATCTGTCGTCATACAGCATGTTCTGCAAAATGCATCCGAAAAACGAACACAGCGGAGCAAGTTTCAAGTTATTTGTAAAGACGATGACGTCAACGATTCCATCGTACGAGCTTATCGTTTTATTGGCACGTTATAGGCCACCTTTAATTCCTCCAAAAACTATATTAATCACTGCTAGACCACTGCGCAAAAACCAAAATACTCGTCATTGGCACCGATTCCGAATTCATCGTGAAAGCTATAATGTCAGAGTATCGAAATCACCGAATTTCTCGTTACCGATCGCACAAACACGGAGCTTTCGGGATGATCCCACGTCCCCCAAACTTTTTTTTTAAATCCCGAGGAGATCGGGAGGATACAGACTCCGCCAAGTCCACGAAGCCACCGATCTCGCGGTATTACGTCATACCTCAAAAACTTCATGAAAGTGGTCTGTAAAAGCTTTTTTTTGTCGATGGCATCAAAGATTCCACCGTACGAGTTTATTGATTCATCGGCAGCTTCTCGACAGAAACTAGAACTTCAGACACCTTTAATTCATCCTAAAGCTCTACTACTCCCAAAGACCTCTTCCCAGAACTCGAAAATTGCGCCACTGGGGCCGAATTTACTGTGATTCGATTCTGAATTCCGATTTGATTCAGAATTTACCGTAAAAGCGGTGACGTCAGAGTATCGAAGAATCTTTCTATAGAGTCTTTAATCGGTACTGAACAAAATATAGTGGTCGTCTAGAGAAGTTTCACTTCATTTATATATATATATATATATATATATATATATATATACACAGTAAGAACTGTTTATAAGGACACCCGTTATAAAAACATATCGCTTAATAAAACGGAATTATTAGTTCCCGGCCAAATCTCATGTGTAATGATGGATATAAAATCCGGTTATAATAACATCGTTTGTAAGAACATATCGCTTTTAGTGACCTAAAATTAATTTGTTTATGCAAAAATAAATCGCTTATAAGAACATTTAATTGGGTAGTAGCAGCACGTTGTTCTTCAACTACTTTATCCATTTTTTATCTAAAAAAAAGGACTAAAATTAAGAAGGTTCAGAAAAGTCCACATGCTGACATAGAAGAAGCCCTTTTGCATTGGTTTAAGATTCAAAGGAGTGCCAATATTCCCCTTATCGGACTGATTTTGCAAGCGAAAACAAATAGATTTGCGAAGCTCTTTAAAAAACGTTAATTCCGTTTGTTCAACTCCGTGGATCCAGAGATTTCGGGAGACGCATTCCATTGTGTTCGGAAGAGTCAGTAAAGAATCGAAGGCCGTGACACCAGGTTTGGTTTGGTTTGGAGCGCTACGGTCAACTTTTTGCTACACGAGGGATAATTAGACTGGGACCTACAGTTTAAATCCGATTCTGAACGGCTAAAAACAGCCATGCCAACAGTGGGACTCGAACCCACAGGATCTGAACCGAATTCCAGCGCCCTATTCATTCGGCCATCAACTGGCAGCCGTGCCACCAGCAGTTTTTGATAACTTACTTGAAACCGTTTGGACTACGTTAAGAGAAGGTTTGGAAGGCCATGAAATCTTCAATCATCATTTAAAAAATAAATAAAAAAAATAGAATTGTTTCCTGCATGTTGGTTTTCTTATGGTTGAAAATCCTCCCGTTTTTTAAACTCAAGACGATAGAGATGAAACACTTCAAGACTGAGTTCCAGATTTCCCAATTGAACAAGATTCACTTCAGGGATATGAACACATAGATTTGACTCTTGCAACTCAAGGGAATGTAACGGATGAAGCAATTGTTGCAGGCGTAAATGCAGATATTTCTAGCAGAGATAATGATACTGACGACAGTGCCAGTTCAGAAGACATTTTGAACGAGTTTCCTTGTCCGAGTTTAAAAGAATTGAAAATAATTGTTTTCAGCAATCAATACTTTAAATAAATTTTTAGCTAACAATTACGATTTTGTGAAGGAATGATAAAATAAGCTGTCGCGAACTTGTCGCGATTATTTTTATTTACAAATTACATATCTAGAGTTATTTTTATTTACAAAACAAATAAAAAAACTAAACAAACAAATATTACTGACTATTTTTCAGAAAATAAGTAATCGTGTAAAAACAAAATAGTGCATTATGTATGTACATTCATAATAGCTACATAATTTTATTACTTTTTCTTTTTAACGTTTTTAGAACTACGTATTTGAAAAAGTTCAAAAATACATACTTATATGGAAATGAGCGGTGCGTTTTTCCTTGATAGAACTTGAACCTTTTAATCATTTTTTTAACGTCATGTTTCAGGTGTAAATAAAAATTATGTGACAATGAATTTGGTATTTCCAGCAGTTTTAAGTTATCTATCGGATATAAAAACTATCGATTATAAAAACCAGTTTTTAAAGTACCCTGGATGTTCTTATAAACGATTTGTACTATATATATATATATATATATATATATATATATATATATAAATAAAGATAGTGTGATAGATAGATAGTGTGGATGTGTGCGTTTGTAGCTAAATAAGTTTAGTTGTAAATTGGATTTTTGTTTTTTCAATCGTTGGTATTTTCCGGCAGGATCTCAGGGATTTCTAAAGTGTATAATGAAGTTAGTAACTTGTTTTTCAAACTCAGAAACTTTCCAAGCAAATGGTTTTTCCAAGATTCCCAGAGGAAATAAACATATATCGTATTTTCCGGTAAGAAAAATACCTTTGGGAATGTCTTATCTCTCAACTGTATGTTTTATTTCACGATAATTAGATCTATTAACTCGGTCTAAAAACTAAATTTTTCGTTTAACGTTTTACATTAATTTTATGTATAATTTTATTTTCATTGAACCTCCTAATTTTTGGTTGAAGTTTACGCAAATTAAAGTGTTTGGAAGGAATTTATACTGAAACGCAATAAATAAAAATCCTGTATTTGATGTGTTTGGCTATTTTCAGAATAATACTAATTTTCTTACAAATGTTTAAATTTACAAATATTATCCAGTTAAATTTTTAAGTTCCAAACATTAATAAAAATTATAAAATGTAACTCTGTACCTTTTAAAAAAGGAATATAAAAATATACCTATATATTTTTGTATTGCCTGAATTTCAATACCTCAGTTTTAAAGATAAACAGATGGGGATACGCAATCACACAGTCATACAGAGATAAACACACACATATGAATTGTATATATATATATATATATATATATATATATATATATATATATGTGTGTGTGTGTGTGTGTGTATTATACTTTAAAATATTTTACATGAGCAATGGGTCTAGCTGTATCGTCTCTATGTTCAAATACAAAACAGCATGTTAAATGTATGTTTATTTTTCAACCTTTTAAATTGGTAGGGCAGAAGGATGCTTCCCTTATAATAAATTATTATGTGGATTCTTATAATGCGTTATTAAAATAAAATCAAGTTCTGTCAAATGTTCTTCAATTAATATATCCCTCGGGATATATTATTTTAATTATAACTACATTCGGTACAGTTCGCATTTGATACAGTTACGATTAGCTTAACGGTAATTTATCTCGCTGCACTTAAGAAAAAACAGGTTACCACATCCTTAAAATTACTCAATTAATAAGGTTTTTAGTGATAAGAATCCTGCATGCATTATTCATTATTTAACTCTAACACATACCTTAATTTCATCATCAAGTAAACTTTATTTAATATATCACGAGGATGTGGAGAACGCAGTTCAGCTCTTCAATATCACAAGTAACCAATGTTACATCTCATTCGATAGTTTCAAATGTACGCGAAATATATTCAATTGTGATGTGGTAGTGCTCAGTTAATTGTCGCAGTAACACCTAACTGGCGCGATGTCATGTTACTCCACTGATGTCTTATGTCAATAGCCATTCCCAATTCCTTGGATTGGAATGTAGGAAGCAACATCATAATAAAAAAATACATTGTTTCTTAATTTTTAACGGTTTTTTAAACGTTCTCGAACAGTAATAATAAAATGTGATGTTGATTAGCATCGTAACTATCTTCGGAAAGAATAAATAAATTGCATGTGTTACTAACTACTTTTGAAAATTGTTACAATTTAAATTGATTGCCATTTGTTTTTGCTGTTAGATCGAATTATTTAAGTTTTCCTAGAACCCCCTTTTTTAACGTACGATTACATTCCTCCATAACGGTCCTCCGGAACGCAAAATTTTAGACACTAAAACCGTCCGTCCGTACCCCGAGAGTTATAATTTTGGCAGCCCGCTAAACCCAGTCTGTATCGCTTGGACAATCAGTAAACAGTTAAAAGTACCAAAATTTGTCAAAATTTTCACATACATATATATATATATATATATATATATATATATATATATATACATATATATATATATATATATATATATATATATATATATATATATATATATATATATATATATATATATATATATATATATATATATATACCGGGTGCGTCATATAGTTATGACGCACCCGGTATTATAGACTATGACAAACCCATGACTATAGTTGTTATGACTATAGTCATAACAACTATAGTCATAAACTATAGTCAAATTATAGTCACAAACTATAGCGTCATAACAAAGTTAAAAAATTCACAATAAAAGAAGTTATGCTCGGAAAAATTTTCTGTTTGCGCAAATAGGATCAATGGGACATTGGATTTTTTTTTCCATGTAAAAAAAAAAGTTTCCAAAACTAACCGAAAGAGGGCGCTCACGCATCATCCTGAGGAATTTTATTCAAATCAGGCTATCAATAAATCACCTGGCTGGAAATAGATCCGTCATTCGAAGCCGGCAGCATGCTTTCTTTACCAGATCGTTCGTTGGTGGTTAAACTTTTTACACAAATGGTGATTCCACAACTGTTGCATTGCGAAAGTTTCGCACGGCGATAGGACTGTGGTCTTCACGATCACCAGGCTTGACCCCGGCAGATTTTTGGTTGAGGGGATACATAAAGTCTGTATCGGGGCTCCCCGACCACCAATGGATCTGAAAAATGCCATTCTCTACCATCGATGGCGACATGCTACATTCCGCCGTAATGGCGTAGTGACGCTCCTCACTTGCCTATTACCTTCTGCTGCTGGTGAAAGTGAACATCTGTTACTTTTTAATAAATGCACACTCTCCTGTTGTTGTGATCTGTTTGATTTTCTGGTTGTGTTTGCCTAATTTGCGTAAAACGTCTCAGTATGACGTGTGAGCGCCCTCTTTCGGTTACTTTTTAAACTTTTTTTCTCTCTCTCTTTTAAACATGGAAAAAAAAATCCAATGTCCCTTTGATCCTATTGATGCAAACAGAAAAATTTTCCGAGCATTACTTCTTTTATTACGAATTTTTTAACTTTTCACGAATTTATGACGCACCCGGTATATATATATATATATATATATATATATATATATATATATACATATTGTAAAAATGTAGTAACTTATGATTTTAAAGATCTATTTAATAATATCGATATAATTGATTTAAATAGAATAATCATAATGTTAATACAAAATAATATTCAATACTTAGGCAACGGAATTAAACTAACTCGTTTCAATAGGCTCCTAGAAATAGTAACTAAACATAATTACATAGTTCATAATAATAGTATATACTTACAGTCCAAAGGTGTACCACAAGGTGGTAATGCTTCAAGTATGCTAGCTAATTTATACTTATATTATTTTGAAATTAATAATATAGAAAATTGCAATTACAATATATTTAGGTATATAGATGATATAATAGTAATTAATAAAAGTAATAAACACATAGACTTAAATTTTTACCCACCTAATCTGGAACTAATTAAAAGTAGCCATGATAATATTAATGTAAACTTTTTAGATATTAACATTAAAATTAATTCTCACAGCAAATTTACTTTTGACTTATACGGCAAAAGATCTGACTATAATTTTAATATTTTTAAACTTCAAAATTACCTAACCTGTTTACATAAATCTGCTTTTAATAACATTATTGTAAATCAGTTAGTTCGTATAAATAGGCTATATTCTAAAGACAATAGGGATAAGCATATTTTAGACTTGAAAGCTGTGCTAACACGCAATAATTACCCCGAAAGTCTATCCAAACACATAATTGGTTGTTTTAGTTTTAATGAATAGTTTGTTCTGTTGCATTTAATAAGTTAAACAAAATAATAAGAAAAATTAAGTACTAAAAAAATTAAATAAATAAAAATCATAATTAAAAATAAAAATAAGAATAAAAATAACTTATAGTAATAATAATAAAAAACTAAATTAATAATGGTTTAATAGTCCTAAAATACAGTAACCATAGTAAGTCAGTAACTGATTATCCATAATCTCCCTGGTTGCAAGTTTTGTGACGTCAGTCAACTTGCGGTTACATGTTCTTAACTTTCACTCTGTCTAGAGCCAGCCTTGGTGTTCTTTAGTTAAGTAACTCTTAATTCAATAATTAATCAATTCTTCTGTTTTTTATGGATTGTACGGTGTTTGAGTGTGTTTATTGTATAGATCATACTCATCGGAAACAATCCATTGGTTTTTAGACAGTATTGACACCGCTGATTAAGAGATACTGTCTAAAACCTCTTTCATACTTTTCTTTTCATGTTATTTGTTCCTGGCTGCAAGTAGCTTTAGTGCTATTACTGGTATTCTCTTTCATATTTTTCTCAACGACAACTTATATATATATATATATATATATATATATATATATATATATATATATATATAACATACATACATGTATATATATACAAAAGAGGTAAGCAGCGATAAGTAATCCTAAGGGAATAACCCGTGCTAGTGTCGTTAGAAGAGACTACCTGAAATTTTTGTTTGAAATCGATTATGATTGTAATAAGATGACTCAAAGTATAAGAGAAAAGTGCACGCCTTGCAGGACAAATGAATGTAAATGCGTGTCAAATTAATGTCGCTTCGCAACTCATCTACGTATTGTTACAAGTATGGCATTTTTTAAAAGCAAATTTTCCTAAGAAAATTCTCAACCTAATTATTTTCCTAAGAGAATTCTTTGAGGTTTGTTGAGATCATCAGATTATCTTGACAATGGTGCTGTATTTTATCTATTTTATCCGTTTCTTTGTTTTTTGCGAAATGAACCACAATATTTAAAAGGATAATGAAACACGGACTAAACAATTTACAGGAAAAACTTCTTTATTATTTTCGAAAAGATCTTAAAATCTTGTTGTTTTTTTCACTAGGTTATGAAAATAACAACACTCATGTGGCTCCCATTCCTTTCAATGCACTGCCGAAGGCGTTCTCTAAGTGATCCATTGCTCTGTTGGTCATATTTGGGGGAATGCCGGTAGTTTCTTGCCGAATAGCGGACTCACGGACTCGTTCCATAATTTCGGACAGTATAATATTCCGAGGACGACCACATTCTTTTTTTGTTAATGACCACCCACTTGCTCTCACACTTGAAACCTATCCCAGGATTGTTCTCGATCAGGAAAGGCATCCAACATGAAATTTCATTCCTCTTGCTTACTGTATGTTGACTACCTGAAGAATCGGATATAAAGAACAAAAAGTTAGACTTACTTTTGTTCTCAAGGTGGTAGATAACATTTTAAAACTAGTGGTTAAATAAGTTCACACACATGAGTAATTCGAATGTAGACTGACATTTTTACCATGTTTTTATTATCTTGCTTTCTTGTTTGTTTGTTTGTTTGTTTGTGTGTGTGTGTGTTTGTGTTTGTGTGTTTGTGTTTGTGTGTTTGTCCGGTACAAATCTTGCAATCGATTTTTAACTAACTTCTCGACTAGCTAGACAATTGAAACTTTTAGAATAGCTCAGAACACGATGAAAATTTACTTTTTTAATTCTTTTAGCCATCTTTAAGCAGAATTAAATTCATTGTCAGTTAATTTTGTTTTGTAGACTGATGCAGCCATCTATTGGCCGGGACGGGAGCGATTAAACGCAAGTTAACTTCCAATTAACTTCATTTTCTTTCAAGTTAATGGGATAATTCATCAAAAAAATTTTAAAAAAGTATTTATTAGGACATAGAATTCTCAAGTTTATATGATTCAACAGAAAATTTAAAAACAGGGTATATACAAAGTTCTTTTTATCTTGAAATTATTATTTTTTAATGATGAATGAATATAAAAACATGTTGACTACCTGTAGAACAGAATACGAAATAAGAACAGCGACTTCAAACCCCCTCCTAAGAAAAAAACGAATTCTTTTTTAATTACATTGATCTCGCTTTCCGTATAAGTCTGTAGTCCTGGTAAAGGTATCGTTCCTCCATCTAATGTTAAAATCTGTAACTCTTCCGTTTCCGACACCGTATTAAACTCTTTATTCTTGTGCTCCCGTAGCACAGTTCTTTCATGTTGGCCTGGTATTAGGCTTATGGCTGTTTCCTACCCCGACGGTGTCGCTAATTTTTCTTTCCAAATTTCCCCCTCTCGCTATTTTGAGCATCCCATGGAACTTTACTATTATCTCAATACTTTTTTTCTAGATTAAAAGCCTTTCTTCCTTGAGTGCGTTTAATTTTTTAACATCTTTGTATTCTTCTATGGACCAATTCACTTATCTTAAAATGTTATTACCTTGATTAATTATTTTTTCACATTTTTTTACTTTAATTTTTAATTTTTTTAATATTAAATCCCTCAAGTATTTACTTGAGAGATTAAATATTTAAAAAAAATATTTTATCTCTCAAGTAATCCTCTCCGCGATCCCGTATCCTGACAACGGATACAACGATCCTGTATCACTTGCCGCGGTACAGGATCGTTGTTTTTAAAAGAAAGCTTCGATAAGAAAACCGCTAGGATCACCGGTCCGACTCATGGTGTCTACGTACATCTAGAAAATCTTCCCAAAATGTTTCTACCTGCTACGCCTCCCTATCGACAACTCACCGTCTTATTTTTAAATTATTTTTAAATTTTTAACTCCTCAATTTCTTTTAAAATTTTTTCTTAACTTTAAGTTTTTAATTACTGGGCACTTGTTCCTGAAATAACTGCCTTGCAAAAGGATATAAAGTCGCAGATTATATAAGGATATAAAGACCCAGAAACTCATTTTCTAAAACTCCAATTACGTCAAGTAAGGCTTCTGTCGCATACAACCCGATGCGTGTCATAAATGCCATCTGCCCGTTATGCAATACCGTTGTTTTTAAAGAAACCCTCAATAACAAAACAGCGAGGATCACCGGTCCAAACCATGGTGTCTACGTATATCTAGAAAATCTTCCCAAATAGTCCACACCTCCCTTCCACCAACACTCCCTTACCGGTAATCATCAGACATGCGTGAGTCCTTTCTTCGGCACCCTGTATCAATAAGTTAAATCGTATCCTAGATTAGATACATATTGACCCTTTCATTTTTTGTCTTTAATTCAAGAATAGAATTTTGTTACAAACAATTCCTTACTTTAAAGGACGAATACAAAATCATTTTTTGTTGTATTGAATCAACAGATAAAACAATAAATTAAGTGTTGTTTTATCAAAAGCAAGAAGACTTTGCTTCGAGCAAAATATTTTTGAGAGAGAAAACAATTTTTTCACAAAATTTCTCCGTTGATACTTTACTTTATTTTATTCTTTCATATCAGAATAGAGACAGGATTTAAAATCAAACTTAAGTACTTTGTTGACATAATAAGTACTTTGTTGAACGCATTATTCATAAATTATTCTAAATTTCTTAACTACGTTATTCATGCAGATTAATAACTTTATCTCTTATATAATACATGCCGAACATCGCAAATAATCGAACTATGTTTAAAGGATATGGAAATTTGAACGCAGTTACAATATATATAATTTTTCTCAAAGATAATCCATGTTTGCCCGAATAATATAACTGAATTGCAATTATTCTTATGAAGAGATATTTTCTATGATCTATATGTATATATATATATATATATATATAGAGAGAGAGAGAGAGAAAGAGATGTAGATATACATATAAACACACAAGAAAATTTATTGTAATTTCTTACTTCTCCTTTTCCCAGAAATAACTTAATCAACAGTTTTACTAAAGTAATTATCGTAAAACTGTCCTTCAAGTGTGGGAAAATGCTTTGCTATCATTTATAGCAATAAACATTTTCTTCTTGAATTTAATCAGAAAAACATAAATTTTAATCAGAAAAACATAATATTTAATCAATACAATGATTTTTTTTTACTTATAACTCCCAGTGAGGCAAAAAATCAGTGACTCAAAGGAAATCTGAACGGGATAAAATCTTACAAGCCGAAATTCAAATTTCGTGCAGAAAATAATTAAATTTAGAAATTGACAATTCCATGAATTTTCATCTTTATTTTAATTTCTTTGTATTTCAATCACATACATAATCTGTGTCTTTGTATTTCAATAACATACATAGCGTATATAAAATTATATTTAAAGAAGATATTGGAATCTATATTTATTGTACTTTCATGTTTTGTTACAAAATTTGTGGCTACTTTCACGATGATCTGGTTACTGAAAATATCTGAGATCATCTAAATATGAAATGAATGCTAAATCACTTTAATGATAAAATCAGGTCCCAATGTAGCCTCGTGGTAGGGCGTCGGCTTTTCTTGCCGAGGTAGCTCTGTTCGAATCCCTAGAAGCGCTATAAAATACCTTCATGTATAGGGCGGATATGTGACCATTAAATTCTTAGACAGGAAAGTCCCTCTATGAAGTCATAGAAAGTGGAAGACTGTTAGAGCACCCCAAATGTCGCTTTCTGTGTGTCGCGTCACCTGGTGATGTTCGTTCAAATTCGAAGTGACACCTAGCAAGAAGGTCTATAACCCTTTTGTGGTGCTATCGTCAACCGTAATTCCTCTCCTCAGCCTGAAAAGCCTCTGTAGACCTGGTATGGAATTTCTAGCCGGGGAGCAATTGCAAGAACAACAACACCGACAGTAATTTGATTTCAAGTAGTTCCTTGGTCGATTGACTAACAACGACAGTAATTATTTTTTTATTAGGAGTTTATATTTAAGTTGTTTATATTTAATAAAAGTCAGTTTATACTAGTTACAGCTAACGGAGGTAAACCGTTTGGTTACTGAAGAAACCGTTGACAAAGATTCGACATTTTTGACAAGAGTTATCAGCTATCTATCGTTAAATAGTGCTCTGCTCTGAAAGCTGTAATAACAGAGAATGGGTAGCACCTTTCCAGTAGAGGTATGAAGCAACAGTAGACATCGTCGCCTTATGTTTCAAGCATGTTTTGAATACTAAAAAACTAAACTAAATTCAACTCATGGAGCAACAGTCCGCTCTGGACCAAGGCCGGCGGTGGACATTTCCGCATTCTTGACCGTGGTCTTGGGGTGCCATACAGCATATGTCTCAGTTAGATGGTCAACCTGACGTGGGACCACCAGAGTGTAGTTCCCGAGCATTCTTGGTTCTCATTTTATCGACCCACTCGAGGGTTGAAAGGCTGAGTTGACCTTGCCCAGTCGCAGGGTCGAACCCTGGACCTGTGGATGGGCAGCTTGACGTTTTTAACCACTACGCCACCGGGCGTCTATTTTGCATACTAGTGATTCAAATATTTATCATAATTTCTGAAATTAATGACGCATTTGATCAGTTTCGAATATTTTTATCAGTTACAAGGGCCATCTGTCAACTCTTTGAAAAATTGTGGTCTACACATTATCTTCTCCATCTTTTAAAGAAGGCATTTTTAAAATTTCCTTGTGATCAGTTGGGTAGATCTTTCTTCATGTCGCTTTAAATTCTCTCAATTTTTATTATTTTAGTACTGCTAAATCTGTTAAATTAGATAGTTAAGACAATTAAGGTGACTCACGACTCTTAAGTCGAGGAAATAAGGCCTATTTTCATACTTTTTGACAGTTTGTAACTATTTTAATTTACTCCCAATTTTTCCAAATTTTATGTATATGATAAATTGATATATTTAGTTTAATAAACAAATTTTCAACTCTCCAAATAATTTGAAATAAATTTTTTTAAATGCTTTAGATATACCTTGTTTTTTAATCATTTTTATTGTATACTGGCTCGCGCACAGAAGTGTGAAATTAATTTTACACTTAAATGTATAATTCCTTTTTTATATTTAAAAAAAATAACTCAAAATACAATTGAACATAAAACATTCAACATTAACATTTTTTAAAATTTTTTTTTTTAAACTGCTCAAAATATACGTAAAATTTCCTTAAATTTTTGCATTAATTTACCCCTGAAAAAATTAAATGTTCAGCGATTGCAATAAATCTAGTTCAGACGCAATAAAATAACATGATTATGCAGTGATAAAAATTTCATGGAATTACGTTTTCATAGTTTTTGAGATATCAGTTGCGGAATGACGCAAAATTACATTTTGAGAAAAATGAGTTTAAAATTTTTCTTAACCATAAACTTATCAGTAATTAAATATTTAGAATATCATATCTTTGGAACTAAGCGGAATATTTTCACGCGGTTTGCTTTATTTTGTTCAGAAATGATCAGGTTTTAACATATATTTTTCTTAAAAAATCGAATGTTTTAAAGATTTAAGGGTAGTGAGTCCCCTTAATCATTGCCAACACATTGGTTTTTTTTTACATTTAACATTTCAAGAAACTCTCGTAGTTGCCGTTTACGTCTCGTAAGGACGCAGTAGTTAGTTATTTGATATTTCAAGTCCAAAGAAGTTCCTAAAACGGCATCTAAGCGAAATGATGTGACGTAGGCCTCTTCAGCAACAGCTGAGAAATGTTTTCAAATTCCATAATGTCTGCGTGAATTTGTAGAAGGCCTCTTCAACAACAGCCTAGAAATATTTCCAAATTCCATAATGCCATAGTTAATTTGTAAAACTACAGGGTGTCCATAATTAAACGTCCCTACTTTAAAGTTGTATACAGTCGAAACTATCGCTCAGAAAGTTATGAAATTTTGTGTAGGACATATTGAAAAGATGGGAATTTGTTTGAGCGAATAAAAAAATTAGCTCAAAATTTCACCACCAGAGGGCGTTTTTGATGAATTATACATATAAAACTGGTTCTTTACTTAAGATTTTACCATCTTTTTATCCATAGGTCACCCTAACACAATAACTCATACTTATTAAATTTTACAATCTTTAAAGTGATTGAAAAGTCGATCTGAAACTTGTTCGATAACTAATTTTCGGACAAAAGATTTGATGGAACGAAGAAGAAAAAAATATGCAAATTAGTTTTTGTCTATAAAACCTAGAAACTTTCATGGAGATTTTGTTTTCAGTGTGCTTGCTATGCTGATTAGAATGTCATCGTTACGATCCCCAGACCTCAACCCATGCGACTTTTGGCTTTGGGGGCATGTGAAACATCTAATCAGTCTTGATAAACCAAGAAGTACACATGATCTGAAAGACAGCATTTCACGACCCCGTTCTCAGCATTTCCCCGGACACACTGCAGTCAATTGGAGTACTTGCTATCTTACGATTTCAAATGGCGGCTGAAAATGATGGCCGTCATGTTGAACATGTCTTGTAATAATTTTTTTAACTATAGTAAATGTTAGCTAAATGTGTAATTCATCAAAAAACGTCCTCTGGCGGCGAAATTTTGAACTAATTTTTTTATTCGCTCAAACAAATTTCCATTCCTTCAATATATCCTACACAAAATTTCATAGCATTCTGAACAATAGCTTCGACTGTAGACAACTTTAAAGTAGGGACGTTTAATTATGGACACTCTGTACATCTGCAAATTATGAGAGTTAATGATACTCTGAATAATTTCACACATAAGCGTCAAACATGGCCTCTTTGGCAATAGCCAAGAAATGTCTTCAAACAACATAATGTCCGAGTTAATTTGTAAAATTGCAATGCATTCAAAATATGTGAGTTAAGGATCCCCTGGATGATTTCACACGAGTGTCACAGATGGCCTCTTCAACAACCTAGAAATGATTTCAAACTCCATAATATCAGAGTTAGTTTGTAAAAATATGATGTTTCTAAATTATCTGATACTCCGGTTATTAGAGTGACACGGGTGGCTTTAAATTTCAAGATTCAAATAATATATGTTTACTATTTTCAAATGCTAAATAACCTTAACAGTAATGTCATAATACATCCAATGATAAATTAATATTAATTTATTCTTATATTTTTATCCATGAAATTTCATTGTGATAAAAAAAACAATCATTCCCTCTCTTGATAATTGGATATTTGTTTAATCACATATCTGTTTTTCTAAGAAAATTGATCTATTCTTTAACCATGCATACCTAAAAAATTAAGTTTAATTGTTTTTAAAATAACATGAAGATTATAATATTAATAGTAATCATCATCATATTTACACGAGTCTTACAAAGATTGAAGTTCTGAAATGTAGTCAATTAAAAGTATGCTCTATTGCTATAATAAAGTAAAAATGGATATTTGCTTCCCTTAATTATCGAAATAAAATACTCCAAAATCATATGCATCAGAGGCAAACAAATAATATCAATTACCCTCTCCAATAAATATCAAAACAAAAGAAAACTGTAGTTTATGTTTCCTCATTACATTCTCAACTACTCTCGACAAAAACATTCTTTTTACATTCCATTTTTCTCCCTTATTAGCTTTGTCCTTATTATTTTAACGAAACTATACAATCGGATTTATTTTTTCCAAAAAGTAAATTGCGAATATATATTTTGTTCGATGCCATGTTTATTACGTAATTAATTTTGAAGATGTTGTGTAAAATACGCAGTATCCTTTCGAATGTAAGCACTCACTTCATAATAATATCCTCCATTTGTTTCTAAATTTATGGATGGTAGAAATTCTCAGAAAATTTTCTTTTAGCGGTATTTTTCGAAGAATGATTATTCTAGGCTATTCTTAGTACAAATTTGATTTGTAAATGGGAGGAAAATTTAAAAACTTTTACAGCGTAAGTTTATTGTTAGAACAACATTTTTAAAGAAAATGCTTTTGCAATGTAATTGATGAAATGAATATGATGATTAACATTATTTCTTGGTATGTATAAATTCCATACATATAACAAAGAGGGTGAAATTTTATTTAAGGAAAATCAATATAATAAGTTATGACCTATGGCTTATATAATACGAGTAAGTGTTTTGCTAAAACACTCTCATTTCTCTGGGTAAGAACCTTAAGGTGTTGCGAGAAATTATAGGATTTACTTGAAATACATATGAAATTGATTTAGAATTTAATGATGAATAGGGCACTAACAACTAATTTGATATAAATGTAATGACAAGGAGCTTATTTGTTCAAGGCAATAAAATTGAAAGTAAATCGGGTAACAAATGCATTCAGTTGTTTATACAATCAAATACTGATTTTATAATGTTTCATTTAAACTTTTAATACGGTTAAGTTTCGTAAAAAAACTAGTTTTTAGTCAGTCAAATAATTTTTAATATAAAAGATTTGAAATATGTCTCTTACTTGGAGAAATTTATGAACGCAGTTGATAATTTATTCTTTATAAAAATATTCCCTTATCAGAGAGGGATTAAAATTTATCTTATCAAATTCACGCAGAAGTTAATATTGAAAAAAAAGAAGCAGTCTTCTTTGGCTCAAAGAAATACTCATTAAAGAAATGTGCACTTCTTTGTTACTCGTTAATTCTTCAGGAAACCACTTGAATTTATTAAGTGATCGATATTTTTTCACTTGAAATTATTTCAAAAGTTCCATTTTCATCAATACCCCATTTTCTGTGAAACTAAATATATATTCATCAAGGAAGAAGGGAAATCCCAATGGTATTTTTTTCTGAGGAAAATCTTCTCAATTAAAAATGGATCTTAATTCTATCTTTAATAAATTTGAATCTTTAATTAATTATAGATTTTTCATTAATCATTCCCAAGTATTAGAAATTATCGTTTGGAAATAGAAAAAAGCTCTCTGAAGTGTATTGAATGTTTGTATCTATACTTGGGACATTTTATAAGGAAATATTTTTTTAAAAGAAAATAATGAAAAGATTTATTAACATGTATGATATTACATGGATATATTTTCTCATTCGTATAAACTTTTTAAATCCTGATGAACGACAGATTAGGAAATACTTAATTGTTTATATACGTACTGACATGTATTCTGTGGGTAAACATTTACAGCTCTCTGAGTCTTTATATCCAGCAGGGCTGTCGACCTGCAACGCCAAGCTAAAAAAAACAAAATAGACGCAAAATGAATAAACTCACTAAGTACAAAAATTCGTCAGACATCTATACTGCTTATATATTCCAAACCTCTTACTCCTATACTTCACATGTTAAAGCAGTGTGCGTAAATTATAAAATTCTGAATGAACAAAGTATCGTACAAAATTAAAACAAAAAGTAGAAGAATCTTATCAGAGAGTACTGTAAAATTGAAATAAAAATGGACTTTCAAAGTTAAAAATTAACAGAAATACGGAATTTTTAATTTTCCGTAAAGTTAGAGATTTTGCTAGAATCGAGTTTTCTCAAAGAACTAGTTCCTCAACATTTTAAGAAGACCTATAGAGTTTAATATTCAACAGATTCGATTGAGGCTTGGTTTTTTCGATAAGCTATTCGCTAACTTAAAATATTTTATACGTTTCAGTTAAAAAAATAAATATTTCTATATTTAATCAGAATAAAACTGAAAATTTAGCATCTCTAGGTGATAGTAAGCCAAAATGGCAACCATTATTCAGTAACACCGCTATTTCCCAAACCTTTCAATTATAGAAGAATCGCGATTGTCGCCCAATGGCTCAATGGTTAAGGCATCAGTCTTTCACGGCGCGGGTTCGATTCCCGCATAAGACTTGGTTGTATTCTTGAGAATTTTTGATTATTTTGTATATGTATGTCCCAATTTGTTTGTTTGTTTCATATGTCCATAAAAAATACTAAAGATTGAAATCAAATAATAAGGATTAATTATTATTCATATTTCACTGTTTGATTACAACCACGTGGGTTTGCAAATAGAGAAATATTAATTTCTCAATAAAATATACATACAGCAAATGATTAATCTATATGTATAACAGAGAATGTTTGTGTGGTCCTTTATGCGTTCCCGAACTGTCCATCCGATTGACATGGAATTTTGTACATGCTGTTTTCTCACTCCCGCGGGAAACACTGGGGGGGAGACACCTTTAGCACCCCTAGGGGGCAGGGGGCAGGGATCACATATAAAAATAATCGAAAACGACTAATATTAGTGTCGAATCGATAGTTTTTGGGGTCGCTGAGATAAATAGTGACACTTTCGACGCAGCTTAGTTCAAAATCAGCCCCTCTATCAGCAATTGGGGGAGGCGAGGGGGGGGAAGAAGGGGTGAATATAAAATGTTCAAATGAACGAGAATAGTGTCAAATCCATAGTTTTCGGGGTCGCTGAGATGAAAAGGTACCCTCCAGATGCCGTTTAAGTGAGAGTTCAGCCCCCCCCCTCAGCATTGGGGGGAGGCGGGGGGGGGAAGAAAGGTGGAATATTAAATGTCTAAAATGACCGAGAATAGTGTCGAATCCATAGTTTTAGGGGTCACTGATGTGAATAGGGACACTCTCGATGCCGTTAATGTGAGACTTCAGCCCCCCCCCCTCATTTGGGGGGAGGCGGAGGGGAATAAGGTGTTAATATAAAATGTTCAAAATGACCGCGAACAATGTTGAATCCATAGTTTTCGTGGTCGCTGAGATGAAAAGGGATACTCCAGATGCCGTTAAAGTGACAGTTCAGCACCCTCCACATTGGGGAGGGAGGAAGCGAGGAAGAAAGGTTGAATATAAATTGTCCAAAATGACTCAGAATAGTGTCTAATGCATAGTTTTCGGGGTCGCTGTGATGAATAGGACACACTTCCGATTCCGTTTAAGTGACAGTTTATCTCTCCCTCAGTATTGGGGGCGGAGGCGTGGGGAAGAAGGGTGAATATAAAATGTCCAAAATGACAGAGAGTAGTGTCGAATACATAGTTTCGGAGTCACTGAGGGGAATATAGGACAATTAAAATGTTGTTTATAATCAAGTTTTGATTTTAATTAATATAGAGTGAATTTGTAATTTACTTTATCATTTGTATACTGTATTTACTGTTAATTACCTGTAATTTTAAATTACTTAAATTTTACACTATATGTTGAGTCCATTCCTTTTCCTGTGTAATAAAAAAAATGAGATTAAATAAATACCCGGGCAATGCTGGGCAAACAGCTAGTGATGTATAAATAGTGTTTAGTACGAGTATTTCTCATTGTGTTTATAAGATTGACTAGAATAGGAAAAATGCCACACAAATTAAAATTAAAATGACAAAACAGCCAGGCCTATTACAGTGATTCGAAAAAACAAAAAGTGCTCCAGTTGAGTTAACAGTGGACACATTGTACTCTAATGATGAAACTCCAGGTATCAGGCAATTGTTTGCCTTCAAAAGCCCAGTTTATGAATGGTTATTTACCTATTTCAAAAAAATAACTGATATCCACTAAAAAAACTTTTAAAAAGTAAAGAACGCCAAGCTTCAAAACAAAAGTTTGACTAAAAATGGTGTGATATCAAATATCCAAGCTTATTAAGTTCTGGTACTTAATTTCTAATAACGATTGTTTTCACATCTAAAGTGAAGTGGTTTAGCATGACTTGTTGACAGAAACCCTTCTTCCTTAGACCAAACTCAATCATACATATGTTCTGAATATTTTAAGTTTACATATTTATACATGCCAGGCTTGGCGGCCGTCTAAAAATCATTAAAATAACTGAAAGCAAAAATAAAATAGTTAGTGTGAATTAAAATCATCAATTTCAATTTTAACTGTTCACTTCGGTGCTCTGTTAATGATGTTATATCAAATTTTATTAAGCACTGGAACTCGATTACATTTCTTACGATTTTAATGGGATATTAGTCATTTGAATCAGTCTTCTGTTTGAAGTTAATGCATGATGTCAAATAAAACAACCGTTAGGTAGAAAGAACAAATAATAACTAATGCTGTCATTCCCCAAAGGAACAATTTTGCACTAAACAACAAAAATATGAATACCATGCTTTGGAGTTACGGTTGCCCAAATATAACGTGAAAAGAATTTCAAATTTATAGAATAATTCGTGACCATCTTAAAATTGCTGCTACATTCATTTTTAAAAGTAACCAAATAATAGAACACTCATATTTTGCATAAATAACTGAAATGAATAATTTATACAACTAAATAACACTCTTTCGACGTTTCAACAGACAGAATTTATTTATTCCAAATACGAAAAGATGGCCGACAAGCCTGGCATGTATAAATATTTAAAATTTAAATTTTCAGAAACATGTTACGGTGAGTTTGGTCTAGGGAAGAAGGGTTTCTATAAACAAGTCATGCTTAAGTACTTCACTTAGATGTGGAAAATTCATGATTAGGAAATAGTACCATAACTTAATAAGCTTGGATAGTTGATATCACACCATTGTTTAGTCATAACTTTAGTTTTGAAGCTTGGCGTTCTTTTATTTTTTAAAAGTTTTTTAGTGGATCATTGGAAATATTTTACGCCTTAATAATCATTGAATTCATAGAGCCAGTGTAAAAGCATTCTACCAGTTATCAATGAATATTAAAACAATTGCTATCACTTTCGATGTTATCCATATTTTACAATGACAAATTTCATTATTACTAAATGTTTTTTACTTTTTTGATAACTCGAATAAAAGCTGTTAATTCATATTACAGTGAACTTCTCTAGCCGGACAGCCCTCTAAAATGGCTATATTTTGCTCAGAACTCATTAAAGAATCTATGAGCCAATTGTTAAAAAATCCCTCTTGCCGAATGCCACCCTTCAGAATTGGCCACTTTTATGGAATCATTACTAACACTCATACAGAAGTTTCAGTGTATATAGCTTTTTCATACTCTGTTCTATTCCCTTTTATTAATTCCTTACATAGGGCCATTCTCATAGTGTCTCAGTTTAAAAAATAATCTCATTATCTTCATTGGAATTTTTATCGTTATTGACAAAAAACGTCCAAAAAAGCTACGTGATTTTACCGCCCTTTGACAGAAAAATCCGTCATTACAACAGCCGAAAATTACATGGAAAACTCCCTGTTTGTTGCGAAAACATGTCTTTAAAAAATCCACAGATACTCCATTGAGCTCACAATTGATGTGGACATTTACCTTTGTCGGTGTAACCCATGCGCAAGGGTTTTGAAAGTGGAAATAAAGATTTTGATGGTGTAAAAGTTCAAATGTTTTAATAGAAGGTGACATAAACGGCTCTTGAAAATTTCAATACATTAGCTCGAAAAACTTGAAATTTTCCAGTTAGTCATTTCAATTCTATCCAGCAGTTTTTTTCAGATCTGAATAAAAATGTTTGAAACCTGTAATATATCATTAGAAGTTAAAGGTTATGTTCAAAGCCCAAAGGCTAAAATCTCAAGGATAAGTTTAGGAACGTAGGTTTGGGTTATGTGTCCATTGTCTATTTTCCACCCATTTCTTTTTTTCCCCACTTGCATTTCATGTTCGGAAAATTGTATACTGATGATCCACCTATAAGGTGAAAGGCTAAACGTCAAATTTAAAGGCATAAAGGTTAAGTGTAAATGTTATAGGGTTAAGGTTAGAGTCTAAGATTGTAAGTTAACCATTTGAGGGGCGGCGTTTGCACAGTGAAACCGCCTAAATCTAGTCTTTTTTTCACTTGCGTTCAATGTATTTGAGTTAAATGAGCAGAAAAAATGGTTAGTACTGCCATCTGTTATCGCTTTAAAGAAGTAAAAACATTTTGCAACCTTTAATTGGAAAAATTTTCAAGATTCTTTAGGTTAAAAAAAATCGGGGGGGAAATCTTCACCGTGCAAACGGGGGAGGTTGCTGCCGCTGAAAGGGTTAATAGAAAAAATTATCTTCATCTTTTGCTATTTTTTTATAGTATTTGTTACTGACGTTTGAAACCGATAGTTGTAAATCGTTGAAAGGTTAAAAAATAAGGCCAAACTTAAAAGCTGAAGTTTAACTTTAAATGTTAAAGGGTTAAAAATTAAGGTTTAGAACTAAAGCCAACGTGTCCCTTTTTTATGCTTGCATTTAATAGTAATAGTTGATAGTGAATTTTTTGCAATTATAAAACTTTGATATCTAATTAAGGATAAATCTCCTAATTTCCTTCTAAATATAGATGTCAAAATAATGTCATCCGAATGCAGATTCATTAGCATCTAGTTACATTTATGGAAAACAATTATAGAAGTTTATGACGAATTTCACTGCACTCAGAGTTTTAAAAATCAAGCACTGAAAACAAAATAATTTTTTCCTATTTTACCTTAACTACAATGCACTATTTTTTTTGTACTAAATGCAATTTCAAACGGAATAGAGTAAAAAGACGTTTATGCAAATAATGTTTGAAGGAAAATAACAGATCTCTATCACAGAACGGATAAGTTAGACCATTTTGAGGAAACTCAGTAGTTCTTTAAATTAATCCATTTCGACAAACAATAAAAATAAGCATCGGATACTTTTTAAAGAAAGTTCGAATTAGATTTACAACTTTTTTTTTTTCTTCTGCTTCATTTTTTAAATGACTTTGTATTCTTGCGTTTATTCTGAAAACGCTCGAAAAATGAAGAAAGGAAAAGCAACACAAAAGAAATATTAATTAGCTTTTATTGTACATTTGGCGGTAGTAGGAACAAAAGAAAGAGCTTTTTTCCAAAGAAATGGCCATGTCACGGCTCTTATTATTGTTCAGCAGATGTCATATGTCACTCGCTTCACGAGTAATTCCGACGGAACAAACATACTTATTGTACGTTTCTCCAAGTTTCAATTTTGTTTAATAAAGTACTAATAAATAAGAATATGTGTCTTAAACTGCCACGTGGAGTTTCTTTGTTTTACGTTTCTAGTTAAGCTTAAAACGGATGAAAGCTCTTTGACTTTCAAATAGTAGCTTTTTTGTTTGTTGGATTTTTTTTTACTGGAAAAAAAAGGAATTATTTTTATTGCTTATTTTCTTCAACAATATAAATTTCATATAAATACGATTTCTGAATAGCAAATAAATGATGTTATGTTTGGTCTTTCAAGAATCAATATAGGAATTATGTTTACACGTTCTAACATGAGTGCTTATTTTAAACAAATTGTAAAATTGAAGAAGTAAGCGTTGTTCTAAAATGTTGGTTTATGTAACTCTCGAAACTAATTGGCAATATTTGCAATTTTTTTATTATTTTTTCTGAAGTAATATATTACATATGATTCTATAGTTGCTGTTACTTTTATGGAAGAAAACAGAAATTTTTTATTGTTATTTTCTTCAAAAAATAGAAAAACGACATAAATACGATTTCTTCACAGAAAATCAGAGTTTGTTATATTCATCTTTCGTGAATAAATACAGAAAGTAAATTTATACGATCTAACAACATTCCAAGTAATTATTTTAAACAAATTGTAAAATTGAAGAAATTTACCTTTTTCTAAAGTGAGGGTTTATGTAACTCTCGAAACTAATTCGCAATATTTGCAATTTTTTTATTATTTCTTCTTAAATAATATATTACATATGATTCTATGTAATTTTTAAAAAGGATAAAAAGTCTTTAGCCTTGATTACAAGTTGCTGTTACTTTTATGGAAAAAAACAGAAATTTTTTATTGCTATTTTCTTCAAACAATAGAAATACGACATAAATTCGATTTCTTGACAGAAAATCAGAGTTTGTTATATTCGTCTTCCGTGAATCAACACAGAAAGTATATTTATACGATCTAACAACATTCCAAGTAATTATTTTAAACAAATTTTAAAATTGAAGAAATTTACCTTGTTTTAAAATGAGGGTTTATGTAACTCTTGAAACCAACTGACAATATTTACAATTTTCTTAAGGGATATATTAAATACGATTCTAGTTAATTCTTAAACGGATGAAAGGTCTTGACTTTCATATAATATTTGTTGTTTTTCTTCTAGGAAAAAAAAATTTTCTTCAAATAATAGAAATTCGACACAAATACGATCTCTTGAATGCAAATCAATGTTTTTAATATTTTTATTTTATGAATCAAAATAGAAATCATATTCTATCATCATTGCATGTACACACGTGAAAAAAATTGCAAAGTGGAAAAAATAGTGTTGTTTAAAAATGATGGTTTACGTAACTCTCGAAACTAAGTAGCAATTTATGCAATTTTCTTTATTAATTTTTCTTAGGTCATATATCATATACAATTGCAGTTAATTCTTAAAACGGATGAAGTTTTTGACTTTCGCATACGATTTCTTTACACAATTGAAGTTCTATATAATATTATTTCTAAAAATCAAACCAATTTTTGTTATATTTCTCTTTCATAAATTTAAATTAAAATTGTATTTGTACGTTACAACACCATTCCTCGGACGTATTTTAAACAAATTGAAAAGTTGAAGACTGACGTCGTACTGAATTAAGGAATTACGTAACTCTCGAAACTAAGTAGCAATTTTTACAATTTTCTTCATTAATTTTTCTTAAGTGATATATCATATACGATTCCAGTTAATTCTTGAAACATATAAAAGGTCTTGACTTTCACATACTATTTTTACTATTTTTTTCTGAAAAAAAAATAGTATGTGAAAGTCATACTAATGTATGAAGAAATTGTTATTTTCAATTTCTTCATACAATAGAAATTCTATATAATACGATTTCTCAAAATCAAACCATTTTTTGTTATATTTCTCTTTCATAAATCAAAGTTAAAATTGTGTTTGTACGTTACAACACCATTCCTCGGGCATATTTTAAACAAATTGTAAATTTGAAGACTGACGTCTTACTAAAATAAGGGTTTACGTAACTCTCGAAACTAAGTAGCAATTTTTACAATTTTCTTTATTAAGTTTTCTTAGTGATGATATAATACACGATTCCAGTTAATTCTTGAAACTGATGAAAGGTCTTGACTTTCACCCACTATTTTTTTCTGAAATTTTTTTTCTTTACACAATAGAAATTATATAATATATGCGATTTCTCAAAATCAAACCGTTTTTGTTATATTATTCTTCATAAATCCAAAATTAAAACTGTGTTTGTACGTTATAACACCATTCCTCGGGCATATTTTAAACAAATAGTAAAGTTGAAGACTAACGTCGTACTAAAATAAGGGTTTGCGTAACTCTTGAAATTGAGTGGTAATATTTACCATAATCTTTATTAATTTTTCTTATGGGTTAAATTATATTTGAATACATTATTTTTTTATTGCTAGAAAATTATAAATGAAAGATGAATAACTCTCTTCTATTTATTTAAGTGATCTGGAAATATGATACCACCTTTGGTTTCGGTTTTAAAAAAAGCGCTGTAGCAAAGTGAGGAAAGTCAACATAATAAAACTAATGAAAAATTAATATGAGAGAGTTGAATTAAATAGAAAATTTTAAATATTATGAGAAACAAATATATTTAAAGCAATCCTTCAAATAAACGAGAAGCAATGAAGGGTGTAGTGAGCCTCACCTAATGTTTCCATTTCGAGTCTTTTCAACAAAAAATTTAAAGATATTTTTTTCATTTTGGAACTTTCTTTATTAATTTCCATGTATCAAGAATTTTTATCTCTCGCTGAATTTTTACATTCAATCTAATTTAAGCGAATGAGCATATATCATTTGAAGATGTTAATTAACAAATGGAAAGCAGATATTAAATATCGATATTTCTTCACAAACTGATGCATTTACATCTTAATAAACATTTTGACTCCATCTATGTTAAGAGTATATATAAAGGAAGATACTTCAGTAATCTTTGTATACTTAAAGTAGATTTTTTAGTCGCAAAACTCAAAATAGTGTAAAAGTATTTTATAAAGAAATATTGGCATGTCCTGTGCAATAAAAAAGTACGCATACTTTAATGTTATTTTCCTGTAAATTGCTCCACAATTTAGTGTATAGAGTAAAGCAATATCCGTATTAGCTAATAATTTTGAACCGTTGGTTTTTCCTAACTGTTGTTTAGGAAAAATCTAAAAATAATAAAGAAAAAAGACCAAAATCTTATTTATGATATGATAGGTAGTTCATATTATTAATTTTTAGAAAATTTAATATTTAAATTGTATAATACACTGGCAATAATTAATTTTCCGAGGTACCCAAAATTACGTTATTAAAGCATTACGTTAATAAAACATTTGTCAATGAACTAGTCAGTTATTGATAACTGTTATGTTTTAAAAAATAATAAATTAAAACTAATTTTCATATAAAATAATCCGTGTTGTATGTATTAAAAAACCTTGTTAATGCGAGAAAATTCACGATACCATTTGTTCAAATTAAATTAATTAAATCAAATTAAATTAATTTATATTAATTTGTCTCACATAAAATTAAATAAAATAATTTTATAGAATCAGAAAATTCAGAAAGAAATTGCAACACTCATGACAATATTGGTTCTGATAAAGTCGAGTAAGATTTTCAGAATTGCGTAATCGTATTTGGATTATTTGATTTATGGGAAAAAATATATTTGTATTTACAGTTTGCCATCAACTCGATTTTTATCCAGGTCCCAAACCCCTTGGCAGGGAATCTACTAACTAAACTTTCCTATTGATGCGAGAAAATCTTAGTTTTTGAATACCATCTTTCACATGATTTATGATAAATTTTGAGGACAATGACGCAAAATATGCCCTTAATTTTTTTTATTTTTCAATACCATCTTTCACATGTTTATGATAAATTTTGAGGAGAATGACGCAAAATATGCCCTTTAATTTTTCAATTTCTGTACTAACTAAACTTTCCCGTTGATGCTAGGAAATCTCAGTTCCCAAACACCATCCGTCACAGAATTTATAATTAACTAAGAGAATGATGCGATTTATGTCATTTTTAAATTATGTTTTTTTTTGATAAAGGTATTTTTTTACTCTATGGTTATTTATCGGATGTTTCCTAGATATTGTTACCATGTTTTATTAACTAGCTTTCTTGTTTGATTGTTTGTGTGTGTGTGTGTTTGTTTGTCCGGTACAAATCTTGCAATCGATTTTTAACTAACTTCCGGACTAGCTAGACATTTGAAACTTTTAGAATAGCTCATAAAACGATGACAATGCTTTCTTTTAATACTTTTAATCATCTTTAAGCAGAATTGAAATTTTTTCAGTTAATTTTGTTTTGTAGACTGGTGCAGCCATCTATCGGCCGAGACTGGAACGAAAAGTTAAACGCAACTTAACTTCCAATTAACTTTCTTTCTTTTCAAGTTGATGGGATAATTCATCAAAAGATTTTAAAAAATATTTATTAATATATAGAAATGTCGAGTTTATATGATTCAACAGAAAATTTAAAAACATGGTATATAAAAAGTTCTTTTTATCTTGTAATTATTAATCCTTCAGTTTGGATGGTCTATCGGGGATGTAACGATCATTTCTTACAATCTGGACTTCAGCCGTGTTTCAAAGCATCACGATCGATATTCTACGACAAGGATTCCCAATTTCGTCGCTGTTGGTTATGAGATTAAAAACTTGGGGCATCCTTGTTAGTATTTTAGCTTTTTCAAATTTTTAATATCAAATTAAAGTGGAAAATATATCACGAGCATGTTAAATTTAAATTTAAATAAATGCAAACATCATTCCTCATTTTATTCATTTATTAACAGACTAACTAAAAACCTGTACTTCGCTACGGATTACATTCAAATTAAATACAACGGTCAATGTATGCAATTAATGTCCACCCTTCAAAAAAAATAATATATATATCTATACACTCATGGACAAAAAAATTAGCGCACCAAGAAATAATTGCGGGATCGTAACGAAACTTGCAATGAAGGTACATGTCGGGGAGATATGCAAATGATTAGAAATGCAGCGTGATTGCGCATTACGTATAGCCGGTAGAGGGCGTTGAACATCGTACTATGTGGAGTATAAAACAGGTAACCAAAGCTTGTTTGAGTGTGCTGAATCATTTACAAAGGAAGAGCTGAGATAGACATGCCATTACGCCGTGTTCGAAGACACTATAAGCAGTTGTCGCAGTTTGAGAGGGGGAGAATCGTCGGGATGATGGAAGCTGGGTGGTCAGCTAGGCGAGTACGTCGTCAATTAGACCGCTCTGATTGTGTTGTGAGGAGGTGTTGGGACCAGTGGACCCGAGAGATGTCATGTACACGAAGACCAGGCTCAGGACGCCCTCGACTGACCAGTCGTCGAGAAAATCCACCACATCGTAAGAAATGCACTTGTACAGCCAACTGCTTCATCGGCCGCCATCCAGGCACAGGTAGCACCTTCACTAGGGGCCTCTGTGTCTTCTCGAACCATACGAAGGCGCCTGGCTGAAGGACAGTTGGTATCGAGGCACCCATTACGTGTGCTGCCCTTGACGCCCACCCATCGACGACTCCGTTTGGAGTTTTGCCGCGCACAAGGAAACTGGACTGCAGTGGAATGGAACCAGGTCGTCTTTAGCGACGAATCCAGATTCAATCTTGGCAGTGATGGCAATCGTGTTCGTGTGCGGAGAGCCCGTGGTGAACGCTTCAATCATGCCTTTGTTGTACAGCGACACATCGCTCCCACAGCTGGTGTGCTGGTATGGGGTACCATTGCCTATAATACATGGTCACCCCTAGTATTGTTCCGTGGCACCATGACAGCCCAGCGGTATGTTCATGAAATCCTGCAACCATATGTGTTGCCACTCATGCAACGGCTCCCAGGAGCCATTTTTCAACAAGGCAATGCTCGGCCTCATACGGCAAGGGTGTCACAAGACTGTCTCCGCACTGTTACTACCCTTCCTTGGCCTACCCGATCCCCAGATTTGTCTCCAATCGAGCATATCTGGTATCATTTGGGACGACGAGTTGGGCATCCCACGAGTTTGAACGAACTAGAAGCAAGGTTACAGCAAATATGGAACGAAATGTCTCAAGACATCATACAGAACTTGTATGATTTAATGCCCGATCGTATCGCATCGTGCATTGACGCTCGAGGGGGTCCAACGGAGTATTAACTCCTCCGTTCTTTTGCCTTTTGCTCTGAAATAAATTATCCTTTTTCTTTGATTTTCTTATCATTTACTTATACCAAAGTAGTCATTACGTATGTAAAATTTGTTTTCATTTTGTCGACTCCTTCTTGGTGCGCTAATTTTTTTCTCCATGAGTGTATATATATATATATATATATATATATATATATATATATATATATATAAATGCAACGGTCAATGTATAATATTTAATATTTTTTTGTTTATTTCGTTGTTATACACGTGACGCAAAATTAGTTTAAAGTATCACAAAAAGAAATGAAACTCCGTGATCAGCATTTACTAAATGAAATTCTAAAAATTAATCTTTAAATATTCACCAAAAATCAGAAAATAGAGGAAAATATTCGAAAAAGATTTCATTTTAAAGGAATTTTTATGAGCTTTCACTTGCTATAAATTTTATAACCCTGGGATTATTATTTTAAATGCAAACTTGAAAAAAAATTACAAAAACAGATTAAAAATTTAATTTAAAAAATCTAACAAGAATATTTCAAAAATCTTTCTTAGTGCACCCCTTATACTATAAGAAGAATCGCCAAGCAAAATTTCAGCACTTTATGTCCAGCTCTTTGTTCTATGCGTTGCCTCTCAGCCAGTCAGTCCGTCAGTTACGGATGTGTTTTATATACTGTGTGTCCATAATTAAAGTCCCACTTTCAAAAGTCTGCAAAAAAGAACTACTCGTCAGAATGACTTCAAATTTGAACTGAATATACTAAGGGGGAACCGATTTGGCATAATAAAAAAAGGTTCCAAAATGTATCAATAGATGGCACTGTAGCATTTTGGAACTTTTTTTTGTTATGCCAAATCGTTTCCCCCTTCTTCCAGTATATTCAGTTCAAATTTGAAGTCATTCTGACAAGTGGTTCTTTTTTTGAAGCCTTTTGAAAGTGGGACTTTAATTATGGACACCCTGTATATAGATATACAGTATAGAGCCAAAACATTATGACCATCCCGACAGTTTGCAATGCACTCGTGTGGATGACGTGGAGGGCAATTGATCAGGTTTGAATGGTACTTAACTGCTGCTGGGGAGTCTGAGGAATAATTCTTAACCCTGCTTCTGCGTAAGATGGGAAAGGCTGCTTATCTAAGCGACTTTGATAGAAAGCAGAATGTAATGGCCAGAGAGCTCAGAGCGAGCATCTCCGAAACTGCACGACTCGTGGGTTGTTAGTGCCATGCCGTTGTTAATACCTATGCAAAGTAGATGAATGACGGTGAAACCAGCAGTAGACGCCATGCCGTTGCACGTCCGCACCTTATTAAGTTAAATTTATTTTCGAGACTGTCCCCCTTGGTGAAGAGATATCGGCGCCAGAAAGTAGCTCAGCTGACAGCCCAATACAATGTAGGTCCAAGTAAAAATGTTTTGGAGCTCACAGTTGATCGGACACTGTTGGATATGGGACTACGCAGCAGACTTCCCACTCATGTGCCTCTGTTGACTAAGCACCATTGCGTATTACGCCTACACTGGGCCCCGGAACATCGTGACTGGACAGTGGGAGAGAATTGCCTGGCCGGAGGAATCACGATTCGTCATTCAGCACGTCGATGGCCTTGTCATAGTACGCCAGGGAACAGTTGTTCCACCAATGTACAGCAGGTCATACACAGGCCGGTGGGGGCAGTTTTAAGCTTTGAGAGGCGTTCTAATGGGCATCTCTGGGACCCGTGATTGTGGTAGAACAAAGCATTCACTTACGGACTATGTGAACACCATTGCGGACCAGTTGCATCCTTACATGGCGCCTGTCTACCCACCTGGAAATAGAGTCTTCCAACAGGACAACGTTCCATGTCACAAGGCTCGAATTGTGCTGGAGTGATTCCAGGAACGTAATGTTGAATTCCAGATAATGTCCTTTTTTAACTCGCCGGATCTTAATCTGATAGATCACATTTAGGGTGTAATGGAACGGCAGCTCAGAACTCAAAAACCACCATGTCGGAATAGTCCGGACTTGCGTGACCGCTGTTTGAACATCTGGTACAATTTGTCTCGGGCTATTTACCTAGAAGTAATGGCATCCATGCCAAGGTGGGTTACAGCTATTTTGCGGTCCAAACAGGGGCCAACGCTTACTAGGCAGGTGGTCATAATGTTTTGGCTTTATACAGTAAATAACAGATTACTGTTTGATATTTATATCTTTTAATAAATAGGATATGTTGGTAGAGTTTCAAAAATAGCCATGGGAATCAGTATTGAATTGAACAAGAGGACTACAACAGGATTTGCTAAAAACAGGTTTTTTTATTAATTTTAAGCACGGTATGCATGCTTAGAGTACTGATATTGAACCTAACAGTTGTGGACGTGAGGGTAACTAATTCATACTCAGGAACGAGTGCATCAGTTTGCGTCATAATCTCTCGAGCGTGAGAGTCATTAAATAAACTAAATATTTATTTTAAGTGTACCCCTAATATTTTTTGTTTACCCGGAAGATCTCGTGGGACCTCAGGCCGATCTCACGGAATCCTAAATTGCCGTGGTACACCGATTAAGAATCACTGTTCTACGAGCTTAAATTTCCCTGTAAATTGCAGAGCTCTCATTTTTGGATTTTACTCAAATCAATCCTCGTGTTCTCGGAGAAGTGGATATCATTACCTATGTCTGTCTCAGAATATGGTATTTTTCATTCGGGTGTCGAAGAGTTTTATCTATTGGAAAACCACTGTTTATCCTCATGATATACAATTAATTCATCCTCGTCCGATGTCGTAACACTATTCACAATCAAGGCTCCAAGCGAGAAAAACGTAATAAAAAGGGCATCTCGAAAGACACCGAATGTATTAGAAAAACCCAGTTTAAAAAAAAAATACATTTTCTATTATTGAAAATGATAAAAAGTACAAATAGCATAACACATACCCCATTTTCTACGGTTAATTTAAGTTAAATTAAAGTTATTTCATTAACTGTCGTCAGATTTAAACTATTTCATCGTTCACCTCCCAAAAAAATTTGCTGAAGATCTTTCTGTATTTTTTTATGTGTTTATTATAGTGCTCTTACAACTACGTCCTTTACTAGTTCTGTTTTAGGTATCCTGAAAAGGCATTTTTGAGGATATTTATCTATTTATTCTGCCATCATACGATTGTTAACAGTTTGAGCTTTAAGAGGACGTGTGTGTTTTGACTCTTTTAACTTATAAAAAAAGAAAAGAAACTATATGCAGTCAGAAGAGTGAAGCAGAATAGTCAAATGGATCATGAAGTGTCAAACGATTCCGTATTTGGGATTATTGAATCCATTTTTGGTAATATGTAGCAAAAATCAACATTCGGGGATAGTTTCGTAGCAAAGAGATATATGACGATTAAACTGAAATGGTCTCCAGTTGCATAATTTTACATTCATTAATTCACAAAATTACATAATCAAATTACATAATTGCATTTACAAAACTAATTATACTTACAATGATAAATGATTATTAGTTTTTTGCTATATTTTTAACTAAAAGATAAAATCATAGATTTTAAGAAGATAAAAAACAAAAAACAAACAAACCATAAACCCATATGGTCACTGATAAACCGAGGTCTTAGAGACCTGTTCACAATGTTTTCTATCGCTAACATATACAGGGCACATATACAGGGTTACCACCTATATCCGTTACACCTCCTCTTAACTTCTAAACGGCAATAGATTAGGACATATAGTTGGTGTCTAGGTATAGTAAAAAGGCTATGCGCTACTCCACGAGAGAACTTGCAACGCCATCTATCGGAAAATTTTGGAACTAGCGTTATTATCTCAAAAACGGTATGAGACGGGATGTAATAAACGGGATGTGAATACGCGAAATCTAAATTGGTAGGGACCACACAGCCGGTATTGTGAGCAGAATTTATGGTGCCTCATGGCGCCTGTGAGCAGAGCGTCGGCAGTGCACAATAACACGGGAAATAAAACCATAAAATAAGTAAGAGGACAGCAGCCATAAATCGAAGATCAAAGATTAGGAAACTGGTGCATGAGGAGTTGAGAAATTTCCCAGACGAGGAGAGGCGCCCAACATAATTAAAAATGCAAACCATAAAACATGAACCAACCTATGAACTAAGTGGCTCAGCCCCCAACACAATCAAGAGGCGGGGCGAGCAAATAGGAAGCCAAAAAGGCAAGAACCAATCACAAAAAAAGAAAAGAAATATATATACATGGTGTGAAGCATTTTTAAGAGAGAGTCCCATGACTTAAACAAAATGAACAAAAAATAACGGAGCCACCGCTTGGCCAACGAAATTACGAACAACAGAATATCGCATGCGAGAGTGAGCCATACGAAAGGAAGAAAAAGAGACGAAGTAAGCTGCTGCGTTAACGAGAAGCATCCCGAGGCAACGCAATTGATGAATCCACGAGAGTACATAAAGAAATATAACGCAAATTTATATAACTACGGCGTGACGATGAAAGTATTCTGAAATAAGGTGACCAACGAGTAAACACTACCGGAGCGAGATTTGATACAAGGTGCTATGATGAATACGTCGATGACCAACATCCAGTGCTGACTGACACGTGAAGCAACCTAAGAGAACCATCGTAACCCAGTGTTGGAGATCCATCCTGAGTTATCATCGATCACTGACTTTTTAGTATCAATACAGAACTCTTTCGACGAACTTAGTGCACAGTGACTTTTAAGCATTACCGAATTTAGGTGTGCTAGTGGTGCAACGTGAGTACGCGACAGTGCCGACAACCAATGTGTGAGCAGCGAACTGTAAATGCCCGCATCGATCTGTTCAGACGGACCTAGTGTACCCGGACTATCAAGTATTACCAAACCTTATGTGCGCTAGTGGTGTAGTGAGACTAAGCAACAGTGCCGGCAACCCACGGGTGAGCATTTAATTAATTATATCTATTTCACATCCCGTTATAACATTATCGCCTCTTAACCCACAAGGGTCGGCTTGCTTTATTTGTGAAGATGAAATGTTTATAAATATAATTGAATATATCATATTGGATGATTCTGCATTTAGCACGATGATGTATAATGAATCGGTAAATACATGTGTGTAAATAAAATTGTATATATGTAACCTGTGTGTAGTTCCTGAGAGTTGTAACCCTCTCATTGGTGTGTGTTGAAACAGCTTTGGTAACAACGCGACATTAATTAATAGCTATACGTTCACAGCCTGATAACCCCACCTGGGTTATTACACGGGAAAAAAGTCATTTACAAAGTGTTTCAACATCATAGATTTAGTAAGAAAATACACCTTCCGTACATTGATACTCAAAACAGAATGTGAAAAATGAACATTCGTTTGGTAGTAATTTTCAACACCATTTCGTCGTGAAACGCGAGCGAAGTTCGAAAAGACCACCTCACGGACTAAATACCAACCTGTGTTGTGGCACAGGGTAAATGCAAGCGATTCGCATTCATGATGACCATGGTTCTGTCCCCACCAGTTGCGAGATTTACTGAATGTCTCTACATACTATAAAAACTTTCTGGACTATGAAAACTATGAAAAGCTTAAACAACCATGTCTGGTATAAAAATCACGCGGATTTCATGTATTAAGCAAATGAGGATGGAACGTCATTCCTGTTCACCAGAGACTAGTGCAGTATAAAAAGAATGGTTTTGTTTGGTTTTACGTAAAAGATTAGGGTTATGGCAAAATTTGGCATAACTGAGTATTGTGAGATGTTGTTAAATTACGGTAAATGTGGGCGTAAGGCAAAAGCAGCTGCAAGGCTGTATCGTGAACATTTTCCTGCATGCCCACATCCTATACAGCAGACCATCGTAAAAGTTGTAAAACGTTTAAGGAAGACGTGCTGCGTGACCAGCCGACCTGGAGATCGTAGACCTCGTTATGTAGGACGCAAAGTGCAACCGGAACATGTGTTATCATACGCTCTCGTCCATCCTCAGAAGAGCACAAAATGATTGTAATGAAGCATCTTCGAATATGTGAAAATTTCATAAAAATATTAAGAGGTGAAGTCTAGTCTATCGAAGGCTTTGATCATTACATTGATTTGATAAAATTGGGAACGCCGGCTGAGCGGGACGATAATTACAGAGCGAAGCGGTCCTGTGTGATGTGAATAGTCCTGTGGCGGTGGTCAACTTGGGAGGTTGATCGCCAGACAAGATTAAGAGAAGATGTCGCCAGGGTTTGACATTACACGACAATGGACTGTGTTTTCTGATTTACAACGGTGGCATGTGAGAACCAAGGGCGTCGTGGGAGGTTTATGCAAGCGTGTTTCCCGTGTGGACATATGCTGGTTAGCAGAGGCGGCCAATTAAATAAAGTTTGAAGTGAACAAGCGAATGAATTTGTTGCAGAATCTTGAATGGATGAGAAGTTTTGAGAAGGAGGAGACACGAAATAAGAAAGGAATTTGAAAAGTATAAATTTGGGAGTTTAAAAAAAGAAGGCTCTCAGATCTCTCTCTCGAGTCTCAGACTCAGACTTCTGGCGTGTGGGGTCAAGCTTAGGTTCCCCGTTTATTTCCTGAGATTTTGCGTATTAGGGTAGAGCTACGGTTCTCCTTGTGTTATTACTGCGTTGAGTCGAACTTGGAGTTCCCCACACATATTTACTGATAAAATAGAAATTCCCCTGCATATAAAATAATAGTGGAGCGAGTGGTGTAGCGATCACAAGAATTATCAGAGACGTAGAATCAAGAGGTGTATGCCCCCTGCCTATGTACGGAAGGATCCAACGGACCCCAGCTAGACGAGTCAGCGGAGTCAACAATCTGCTAAATATCAACGGAACCGAGTAAGTGGCACAATTTATTGTTTAGATCAGTCCCCTTTTTGTTTTTTTGATTTTTTTTGATAAGTTTGATTACGGTCAGAGTAGGAGTAATTTATATAAGAGTTAGAGTTGAATAAGTATTTTGAGTTTTGGTTATTTGTCGTGCTCTCCCTATTTTCCTCGTCAAGTAAATTTTGAATGTCAATATTGGATATAATGATAAACTGATTTTGGTATATGGCTAACTATGCCTATGAAAGGTATGATTAAAATAATAATGTACAAAAATGTATAATAATTGTAAATAATTAAGTTCAGTTAAATTTAAATCAACTCTCGGTTTTAATTGTTCTTCAATATTTTAGTTCACTTGTTAGTCAATTGCTAATTACGTCCTGAACTACGGGTTATTAACAAAATAATTTTAAACCACAACGCACCCAACTACCCCTTTATAAGATATTAGGTACTACCCACTAACTCACGCCCGATAAGATAACTTTGGACGAGCAATACGACAATGATCAGTGACGATTTTGGCCTCTCAAAAGCCGCGTTTGGAAAATCCGTCAATGATTTTGGTTTCTCATCCATGCCCAATACACATCCGCGGAGGATTGCTACCAAAATATACCGAGAGACGTTTACATGTGGTGCAACTTTCTTATGAATAACTTAGTGTTCCACCCAACATTCCTGGCAGACATAATGTGGAAAAACGAGGCATGTTTTTCGTGTAACGGAATGTGGAATAGACAGAACACTCATACCTCGTCGATGGAAAATCCGAGATATGCTGTCGAAGTTCGACATCAAGTACGCTGGTCGGTAAATATTTGGTGCAGAATTTTTAATGGCTGGCTCCTGACTGCGAATCGCTTGCATTCCCTGCGCCACAACACAGGCTGGTATTTAGTTCGTTAGGTGGTCTTTTCGAGATTCGGTGGCTTTGTCACGACGCCATAGTGTGGAAATTCCCGACCAAACGAATGTTCATTTTTCTGCATTCTGTTTGAGTGACAAAAAGGTATCTATCTTTTCTTACTAAATCGATGATGCTGAACAATTTTTAATTGACTTTTTTCCCGTATTTCGTACTGTTTTTGAGATAAAAACACTAATTCCAAAATTTTTCCTATAGATGGCGTTGTAAGTTGTCTCATCTGTTGGGTGGATTAAACAGCTTAATTTGTCCCCTACCTAATTATCTAAAAAAAAATTTCACAAGAAAGTAGACTTGATGAGGCTGACTAAAATGCCTTTATTTTTCTTATTTTACATAAAAACATAGTAAAAAAGGGGATTGATTTGATCCAATAGCTTGGAAGAAAAATATTTACAAAAACTTAACCATTAAACTAAAAAGAATACAGATAAGCGTGTCATGAACGGGTGAAAATTGACCTACTTAAATTTGAAATAACTACTTAAACTGAATGTAAAGCTTGGGATGGTTATAGGAAGAAAGAAGGATACAAGCCTAATGGTTCGACAATTCGTCGCAAACACATCTAAATATCAAACTTGCTGCGAAAACAGCTACTAACACTATGGCTGAAAGTCCCAACTCACTCGCAGAATAGTTACTGCTTAAAACCACACTCGCTGAAAAAATACGTACATCTTAAATACTTGTTGAATTTACTTGTACAACCCCCATTGGCTGTGACGCAAGATCTTCGTAATTCCAGTCCTGCCTTCAAAGTTGAAAAATCTGCATATTATTTTATTTTTATTTTAAACCATCCGTTCATGACACGTTTTTAAATATCGCGTTTTTAGATGAAGGGAAAACAAAAACTACATCATCAAGTAGTGCATAGGCTTTTTACTATACCTAGACACCAACTTTATGGCCTAAGCTGCCACCGTTTAGAAGTTAAGGGGGTGTAACGGATATAGGTCGGAACCCTGTATAAATTGCAAGCGGTGTGTTATCATCGTGCAAAGTTTCTTTGTTACTAGAATGCTATATAGGGTCATCCGTTACCCTTAACTAAGGACGCTAACTTAAGTAGACTTCGTTTCGAAGTGGGTAACTCCGGATACAGATAATTTCATATTAAGCAAGCGTGAAACATCCGGAGTCTATATTAACAAGGATTATTATGGTTCATACATTGCTTTGTTTAAATTAAAAAGAACGAAGATTGTTTTATACAGTTCCTTCAAATAAGTCATGATAACACGATAACAGGATTACATTCAACTCACAGCAAAGACAGTAACGGCAGTAGCTGTAATTGGAGTCATGACGATAGTCACGGTTGTAAGGTCAGTCGTTCAACGGATAAATATTGATGATCAAACTGCGAAATTGGCATAGAGGGGTGAATATATAAATAGTTCGATTGCAGTTAAGAGATGTTTTAAACGATATCCGGTCAACGATGCACGCCCAGGAATGACCCTGTCGTTCGGTAAAAAGAAATTGAGCGATAGTCAAAATTTCCTGTAGTGTAGTCTGTTGCCATCATAACTTCTATATTTTAAAATACAAAATGAAATATGTGAAAATCTTGTGAATGCATCGCAAGCGTTGATCCACATATTGTTGCTCAAACTTTTATAAACATTCCGCCGTATGTTCAGTTTCAACCTCTGCGAGACATCAGCTACCAGCCCTATACAAAATAATCCTATATATTACATTTTAATCTATCCCTCATGGTTTCTATCAGTTATTTCTTCTTTTTCTAGCAGACGTATATTTCTCTTTTTATTACTTTTATTTTCCTTTCAGTTCTTTGTTATATTGGTTTCGCTCTCTTGTTTCCGATTTCTGATTTTCTTTTGATACTCATTTATTTAAAGTAATTAATAGATGTGAAGTCATGCAAGAATTAGACCTCAACTAACTCTTAAAGCTTTAATTAACAAAAATGACTACTTCCATAGTGAAAGTTTCTTAATGAATGAATTTTACAATTATTATTATGGAAATTGGGAAGCATTTGACAAAAACTAAAGAGTTAAAAATCGGACAGAAGTAAATTCATTATTGTTGCTAGACATTTTCTTCTTGTGCATTTATCCAAACAAAAATTTCCTGAGGAATATATTTTTATATACTCGATTATATTATTAAAAAAATATTTTTATTTATTTAATTACCGTATATCAATCATTGTGTAACGCAGATAATGGTCATAGCTGTAGATTTTATCAGTTTCTGACAAATTTTTTCTTTTATTTATAATGCAGAAACCTGTGGACCAAGTCCTTAGGCATACAGAAAAATTGGGAAAAATACAAAAGGGAACAAAATGGAAAATACATAAACAAGAGAAGCAACTAAGATCAATTTCCCATGCGATCACAGGACTCCCAAAAACGTCTGTACAGAGAACGCCCAGTTAAGGCAGAGCAGAGTATGATGTGGTTACCGTCCATGTTGTCGGAATAGTAAAGAGGGCAAATAGGTCTAGAAAAAATCCCTATTCTATTTTTCTGACAGCATAACGCCTTTTATTAGTTATTAATAGAGATAGAAAATATCAAATTTTGTTTACTTCTATTTTCGCTCACTTTAATACTTTGGCAGACACACGTGACTTTAAAGCTCTTATATTTTGCTAATAGTGGCAAATATCAAAATAGGTTTACATCCCAGTTTCTGTTGTTAAAATATTGATATGCTTACATATATATTTTTCTATACCTTTGAATAACATCAGTAGAATTTGTGAAATGGCCAAAGTGTATGGGCCACCCTATAATGTAAGTGAAACATTTGGTTTTATCTGTAATAGTTTATTGTTTGCAGTATGAGGACATACATGAAGTAATAGCGAAACATGTCTGTTATGAGGGGTACCAGAGATACCCCACTGCGTTGTATAAAATTGGAAGGTGAACTCCAAAGGTAACAAAACATTTATAAATAAAATAGGAACATTTATTTTAAAAATATTATACAAAGGTTAGTTTACATATTATAAATGAAAATCTTTGATAAATATACATTATGTATAAGAATGAGGCCATGTTGTATCCGCTTCCTGCGGAAGAACCATTACAGGTCGATAACAATAAAGTTCAATTTATCAAAATTGATGAAAAAAAACCCAGCACTATTTGAACGGGGAAAAATGACCAAACTGGGGAACTTTGAAGGCATGAGACGCAGATGATGGGGCACTTCGGTGGAGGCAGCAGGCACGGCGCGGGTGGTTTAAATCGGACATTCCTACTCGTCGGGGCTTTAGCGGGGCTTTAGAGGGGCTTTAGTGGCGCATCTCTTCTCTCCTGGTCATTGCGCAGGAGTTCCAGGTCTTTCTTCCCAGCTCGCCACACAATCTCTGACCCTCTGCCTCAGCTCTTCTCGTCGATTCTCTAAAAATTCTTGGGGTTTTTTCCCCCCATTTTGGTTTTGGCCCCTCCCCGGGCTGGTCTCTCACGTAAATTTATTGCTGTTTCGTGTATTTTATTCGTGGGCAGGATGATACGACATCCCCACGGTTGACCCACGTGGTATTTTTATTTCCGAGAAAATTGGATGTCTCTTGTGTCTGTCCTGCAATTTTCTACCTCCTATCCTAAAGAATTTTGGGGTGCTTCTCCGAACTTGGTCCAGGTGCAGGCCAGGCCCCCTTTTCCATTATGTCCGTTTTATGACCCACAAATGTGTTTACCGAAAAAGAAAATGGCGATACTGTTGGAAGGAGAAAAAATGTCCAAATTGTGGATCCTTCACAACAATGTCCTACACATAGTCGGTTCAAGCAAATGTCCTAGCATCTCTAGATTTTGGATACGCTGAGCAATGAATGACAGTGGTAGTTTGTGGAAATAGTCTTGGACGCCGCTCAGGACCTCTGCATCGTTAACAAACCGTCACCCTTGAGAGACTTGAGAGACTTTTCAGTGGACCGAAGATGTGGTAGTCGCAGGGCGAGAAGTCGGAACTAGGAGTTATAGTCCAGGAATTACCTTCCAGAAGGGAGCACACCAACACATTTTGTCTACACACAGGAATATATTCCTTTGTGATGGACAGTTGTTGATTAAGCAGGTGGGTGCACATTCATTGCTCACATATCTCTTACAGAATTGCTTCTGAACATTCTCCACTGTGACAGTTACTCGTGCAAATACATATCCTTCATAAGGCGATATGTTTCAAATTCACTAACATCTGCTGTCCTCAAAAATTGAATAAACGCTCCCTGGATTAGTTTGGACTAATCAGTGACACAACCGTATTTAGTTTCCTTGTGCAATTGTTCAAATTGCAAATTGACAATTTCCGATGGTAACAGCTTCGTAACGTACAACGTCATTTGATGACGCAAATGCAAAGCTCAGATTATTTAAATGCTGTCATTCACAGAAATGTCATTCATACTGCTATTAGGATTTTCATTAGGACCATTCATACATTCATTCATTCATTAGGGTCATTCATACTTTCATTAGGACCACCTTTATATATTACATTTGTAGTTATCTCGGAAAAGTGCAGACATTATACCTGAAATAACTGTATACGTTTCTATTTTATTTCAAGGTATATCAAGGAAAAACAATATATATATATATATATATATATATATATATATATATATATATATATATATATATATATATATATATATATATATATATATATATATATATATATATATATGATTCAATAATCTACTTGCACACTACGCTAGTGCTATAAAAATAAGATTTTTAACACTCCACCTCTTTTGTACTGAGACGCAAAACATGCAATAGGCAAGTTATTTTCGGCAAAGATGAAAGAATACTGATTTTATTATGTTGTACAATATGGAAAATGAAAGATTCAAGCTAGTTGAATACTAGACGCCGGGTTTTGATAGCAGTTATGAAATTGTAAAAACAATTTTATATTCACCCATTTGTTTTATATTTCAGGGACATTCTTCAGGTTTGTAAAGAACTTATCTCGTCGATAAACGCACAGTACTTAGGATTTAAGGGAGAAATACCGTAAACTTTATGGTACATCGTAAATTTTATATTTATGATTTTCAAAGACCAACAAATAATGCCGACACGGATAAAAGTTTAAACATAAAAAAACCGATGGTTTATAGTTTTATTCAATTTATGCTGTTGAATTCTTTAGAAAGATGCTTTCAGTGTTGCATTTAATTATATCTGTTTAAATTCAGGTACCCTTTTCACTTTTAAAACTTTTATCTCTAGAGCATAAAAAAATCATACACAAGGGTTGAAATATATAGCCTAGAAAATAGGGAGACAAAAAAATCAAGATTAGATGCATTGAATTTACGATGCTGTGCAAACTATTACAGATTTCTGAAAACCTTTTATCTTTCATTTATTAAATGAAGTTAAGTGCAAGAGGTGAAAATATAATTAGGGGATTTAAAAATCTCATTAAAATTTATCCGTATATTGCATACAAATCATTGTGAAAATTATTCTGTAAATTATATATATATATATATATATATATATATATATATATATATATTATATATATATATATATATATATATATATATATATATATATGCATATATATATATATATATGCATATATATATATATATATATATATGCATATATATATATACATATATATACATATATATACATACATATATATACATATATATATATATATATATATATATATATATATATATATATATATATATATATATATATATATATATATATATATATATATATATATATATATATATATATATACATATATATATACATATATATATACATATATATATACATATATATATATATATATATATATAAATATATATATATATATATATATATATATATATATATATATATATATATATATATATATATATATATATATATATATATATAAATATATATATACATATATATATATATATATATATATATATATATATATATATATATATATATATATATATATATATAAATATATATATATATATATATATATATATATATATATATATATATATATATATATATGTGTGTGTGTGTGTGTGTGTGTGTGTGTGTGTGTGTGTATAAAAGCTCCAGAAAAAAGATTCTTAATGTTTTTACACCATTGGGATATAAAAGGACATAAATAAAATAAGCGTTATAAAAGTCTTAAAACTTTTGGTGTTATTGGATTGTACCAAACATAACTAATGCAAAAAATTAAACCAAATTTATAGCATAAAATAATAGTATATTTAAAGATAAAGTTATAGTACATTTATACCATACTTAAACTACGTTTTAACCAAAGTTTTAATATTGTATCAAACATAACTGATGTATGTAAACAAAATAACCTGTTTGTAAACATTTTGAGAATATCAGAATTATAGAAACATAAAAAAATGAATAAATTTATACAGCTTTTACTTCATAGAAATTTTACTGTCTTAAGATAAACTGACGTTAATTTAAAGATTGTCATTTGTAATGTAGAACCATGATGAACAGGTTAGACGAAATTTCTTCAAAACCAGTATACTGGTTGTAGAAGCGCTGATTGTTATAATTCGCCGCGGGATGTGGGGTCGAGAGACGACCAATAATAAAACTCTTGTAACAATTCCAGAGGCAAAAAATAAATAAAGACTTGAGGGACACTAAGGTGGCTTAAAAGAAAAGCTGTCTGTGTGGCCATTCATAGCTATCAAATCGCTATAAATGTTGCAAGGTATATGGAGACGTTATTTTAAGGCCCGCAATAAAACTTTCAGATAATGGTCAAAGTGGTATCCCAAACGAAAATTATGGTGGTGATGCACTTTGTAGACTGTGAACATAAGCAGTGAAATAAGGGACCAATTGGGGCAGGAACTGCTAAGTTAAAGGTAGCCGGCTGTCCAATGAGAGAAAAAGGGGCTGGCCAAAATAGCCCCGGTAAATGGACAAAAGCCCCTCCAAGAAAAAAAAAAACAACGAGAATGTCGACCGATTTCGCTTCTAGCTCCCTGGAGCTCTGACAATATAGATGGCCGATTGAGTTGTCTTGGAGTCTAGGGGAAGTTCCTGGAATCTGACATGATGATGCTGAGTATGACATGATGTGGGTACCTGTCAACGAAATCCTTCTTCTCTGTATTCTTCAACAGTAGTAAGTGCCTCCCGAAAGATCCCAGGAATAATTGCTTTCATTGAATAGTTTTACTCTGATTCCTCATGAATTAAGTGATAATATGAAGGGTAACCTTATTCTATTATTAATTTCCCTTTAAAATAATTTTTGGTATTGTCGAAATAATGTATGATAAAGGCCAATTATCTATATATCCTTGCTTGCCCCAACACATCCACGCATCAATTTATTAAGGTTCTATTTGAACCTATACTGGTCGTCTGGCAAACATATCAATGTTTGTTTAACAAAAGCTATCTACTGTTTATTAAGCAAGTAACAAATTCTAATTCACCTTTAGTCTCAGACTCCCTCTGCCTTATTTTTCCACTGTTTGCATACGTTATATACCGTGAGACAGGGTATTTCTGTAACGATCGCGTTAGAATACAGAAAAGTAAAATAGCAAATAGATGTGGACTAATTATCAGAGGGGGGGGGGATTAAAATCCAAGTCTGCGATACGTCCTCTCAATATAGGTAGTAGCTATTGTTTAATTCACTCTAACGATAATTACAAAAAACTGTATTGCTATACTAAACATTGCGCATTGTTATAATCATAATGTTAACATTTTAAAAACTGTTGCCTTTATTCGTAAAAAATTACTAATTGATGTTAACGCCTTGAAAGTGTTTTTTCATCAGGACACTTCGAAAAAAAAGTCAAAACAAAAAGAAAAAAAATAGTAAATCAACAGCAAATAAAACGAACAATGAAAAGATACTTCAACAGTTTTAACGTCTGTATTCTATATACTCATAATTTGACATCTCCTTTGGGACTGAAGTGAAAAAAGAAGACTTTGAGCGATGAAATGTTAAATGTGATACTATATATCCAGTGTATTTTAAAGTGGTGAGATATGATCCTTTGAAAGACATGAGGTTACCGAATAAACACTAAACCGCATGAAACCTGTGAATCCTTAACAATGGTACGCATACTCATATCGAATAACATCTTAAATAATCAAATTTCATAGAAATGGGTCATAAACTTTTGCGATACTAATGAATTTTAGGGTTACTAAAAGGATCCGCATTTAATTATGTTCCGATAATCAGGAATCCAAGACCTGGATTTTTTAAAACTCAGATGTTGATTTTTTAGTGGCCATATGAGTTTACAGGTTTTTTTTCAAAAATTCTAAAAATCTGGGGTTTTATCTTGTAAATTAAAAATTTAGCAAAAAATCAATATTTATTTATAATTGTAGGTATGATTAGTCATGTAAATGTAATTATGTGATTCATTTGTGCAACTACGTAAATTAATTAATGTAAAATGATGCAAGTGGAGATAATTGAATCGTGATATAACTCTCTCTTATGAAACAATTCTAGAATTTAGATATTTGTTACGTAATATCAAAGATAGATTCAGTATTTCCTAATATGGAATGTTTTGAAACTTCATGACCCATCTGAATATTTTACCTCATTCTTCTGAGTTTTTAGAGAGAGGTTTTTGAATAGTTGATAAAGTTACATTAAAACAAACATTCTCTTAAAACTGAAACTGCAAACGATCGTATGATGGCAGAACAAATAAATAGTTTTCATCAAAATTGTCATTCCTGGATACCTAAAGCCAAAACCGTACAATGACGTCATACAATGAGCATATTCTACACGATTAAAACACACATAAAATAACAGAAATAATAATAAAAAAACTTCAGAAAATTTATTTAGTGGTGAATGAGGAAATGAATTCACTCTGACGACAAGTAAATAAAATAACTTTAATTCAACTTCAAGTAACCTTAGAAAATGGGGTATGAATTACCTTATTTGTATTTTTTTAACATTTTTAATAATGAAAAATATATTTAAAAAAGGATATTTTATCTATTTCATTCTAGGTTTTTTATGAGAGGCCATCTGTATTTTTCTAATTATTTCTTGCTAAGAGCCCTGGCGATAATAAAAGTATGACTACGCATTAAAAGAAATTTGTACATATACCTTGTGTTCAAAATTTAGATTAACTGTTGAAAATTGCCTTCTACCTATCGTGTAAAACATGAATTCAATTAGACAGAGATTCAGGGGTGTCTGCTGTCAAACGAACGATACACAGAATTATGTGAAATGAATACACTCACTGTATCGAAACAACATTTTAAAACGTAATTTAAACTTTTTTTCCAATTATTTAATCTGAAGTTTTGAATACTTGTGCTTTCAGTTGTGAATAACTATCAAGTAAAACAACTTTTGTTTACCTTAAGAGTTGTTGCCTTGTTTCCTGAACACCTTCGATATCTCCATTGATATCAAAATTATTTTATATAATTTCGATATCACTGAAGATGCATTAATGTATTAATCCTACTTTTGGATGTTACATTTATTGATTTAATATAAAATACGTTAGGAATTAGTAATGAAACATTAACGACAATTAACTCATTGCGAAAAAACTGAAATTACGCGAAAATACAGAATGATCTTTATAAATTCTCTATATCCATGTGGATTGTACTTAATTTTGAAAATTAGGATTTACAATTAGAATCGCAAAAATAATCTTAATAGAAAATGAAAAATAATGTTACTATTTCTTAGTCGATTCAATTTTAAACTTTGATGATGCTAGAGAATATTAGAATAAGAGAAGCGACTTCGTTAAGTTAACAGTTCCATGTGCCGGGGAAACAGACATTCATCCTATATATAATAGGCGTTGTCTCTGTATAACACTTCAGGGCTGTACTCATCTTTCAATTGAAACCCTCAGTAAACAAACCGCCGGTTAGGCTTAATTTCAGTTTTAGATGTGGATCAGAATTTTTTCTTACCTAAAAACTAATATCTTCTCCATCAAATCACGTTTGTTCAGCCTATTTTTCTATAAAACATTCAGAACAAAAAAATGGATGTTTTTAGCTGTATATTTAACAGTTTTTAAAAATCTGTTTACTTTTGCGATGAATTCTGAAAGTACACAAACTTGAATGCGAATGAATCAAGTAGCTCAAGTATTCATATCGCGTAGTGAGCTGTAAAAAACTGGATGACAGTCTACTACTCCAATCGCATGAAAAACTAAATAAATAAAAAGTAATGAAAGAGTTTGCTTTTACAAGGTGTCAATTAAATGTAATATTCTTAGATAATTCGGGATATTTTGTAACTTTCATATACTTTTTCCATTATGATGTCATTATTAGTATTATGACGTCAAAATGACGGGTTGGATGGCAGTTTACTACTCCAATCGCATGAAAAACTAAATAAATAAAAAATAATGAAAGGGTTTGCTTTTACAAGGTGTGGATTAAATGCAATATTGTTAGATAATTCGGGATATTTTTTAACTTTCATATAATTTTTCCATTATGATGTCATTATTAGTATTATGACGTCGAAATGACGGGTTACCTTCTAGTTTACAATAAAAAAGAACATGTATTTATTAACTTATACAAGATCCAGAAAGAGATATAATAGCAGCTTTTAATAAGACATATAAATGAAATCTTTGATAAAAGAATAAATCGAAGAAAATAGAAGGAACTGAGATTACATGATGTCGTCTACCATTACATTTCTAACAATTAAAATGAAGACAGTTAAAATTGATATTTTTATAAAAAAAAATTTTGATAAAAAGTTTAGAAAAGCTTTCTAACAGCAAAGCAATAGTGTATTCGTTATGTATTTGTCTAAAAAAATATGGTAGATGTTTCACAGCATCACGAATTTCTTGATCTTAAATTAAAATTCAAAGGGCAAAGGGTTAATTTATAAAATTCATTAAAATACAAAAAATGACGCTAAAACACATAAATATTGCAAATACGTTTTCGGAAAGCAAGCTTACGAAATGATTTAATCAAATATATACATATAGTTTCACTGTTGCAGTTGCTTACGACTGGATAGTAGACTAATTTAAGTTTGGCGAAATCAGCCTAAGCTTATACGAAAAAATACTTTATATTTTACAATACAATAGTTTACGTTTTATGTACCAAGATTGTTAACTTTAGACACCAGCAGCAAAAAATTTACTTTTAACATCGATTTGCTTAAACCATATTGATATACAATACAATGTCATACAATTAATTATAACATTATGCAATACAATATATATATATATATATATACATAAACAATACCACATTTACCATACAACACTATATATTATTTCATGTAAAACGCGTTCTTCCGATTATGCATACTCTTCATTGTTCGTCTGCCCCCATATATTTAAAGTGGTATTTAAAGTAATATTATATACAATTTCACACGCACACTTTACATTTTAAAAGTTTTCTGGATAGTAGAATAAATCAAATGCAGTTATGTCAAAATAAAACAATTGAAAATAAATATTATGAGGTCATATATATATTTCCTATTAATGGCGAAATAAATACTCTTATGTAGGGATTTTGTGGATAACATTACAAAAATAATTATTTTCCTTTCAGGTCTAAAGTTTTCTTGCCTGTATCTGCTCGGAAAATAAGATTGATTTAGCAAATTGCATGTAACCTCTTGATTAAATATCGATATTACTTGAATTTCAACCGTAGATATATATCAGGCTTGAGGAAATTGAATCTGTACTTTTATTGTATTACACATGAAATTCGGTAACGCAGGTCTCATACTTTGCAATAGCTGAAATTCAATTAGTGATAATAAACTTCTAACCTTATAGCATTCTAAGGATTAATGCTGTAAAAGAAGAAATTAACTTACAGAAAGACTGTACAGGAATCGCAAGTTAACTGAATTACCAAAACAGGAACCAATTTTGCCATGGAAACACATACCTCCGAGACATATAAAAGTAGCTGCATCATGACATTGCAATGGATATCACGTTCGTAAATAAATACTCCTAAAACGTATCACAAATTATCGATGACATATTTATATATAGAGCATCTTCCAAAGATTTTGAACGCTATTACAAAAGTAGGCTTCTGGAATTCAAGATGAGGAAAAAGTATCATCATAATCCCGTCATATATATATTCTATATGATGCATTATTTTTTCTAAATAAAGGATTAATGTATTTCCTTTGTAAATCATATAATTTAATATTTTCCATATATACATAGATTGAATGATGGGTGTTTGCTTTTAAGGGACTTTTTTCTTGGTCTGGAGCTTTTATTTTAATATTTTTATCATAAAGGATATTTTCAGCAGTACTTATCAACATAAAATCGTTCTGACAGAATTTTTCTGGTCGCTTGGTTATGATAATGCTCTGTTTATTCCTCGAAAAAAAATATGTAAGAGAATAATATTAAAAAAGCTTTTCTGTGGAAAATAAAACAGTTAAAAAGTACAGATATAACTGAATAGAAAGATATATTAAGCCTTGTTTATTTAGACATTATATTTCTATTACCTTTAAGAATTATTTATGAAAGTGTGGAGTAGTCTGAGAATAAATGTTAAGTAACTTGAGAAAAGAGATGATTTATAATGACATAAATCCAAGAAATACTTCGGGAATGAAGGATATGCACATAACATAGAACGAACTTATATATACTTCCTATTAAAGTCAAAATATATCAACCTAAAATTAATTTTTTTAAATCATTTATTATTGATATAAAATAATTTCAGTATAGAATGTTTCAAGTCTTTTTTAAACAAAAATTACTTGGTTTAAAATTTTAAAAAAATCATTGATCTGCATTGTTTTAGGTATACAAGATAAAATATGTTCTATAATATTTTGAATGACACAATAATATTTTTTATATAATAAAAAAATATTTCGTATATTGCATATACAATTGTTTTTTATTTTACATGACAATCAATGGATTTATACATTACACTCAAACGACAATTAATGATTCATGGTTAGAAAGATGAAATTGAATTTAAATATATGTTTATGCTTCTTAACTGCAGACTACAAGCCTTTGTAACAAGGTTCTTTTCAATCTTCTTTTTGTTTTTTTGCAACGTTAATTATGGGAATAAAAATAAGCTGTATATATTTGGATAAAAGACTGAAGATAAAGTTCTAAAATATTTATTCGCATACCTTATTAGAAAGACATTTAAAATTTAGCGGTTATGTAGTATTTTTCTTGTTACTGTCGAAATATTCTATCAAGTAAATGTTTTTACAAAATCGGTTTGATGATGAACACTAGGAATTAAAATGTTTTTTAGAAATTAATAATTTATGAAATTTTCCACTAAATTGTATTAATTTTGATGCAGTCTATCATTAAGGGGACAGTGGACCTTCAAATCTAACTGTTTTTGTTTTGAATGGATTTGCTTGAAATTTGAATATGTGATTAGTACCGTAGATATGTAAAAGTAGTTAAAATTTAATGATGAAATATTAATAATTTAGGAATTATGAATTATTAATTATATCAAAAATTGACCTCATTAAAAATGTTCCATGCGCATTTCTTTTGCATATAATATGGTAATTTTTATTTACAGGATACCTTACAGAACGAACAATGAAACTTATTGCTTAATTTAAGCATTCATTAAAAATATAAAGAGGAAAAAAATAATATTAGTGAAAACACCCTTTTTATTACGCAAAATACCTGTAAATTGTGTTTCCAAGTACAAAATTTATAAATTCTGAGCTACGAAGCACAATTATTTTCAATGAGATTTATTTGATATACAGTTAAGTATATAAAACTTAAATTTCAAAGCAATACGTTAATTAGAAATGCGCCTGGAGCAGTTTGATTATGGCATGAAAATTTTTATTTTGAGAAAACACATTTAAAGTTATTGCATTTAGTAACCACATAATATCTTAATTAAATACAAATGCCTATAACTAGGAAAGTAATCACAGAAATTAAAAATTATTTTTGCAGCACATTCCTACTCGTCCGTAGTTTCACAACTCAATAAAATAAAAAAAATCGAATTTGCAAACAAATTTCACAATTTTGAAAGTCCACTGTCCCCTTAAAGGAACTTTACTATAGTGAAAAAAAATACCTTGCCATGATTTATTTAGACTGCATGTATGCTGCACATATTTAGAAGCTTATTGCATTAAGTGCACGAGATTACAATGTTAGTAACGTTGGGGAGAGACAGATATCAGAAGGTAAGTGCCGTGGGGAATTTGGTCACTCGCTATTTCAGAGCTTTCGCTGACACAGTTAGAAATGCCGTAATTAGGAAGCGGGTGATTCCCAGTCAAGTTCAACTTCTCTCGCATCACGCCGGCTGGTTTAATGCATTATTTTAGTATACTACATTCGTAATGTAATATTGTAAGCAAAAAATGTTGTAATATTGTAACATTTACATTTATTTAAAATTTCCTCAGTTGTGTGTTTCAATTAACCTTCTATCATAAGATCGATCATACTTTTTTTTTTAGATTATAGAGAAAATAGCTCACTTCTACCCAGACTTGGGTGTATATATTTGAAGTGGCACTCTAAAAGAATTTGATACAAACACAGTTTATACATGAAGCAATGTTTATTGAATTCGTTGCACATATAGAAATTGCTTTTACAGCAATAAGAATACGCACTACTTGTACGGGATATATATATTAACATTCAATAGAAATAGTTTTTGCAAATACTCACAAACCAGTAGAGAGTCAAACCAGCAGTACTGCCACGTAAACTTTGGGCCCCCTAAGCACTAGCGCAGGATAACACCTGGAGCTGCTTTCCTCGTAGCTCCCTTAACTTGCTTATCTATCGACATTAACAACCTTTTTCAACCCTAACTATCTTTTTTATTAATGGCGCTGCATGTTATTTATACTAAGCGCGTATGCCGAAATTAGCATATCCCAAGCAGCTTATTTAATTCATTCACTCAAAAGTTCGATTCTTGTGAATCGAATCTTATGTATACCTTACAAGATGAGCTAATAAAAAATTAACTTTCGGCTCAACTTTTCTAGTTAGCAATAGGCATTTGAAAAACTTTCCCCAAATCACCATGTTTAGCCGGCAAATACTAACGCAAGGAAAACTATATAAATATAGAAATATTTCTAGCTCTCAATATGTTAATTTTCTCAATAAGTTAATTTGCTGTTAATTTTCGAATAATATCAAACTGCAGTGAATTAGTCTAGCCACTGTAGATATGCATAGCAAAACTACGAGGAAATTCGATCATTTTCAACTCATATTGTAGTAAGTAAGTTATTTTGGAACCAACAGTTTTTAATAAAAAAATATTACAGGTATAAGCTACTCGCTCCGTAAGTAAAACACAGACGTCCGACACAAGAAACTCATGAAAAACCCAATGGAAGTATTCTGTTTCTTGTCCAGAGAAGAAAATTTGAGAAAAATAATCTGCTACAAGGAATTATAGGGAATTTTTTTAGACATTGGAGCTTATGCTCTTCTGATTGGCCCACAAAAGAAATTGGCACCAAAAAGAAATTGGAGGCGCAGTGGTCCAGTTGGCAAGGGCAGAGGGCTAATGATCTGAAAGTCACTCGTTCGATGCTGGTCCCTGATAAATCCACTGCCGTGTACACTAATGGCGACTGGTGCACCTACAATCTGTCGTGGCTGCAGTGTCCTCATAGTTCTCAAAAATTACTCCTGAAAGTGCGGGGTGAATTGCTCTGGTCTCTTCAATTGAATCGGTACAAAATTTCGGGACTGGTCCTTTGGTCAAGTCAGACTCCGACCCTTGTGGTGCTAGTGAAAACAGGAACCGCACCTTCATCGCCCATAGACATCGGGACTTAATATTTTGTTGCTGTCTTTAAAGTTGCATAACCAAAAACACAAAAGAAAAAATTAAGTATGTTTAACGTGGAACTTCCCCAGTGACCCAGAAAAATCTTATTATTACTAAACAAATGCCAGACCACTGACTATCAGAACATCAGGCAATGAGCTCTTCAATATTTTTTAACAATATACAGTCCAAATAATTTAGTGCAGAACAGTCGACCAGACGAGTAGCAGTCATGTCTTGTCTAAAGTCGCCCAAGACACAATCAGGTTAATTAGTCAAATTAAAGGCCACCTCAGAACATTGACGTATACCGACAAGGAGAAAGTGTTTCCAACTTGTACCAAATGTTCCAAAGGCCAAACCGCTCCATATCACATCCTAATGTGTTTAGGACTTGTAAAGGAAGATCTTCTGGAGCGGCCATTGTTGGTCATTGACTTCTTGAGAGTGTGCGTTATTATGGAAATAATCTAGCTCTGCTGGGTGACAGGGATCAACAATAACAACAACAACAGTCAAATTAAAACGAAACAAATGGGCACTAAGACAAACGTGTCCAGTAAAAATTCTAAACTCGGTTACCGCAACTGCACGGGGTGAATCCGTAGTGACCTAGAATTAATACCTTACTTGCAGTATTCAAAGCATTCCAAGATGTAAAATAATATACTTTTGTACCTCTTAAGTAACATGATACCATGAATTTATGTTCAATTGTCTATTGCGTGCTTGTAAGTGCTAAGTAAATCCAGTTGCAAAATTAGACACTGATTATAGAAATGTTAATCGTTGGAGAGGTGAATATAAACGGTTCTCATAATTCTTTAACGAAGAATTTTTCAATATCTTGAGGGGGCAGTTTAAGGAAGATTACCATTGGATTTGTGTCTTTTATTTTTAGACTCATAGGCCTGGGGTAGCTAAATGGTAACGAGTTCGGCCTCGGAAGGGGAGTGCTCAGTCTGAATCCCGACGAACGCCATTAAATACGTGTCACGGTTAAAGAGTGACATTGTATGGAATAAAAGAATGATAAACAAACCTTTAAAAGATGACCGAAGATGAAACGAACAGGGGAGAAAGAATAGACCGTAAAAGAGGTTAAGACAGGCTATTGATGAAAACAGGAAATGGATAATCGAAGAAAAAACAAGTTCAAAAGAAGCAGGCGGTTGAAACCAATTACAGGATGGAACACACATCGCGAGGAGATCACACACATTACAGATGTGGGTGAATAATGATGGAGGGGCACGGTTTAACAAACATCAAAGGAAGATGTGCGAATGTATGTAACAAATGAACAAAAGGGACGAGGAAGATAACGATGACATAGCCGAGATAATAAGAACTCGTAAGCAGATGACAGCGGAAAAGATCAAATGTAGTCCCGAGAAAAGTAATGATAATGAGATGATGAGACACGCCTTCAGCAGGGCGGGATAGAAGCTTCCAGAAGAAATAATGGTCCAATCGAAAGAAAATAGGAGGAGTTTAGTTACGGAAGGAAAAGATATAAAAAGAAGCAAGATAAAGATTAGGGAAGGAGAATTTTTTGGCTAGAAAAGATGAACTAAGAATCCAGAGACTTGATGATAGCCCTGCTCAGACGAATGATAGATTGATCGTGGAACGAGGCGAGTCCCGACAGTTAACCGTACGCCATAGAATGAGAACCATCTCCCAAGGGACCTAATGAATGCCGGCCCCGATAGCAGCAGCCCGCCGACCACCCAGCCTGAACCTTAGCCGATTGATGTACGACGTGATTCAAGACGCGTGCCGCTATTTACAACTGAAAAATAACGTCAGTGAAGGTACGTGTGGCAGTTCATTATTGATCCCACAATTCAGTGTTTGCCTGATTACCTCTCATCCATAGTCAATTAAATATTACCAGAGTTAAGTGACTAGTGCTAAGTCGAATTATAAAAATAGGTATTTAGTATAATACCTCATTGATAAAAGCATTGATGATGAATAAGTTACCCATATTTAATTGAGGAAAATGAAATTCGATGTATATTTAACAGTATAAGGACCTAATAAGGTATTTAATATAGCAAATGTGATGTGTATTGTTATGAATTAGTTATGTGTTTTGCTTTAATAAATCTATCCATTATAAGTTCAATCAGATGATTTATATTGTTTTAAAACACAACGCAATCAAAAAATATGAGATTAATTGGTCAAGCAATCAGGTAGTATTTGAATGAGTTATGTATTGGCCACACACCCAAAATTAACTACCTTGACCATAACCATTTTAAGTACACGAATAAACAATTATAGTTATTGCGGTATTCTCCAAAACAATTAAACATCCATTATAATACGTTTATGTCTAGGCCAGATATGGGACGGTTAAGACCGAAAAGTCCTTCCACGAGGTCAGTAGATAGAGAAAGAAGCGACGCTTCCAGATATCACCTCTGTAGGTTATCAATCCAAAATTAAGTGGACTCCCAGGGCTCAATGCTGACTTCCCGGTATGATGATCTCTTATAAAATAATAGAAATAAAAACATAAATATCAGAAACCAAAAGAACCAAAATAACGAGGCAATCGACCACTGTCTTCATCGGGAAGACTAAGCGAGTCAGTCAAGGGTAAACATTCTGATAGGATATAAGTCAAGCAAAAAAACATTCCAAGGCCCAGCGATCCCATAATTGAAACCAGAAAGTCCAAAAACGCTAGATCAATTGTCATTACAACACAACGTTAAAAACCTAAAGAACCACATAATAACAGAAATTTAAAAGCAAACTTATCATGCCCTGGTTAACTGAAAAGTGACAGTAGAAAAGAAGATCCAACTATTAATCCCGAAAAATTGTAGTACCGCAGTAGAAAGCAGAACTACAGCGCCACCTATCTAATTGATATGCAGAAAATTAAGTTTTTGTAAAAAAGGGGAAAAAATCACAACTTTTATCAGACCTTAAAATGTACCCAACTCTAAATATCATTTTAAAAATAATTTATAATAATAATTATTATAATTTATGATTGATAAATAGTAATTGCCACATTATGTTTTGTTCTTTTTGTTTGGAATTTTAAGCTTTGATTTCTATTATTGCTGCAGAATCTTACATTTATGTTGAATGTGCGCTGATTGATGATTTCTATTAACTTTTTCGACTGGTAGTGTCTTCACTTTGTCTATGTAATTCACATTCTCATTGGATTCTCATATAAAAAGTAGACAACAATTTCCACGGTAATACTGTGCGAATCTCTCAGGCCATGTGATACTGCATTAGCCAAAAAAAATAAAAATAAATAAATAAATAAATAAGGGTCACTGATGATTGTGGGAGTTTGGCTTCAACACATTTTTTGGCCAAAACTGGTTATTTCCTATTCTGTTATTCGATAAATGCAAAAATTATAGATTAAAAATTAAATTACATTAAGCAATACATTAAACTCATGTTAAGAAATGTAATCATGTTTTACAGCTTTCTGCCTAAGGTGACTAAAGGTGAATAATTTTTATGAATCCTGAATTTCCTGTTCATCCCATTTTCAAACTTTTTTCCTATCCTATATCGGCCCTTCCGGAAAATAATTCTACGAACGGGACCTTTCCTTTTCTCAATTACCAGTGTTACAATCTCTGAAGAATTCCTTCCTAATTTAAAATGGACTCAGATTTATACCCGAAATCCGACAATTTAAGTAGTTTAAGCATGTTCCTATTAAAAAGGTATACTGAAAGGTAATAATGATAGGAAGATATTTTTTTAGAATTCAGTCATTGGAATGTTTTTAATGAAACGAAAAGACTAATATTAAAAGAGAAGGGAAACGTAATTTTTATTCTAAAATAGGATTCTGTAATATATATTAATAATTTCTCAGTTGCCCATACATTACTTTCTTTCTGTCTAAAGAAGATAAGATATGGGCATATAAATTAATGAATCATAATTATTAAAATTATTCTTTCCGAAAAAAAAATGTTTTTCTAATGCATTTTAATATTTTAGCCGTTTTCCTTCAGCAAAAAAACTTTTACATGGCGAAATTATAAAAATAAGTTCTAAGAAGAAAATAAGAATGAAAATTACCCCTAGAAATTTTTATAAAAAATTAAAATTAAGATTTTCTGATAGGAAACTTTTCTTATTTTTTAGATAGAAATTTTATTGACAAGCACCTCAAATCGTTTTAAAGGATGTTGAAACTCTAATGTTTTGTTCTGTATTTTCTAAATGAAATATTCTCCCAGTCAATGAAATATTCACATCATTTTCACGAACAATGGCCAGAACGCTTAGGGGCTGGGATTTGGTATAAGGTGTCTGCAAGTTCAAGCACTGCTGTTGGTATGAGTGTTTGTAGCCTTTCGGAATCGGCTTTAAACTGTGGGTTCTTGTCTGTACAGCAAAGTACCTCGTACAGTCTTCGTACAGCCCTCGTACAGGAAAAGGTGATAGAAGTAATCAAAAGCCTACAAAGAATCACGAGGTAAACTAAATTCAACTTATTATTTTCATCTCATTTGTAATTTTCAAACATAGTGAACGATGTGCTCAAGAAAAACATTCATTAAAAAATGTATTTAGTTAGCATTTAGGCGGGTATTGAAGCTTTAGTTAGAAATTATGCCAATAACAGACTCCAAATATTTTGCATAGCTTCTAACAGATGATAACAAATAATACTTGAACAAATGGTTTTACACATTCTAAAACTCCAAGTTTACCATCCAGCTGAACCATTCGCTGTTTGATTTCACACACTCTTGTTCGTAACTTATATGTGGGACTTGGAGTCTGACAATAATTTTGTAAATATTAGTTTTTTTTTTTAAATGCACATGAGAATGTAAAAAAAAGGTAAATAGTGTTAAGCTCAAAGAAGGATTAATACTTGTTTTCAAATTGTTTTGACTTTCTTAGACTGGACCGCATTATTCATGCATAGCTGCATTTTGGGGCTTGAGGTGGTAACGTGTCTCCTTTCGGTGCAGAGGGTGCTCGGATCGAATCCCGAAAAACGCCATTAAATACCTCCGTGTCTAGGCCGGATATAGGCATGTTAAATATGTAGACCGGAAAGTTCCTGTATGAAGTCAAAGAGAGTGGGAGAAGGTACGATCCCCGATGTTCCCCCTGGGGTTGCCCGTTAAAAATTGAGATGGCGCATGGGTAAATCAGACTTCGACCCTTGTGGTGCCATTATAAACCGACGCCGCACCCTTAAGCCCGCTAGGCTATGTTGACCTGATCTAGAATACCTCCTTACTGGGGGTGTAAGAAACAATAACAATAACACAACTTGATTTCATGTTTCTCTTATGCGCTGAAATTTGTCAATAGAGTTACCTCCAACTTATGTTATGTTCGGTGATGAAGTACCTAAAACTACAACTCTAATAACCATCTCATTTCTATCTCGAAGACTTTTAGAGGCTGCTACAGGCGAATTCCGCTTTTTTATGTAAATTATTGAAAATTATTTCTTGAAAACATCTGGAGTGTACAGTTTTTGTATGCTTTTGTACATGATTTCTGTAACGTGCTTTCAATGCAATAGTTCCCATCCTTTATAAAATTTTGTCTTAAGTTTTCAACAATAATTTTTGTATGTTTCCTTTACGCAATGTTTCGAACGACATATTTTATTAAACGTAGAGTTCATACCTTAGTTCACCAAAGATATTACGTTCCCTTTTAAAAATCCTACCTTCAGTAATCACTTTATATTCCACCTCCTTGAACCCACGGTAGATCATTTTCTACAACTTTGTCATAAGACGTGTTACGAACAGTAAATTTCGTTGGAAACTGTCAAGGTGTTCAGCAATTGAAGAAGAAACACAATAGATGCTCGGGACTGGATTGCAGATATTGCCCAAATATCTCCAGGTTTCGTGTTAGAAAATCTGGAATTTTACAATCGTAATAAGATTACCTTTTTTCTAATATTCATACTTCACTTAAATACAGGAAATAAGTTTCATAATTACTTCATAATTGAAGATATTCCTATTAGGCCTTGTTATGTATAGAAGTGTATGGGTTATTGCAAGTTTTCTCCGCTAAAATGAGTTTTACTTATATTGTCGATAACCACTTTGTTGTTGTTGCTTATGCCACTTGACCGACAGCAGCATCAGGTCAATCACCGAAGGCTATGGTCGATGAAGGTGCAGCTCCTGTTTTGACTGGTACCACAAGGGTCGGAGTACGACTTAGCCAAAGGACCAGTCCCGTAATTTTGAACCGAGTCAAGTGACGAGATAAGAACATTTGACCCCTCTCCTCCAGAGGTAATTTTGAGAACTTGGAGGACATTGCAGCCACAACAGATTTCACGTGCATCAGCTGCCATTAGTGTACACTGCAATGGATTTGTCAGGGACGACCATCGAACCAACGACTTTCAGATCACTAGCCCTCTGCTCTTGCCAACTGGGTCCCTGCACCCTCACCATTATTGTACCAGAATGCCTATAGACTCAAACATTTTTTTAACAATTATATAGACAGACAGAATTCATTTCAGCTAAACAACAGCCAAAACTGTGCTATCCAGAGAGACATAAATAAGATCTACATGTTTCGGTTATCGAAACTAGGTGACTTAATTGTAATCGGAACTTGTAATACGTTTTATAAAAGCTACATCGAATCAGTTTGGAAGAATGAAATTCTGTTGTACCTTCCAGCGTCCGAATAGTTTCGAATAAAGAATCAGTGGTAAGAAGACATGAGTCGTGGAGGACTCTAAGTAAAGGATATCCAATATAATGTTTTATTATACTTGTATCTGTGTTCTACCGGGCGCCTCTACCAAAATGTCATGTTAAAACTGAAAAGATGGTTTTTTAACCCTTCAGCGGGAGCGCCAATTTTTGGAACACCGGCAGACGCGCGTGGCACAAATGGCAATGTCTCCTTCAACCTTGATTATTCCTTTTGCAATATTTATTTTTCTCAAATTGAAAATAATAATTCCTGCGTTTTATGAAAGATATAAAATGTTGATAATATTGAAATATACTTATAATTAAAGGTAAAAAATTCAGCTACAATCGCCGTATTTCAAAACTGTCCGGTTTATTGGATCGGAGGACAACTTGCGAATTGATTCCTATGCTGTCCAAAAACCTAAACAAACAATGAGATTGTTCTATCTTGGGGTATTCTTGATACTATGCAATAGCTGCACATTTGATCGACTACATCAACACCTGCTTTTGCTGTATTGTAATCCAGTATAATCGTAGATTTATCACGGTTAAATCACGACTAAGAATGAATGAAAATAAATACAAGGGTCAGAAAATCATACCTGTATTAGGAAGGGTGTAGTTGTAAATAGAAACTGCTTAGAACATTCAAACCTTACATGTAAAAAGAAACCATTCAAAATACGAAAATGTTGCACTTTGTACACGGGCGCGCCCACTGAAGGGTTAAATGAACAGATGTGAAGTATATAAAAGACAATTTATTTGAAACAGTAATGACGAACTCGAGATGATGGTACACAACAGGACTGCTTATCAACAGGAATGCAGCAACTTACATACCCTAACAGAACATTCTAGAAATATTCAAATTAATTAAATTTACATAAACTGGAGCATTCTGGAAATTGCCAGAAAGGAGATTTAAATTAAATAAAGAAAACGCAACCCGACCAAGCGCTCTGGTTCAATACACAGTTCAATTGCAAGAAATGGAAAATGCGGCAATATCCAATATAATGCTTTAATATACTTGTATCAGCATGGAAATAAAGGAAGAGAAAAATAAGAACGTCTTCCTAGAACCCAGTCATTTAAATGCGTATTTATTTTCCACGAAAACCCTGGATGATATTTATATAACGGTATTGATTATTATTTTGTTTATAAATGGAGAAATAATGTGATCGGGATTTCGATACGGCTATATGAAACACTTTTATATGTACCTTGTTGTACCGGAAATTAGAAAATCCCCGTATTTTTTAGATACAGAAGCTAATATATCATTCATCGTTACCGTACACGTGCAGAACGAAATTGAATGCTTTTGTCGATATACAAAATCGCTATTCCATTAAATTCCCTTCTAAGGTCGACGTTTTACAAGATTCGTTTTAGATTGGTACCATTATAAACGTGATACTCTTAATCCATAAATAACAAAATTTTCAATATTCTTCTGCAAATTCCCTTTGAAAGTTATATCTCACAAATATATGCCCAGCATTATCCAGGAATTTTTTTTTCAAATTGTACTGGATGCTTAACCTATTTAGATACCCTTCTAGCTAATCATAACACAATGCTGGGTTTTAAGTATGGAGAGATTATAATTTCTGAAATAAATATTTTGCTTCTTATAATGCTTAACGGACAATTTTTTTTTTAAGAAATAACTAATTTCCAATATTTATAGATAACTATCATAGATAAAAAATTAGTAGGTTTTTAATGCATGATAGTTAACTATAAATGCTGAATAACATGAAAACCAACGTAAATAAAGCACAAATAGCAATAAGATGCAATTATTTTGCATACGGCGGTTTAAATAGCCCGCGCGTGCCGAGCGCCAAAGACACGAGGCAGCGGAGAGACCGAAATAGGCCCAAGCAGCGTCATCTAGTGGCAAAAAGAGTCGGGAAAATTTAAAAATGAAGAAACAGGCCAACACAGCTAAATAAACCCTTTCCACAATTGAGGAAAAACAGGAGTGCTTGTCAAATCATTAACCAAATAACCCGAATTTTTAAAAATGTTATAAGCTTCCCAGAAATCAAGATCGGCAGGCGAGCGAAATTTCTGAATAATGGAGGCAGAAGAAAAGTCAAATCGATGGTTTAAAGTCCAGGCGTGTTGAGCAATGGACGAGCGATTTAACTCTTGATTTTAACATAACTCTCGTGTTCCTTCAAGCGGAATTTAAGAGCACGCTTGGTTTGACCAATATAAGAAAGGACACACTGGCAAGAAACCCGGTAGATGCCCCAGCTATTTAAGCGATCAATGGGGTGTTTGAGATCCGAAAAAGATATTTTATTGACCGGAGAGAAAATAACCTTAATTTCAAAACTTTTGAGAATTTTAGCGATTTGATGACTGATCTTGGAAAAGATGGGCAAAACCACCGACAAGTTCGGCTTTGAAATACACTTTTTTTGGACCGGTTGAAACAATTTCGTATAAATGGAATCAACGATATTAGAGGCATAGCCACGGTCCATGGCGACCGCTCTCAGATAATCAAGCTCGGAGCACAATAGTTCAGGAGTGGAGCAAATGTTCAACGCCCGATGGACAAACGTGTTGAAACAGGCAATTTTTTGACTGGGAGGATGGCAGAAGCCTATGTGGGGGAAGAGACACGGCAAAGGGCTTGCGGAAGACAGTAGTCTGAAAAACCTCGTCACTGCGGATAACAAGCACATCCAAGAAAGGTAAACGATTATTACACTCTTCCTCACAACTCTTCCACGTAAATTGAATACAAGGATCAATAGAATTCATGACAGAGAGCACGCGATCGATGTCGGAGTTATTCTGGTCCAATAAGACAAAACAGTCATCAACATAGCGAACATAGAAAGGAAACTTTAATTTGTCAAATAGTTTAACCTCAAAATAATGCATATATATGTCACTCAAGATGGGACTAAGAGGATTACCCATAGCGAGACCATTATCATACGACAGAAACGCTATTATAAAAACAAAAGTCTTATGCTCAAGAGAAGTAGGAGTGAGAAGGGTTAGTTTATCAATTTCGAACTGCGAGAAATGGAATTCACTGAGTCTCTTGCTGAGACAATTCAAGGCCCCGTCAACAGGGACATTCTTGAATAACGAGTTCACATCAAAAGAAGTCATCTTGTGACCTTGGGGTCTACAGCCACGAAGTTTCTTCACAAAATCCAGAGAATTACGAGTAGTGAAGAAATTGTTGCTCAAGAGAGGAGCAAAAACAGAAACAAAGTGTTTCACGAGATTATAAGAAGCAGTGCCAATACTGGAAAAAATAGGTCTAAAAGGAATGCCCGGTTTATGAACCTTTGGTAAGCGTAGAATCTAGGCACAATGAGGATATTGAAGGTAAAAGAGACCTTTTAAAAATCTCCTGGAGCATAACAGAAGCTTTACAGCAGATTTAATGGAATTAAGTTCAGAAGTACTGGAGTCGTTGCGAATTACCACATAAGGACCCTCATCGATGAGATTCTGGGATTTCTCCAAATAAGTGGATTTATCAAGAACAACAATCTAACCACCTTTGTCAGCCTTGGTAATCACCAAATTAGGATTGGAACGCAACTTCTTAAGTCCCTCTATAGCAGATTTATTGAGATTCGATTTGGAAACGTTAGAATTGACATCCACAGTGTTACCAATCAAATGCCTAATGGAATCCTTTTGAGAAGCCGATAAAAACGCTAAATTTGAAAGATCTTTCAATAGGAGCAATCAACTTACGAAAGGAAGGCCTGGAGGAGACCGAAAATTATTGTTAATTTAAGAGCATAAAGCTGATCCTTATTCAGAGAAACGATGGAAAGGTTAACGATGGAATGCCTGTTTACCGTTGGTAAACTGGTGGAGTTATAGGAGCCCGAATGTTTGCGAAGAGCAGCAAACTTCCTATTCAGAGAGGACTTATGAGTGGATAAAGCACGCAGGGCTCTAAACCACGAAGTATTTTCAATAGACTCAAAGTTAGAAGCAGAATTCGCGAAAGAAATGTGTAAGGAGTATAATTCCTGTTCAATAAGCGAAATTCTATGACGAGTATCCTGAATAAGAGAACGTAAAAGAGCTAGCCTAGACCGAAACAAAACTTTATCAACTCTATTAGAACGAGAAAGATTACAATCCAGTGAAATAAAATTAGGTATAATCTTAAAACGTTTACAGTCCAGAAGGAAATGTAAATGATTCAAATATCTAAACTTCTTGAGGCGCAAATTACAAAACCTATTAGCGTCAGACATAATTCGAAAATAAACAAGGTAAATAAGGCTCGTTAACACCAATGTTTTGAAAAGAAAAGATGCAACCTTTGTAAACAGGTAACCCTACGTAAATAATACACAAATAGCAATAAGATGCAATTATTTTGCATACGGCCGTTTCGAAGCTACAAAGGACCTTCATCAGTGCAACGAACTTAGTGGCAGCTCAAAAAGTGGAAGACTAAGCGACCAGACCAGTGCACACGCACTTAAATACACGCAAAGGTTGTATCTTTTCTTTCAATATAATACTGAATACATATCGGATATCCTCATGTTATCTATACTTCTGTTTGTTATAGAAAATTTAATTTATTTATCGAAGAATCACGTAATGAAGTCTGATCAGAACCCCGCTCAAAACAATAAACAAAAAGATTCTCAACTGAGAACACTATACAAGAAACCCAACATTTCGGTCCTCCTCCTCCCCCCAAAAAAGTATTGATATTCTTCCCTGAAATCAGGAATAAAATAAATCGTTTTTTATCATTCTCTTTTTTTTAGGAGAGCAACATTTTTTATATTACACGAGTGCTTCTGTAAAAGAGGTAGAATGCACAATTTGATGATATATTTCTATATATTTTCTCGAAATACTTCGCAATACTTAATATTACCTGTTGCTAACATAATGTTATGTAAGATATGAGCCCATCTAAAATTACTTTGCGTAAAAGATGTGGTAGTTAAAAAAAATAAGTAAAAAAATATCAACTTTAACGACAAAATATTGAGTAGCAATGTTAAATGATTTTTCCTGAATTAGAAAAAAAAATCTAAGTATTTTTCTGAAAATATACCTTATAACAAACTATTAACGTATTAAAAATGGGATGTCTTAACCTTCTCTCGACTTTAAAACTTCTTCAGATGTTGCTTTTTTCACCTCCCCCTCTCTTCTACGGGGAATAAGGAAGCATATTTAAAACGTTTTTGTCTTTTAAACTAAGCCTATATTTTGTTTAAAATTTTACAATTTATACAAGATACATCACATAATATTTTATGCGAGTACTTACTAAGTATTTCATGATCAGTGTGACACTTGCCCATACATAAACTTTTTTTATTCGGTTCCACTACTGTGACAGATGACGAAAGATCTCCTCTGCCAATTATGTAAAGGCGATTCGCTCAGTAAATAACAATCTCGACTGAAACCTGGTGCTACTGAATAAGAAGTAGAAAAAAGCCAAAAGAAACAATTTAACTTCATCCAAAATTTATGGAAATGTTTTTCGATATTGTACTCTATGGTGTATTTCTAGTCTGAAAATTCCACAAACTTCTATGACAATTTGCAGGCCTATGAGTTCTTCATTCAAACAAACATTACCGCCAGCAGTATTCACAGGTAAAAGGTCAGCTACACAAGCTGGAATATGTATGGCTAGGAAAAGGCGGAAGCGAACTTCCATACCATGATAAAGATGCTTAAAATTATCTACATACGCAATTATTTCATTATCTTTCAATTCATTAGTAATTGGTAACAAAGAGGTAAGCTGACCGTATTCAATATCTGTACAATACCAACGTCTGTATAATAACGTATACTGCACTTTGCTTCCCTCTGTGGTACCCCATTCTTATTCCCTTGCTTCCCTATGACGCTATTTTCACCTGTGGCCCCCTGGAATATCCTAAAGCGTCCAGGGGGTCTTATAGCTCCTGGTTGAGAACCGCCGATTTAACTGATAATCAATATTATTGTTTTATAGCCCCAAACACAGAGTAAATAAATTTATGGCATATGTAAGAATAATCATGGATATTATTTATGGTAGTATAGTAGTTACTTTATTTAATCATATGTATTCTCATATATGAAGACTTTACATACACACACACACACACACACATATATATATATATATTTACGTATAGTATAAAGGTTTTGAAGTAATTAAGGGGATGGTGGACTTTCAAATTACCAAAAATCGAGCAAAAATAGGAATTTTTTGGGGGGTGTATTAATATTTTAAAAACATATAAATATTGGAATAAAATGCATTTAAAATGTGTAGTGAAAAGAAAAATGAAAAATTGGTGGCTTTAGAGCAGTAAGTATTAAAGTTAGATAAAAAATTTTCTTTTAAATGACTTTTCTCAAAATGAGTAATTTCCAGATTTGCAAGTCTTTAAAATGCTCCTCGCGTCATAATTTTGTCGAAATTGTTATGAAATTTATAATAAAGATTCCTGTAATACATCAAAATAAAGTTATGTATCCATTTTAGGATTCGAGGTAATTTAGGTTATAAAAGTTAACGTTAGTGTAGAAAAGTACAAAAATTTGCGCGAAAATTCAGAGTACAAGCATAAAAGTATTTTCTAAAAATTAACTATTCAACGAAGTACAAAAAATACTAACTTTATTCAAAAAGTATTTATAAGCAATATAAAATGCAAAATTAAGGGGAAAGTTTAAAATTGAGTCGCAAGGAGCATTTTAAAAAAGGGTAATTAATTTAAATTTTTAATTATAAAATATTGTTTTTAAATATTTATAACATTTTATAAGGTGTTTAATATTGTTATACTTTAATGAATATATATACAAAATTTCATATCTCTGTGGTAAAAAATTTCAAAAAATCGTTTGAAAGGTCCACCATCCCCTTAAAACTGAAAATATTTTCTGAAAAACAACCAGATCTTTACATACCGATGTTTATTTTTTATGGTGAATAAAGATATTTTCCATTAACTATGAATTAACTCAAGTGTAGCTGTGCCTCATGGATCTCAGCTTACCGTGTTCCAAGCGGGATCATCATAGGATGCTATTTATGTCATCTATCTGTGCGAGTTATCCATTCAAACTGGATATCCCAAAATCGAGTGTAGCTTATGTTATCAAGCGATGAAGCAAGACGGAGCAACTACAGCAATAAAACGCCCCGGGTGACAGCATAAGCTGGCAGAATGTGACAGAAAATGCTTGGTTGCCATATCAAGAAGTCACGCCAATTCTCCTGCACCTGCGATCGCTGTAGAAGTCCGGAATGCACTAGTAGCTCTGTTAATGCTAAAACCATCCACAGAAAGCTGCACATGAAAAGCCGCTGGTTTCGGAAAAGTAGGTTATTTTCCCCGTTTGAGTTTGACCTTTGATTCGCGGTATAAGGGAGTTTCGTAGAGAAGAATTCATTTTAGATAGTGTACAGGATAGGGCGCGAAAAGAAAACTTCTGGAAGATTCTAAATTGGGCTCTGCGCTTGTGAGGGAGAGAAGACGCGTTGTTTTGACCGTAGAATTAGTCCAGAGTGCGGGGATAGACTTCATTGCTGTCGGGTGTGTGTTTCGCCGCGTCTCTAAATACAAAATGGTGAATAGTAAGCATGCTGCTTTGGAGCTTTGGTTCGATGAAGATGAATAAACTAATTTAGTTTCAAGAATGATCTTATTTATTTCTACTACTCGCCACCAGTGCTAAGATGATGACTGCTTACAGTAATTATAACAGGGAAAACAACACAACCTTTCAAGAGTCGGAAATGCTTCGAACACCAAGGACCCAAAAGATACACTGTGGATAGTGCAAAGGCGCGAAGTTTTGCACAAAATAAAAAACATTCAACGGAAACTCAAGTAAATTTGTTATACAAAAACTAACAGAGACGTAAAATGGCATCTAACTCAGAAGAACAGGACTTAAAAACACGGTTACACCTCGATGGACAGTATGCTGAACCAGTCTGAAAATCGTGAAGGGACAGACGAAGGGACAGTGAATGAAACCAAGAAAAATGTGATAAAATTAGCTGTTGGCAGTACGCAAACTAAAAAAAGAGAAAGGGACAAATGTATAGAAAGACGAAATCCTGGAAACGAATTAAAATTACCCAAAGTTCGATAACACAAAAAGTAAAATATTGTCCCTTGGATCACGATGTTTGACGAGAAGGCAAGAGTTCTGGGATTGGATGACAACGGAAGATGAACAATTTAAATAAATTTCGTGTTGATGAAGTTCAAGAGTTAATAATTTCGACTCAGTTGCACAAAGAAAATTACGAAAAGTTAAAAAAAAAATCTAGTCACAGTATTTTCACACAGAAAAGAACAACTAATAACTGAATTTCAAAGTTTAAAATTAGACGAAGGACGGCGGTTTTTTCGAATATTACAGAAAAAAAAAATGGAAATCGGACGGGTCGCTCCAAAAAGATGATAAGAAATGATAGACCATCCTTCCGATCGACTCGCCCCGCCAGATGATAACACTTTTAATATTGCAAGATATCAGCAACCCCCTGGAATGGTTGTCCAAAGCCAAGAAAATCCACATACCAAGTAAAGAAAGCAAAGTATAATGTTCTAAATTTTGAGCATATTTTTAATTTATTTTCAAATTCTGATTCCTTATTTGATGATGATCTTTTATTCCTTGTATATATTTTTGTGTTTATATTCTGAGTTTCATGAAGTATTATTTTGGTTTACATTGATCTTACAGTAATTATAAGTGTGTTTATATTTTGAGTCTTAACATAATTTGGGTATCCTTTTTGATTCCTATAAATTTTTTGATAAATATTATTCTGAGTGTTTTTATAGTGTACATTTTTGATTGCCGGTAAATTAATGAGGAGAGCCTCCGATTGCTAAGTATTTTGGTATATTGAAATAAATTTTATTGATATTCTGTAATTTTTGGAACAATCCATGGGAAAATAATTACCTATCTCTGCACTGAAATAAAACTGATGTTTATGATTATTCTAATTTTGATAAGGATATAATGATGTTAATATGATTGGACAAACATAAGTGTGTATCACATGTTTTCACAGTTTATGGATGATATGGAGCTCAAAGTGATTATAAATAATACGTCATAATGATAACGAAGAAGAAGTTTCAAATTTGGAAAATTGATTAGATAAGATGTGTTGCAGATTTTGGTCCTGTGTCGTCGAAATCCCATATATTTGTCATCATATGAAGTGTAACCTTATTTTATGACTGATTTTCATTTTGTTTTTGTGTTTTCTGTGGCACTGTCGTCGCGAAAAAACTTTTTTCGAGATCTCAGTTTTCTTCAAATCAGCTTTTATGATTTAGTGTTACTTTTTAAATTTTATATTGATTTTATATTTTATATTCTAACTAAATTTGATATCAGTGCTTCTTTAATATTTTGGGGGAATTTTTCATAATCCATATTTTGATCCTTTGATAATCTTTTAAGATTATTGTGTTTTTAGGGACTGCAATTTTTGATAATTGGTATTTTAATAAGTGATGTGTCTCAATTCAAGAATGTCTCGAATGGAGACTTATGTACTCATGCCCTCGATTCAGTCTGGCTAGATGTAAGAGAGATAAATTTAGGTTAGGATTAATTTTCATTTATTAAAGTTTTAATTTAATTTTTTTTGACTAGGGACTGCAGACCTATTCAGCATTATTTTTTCGGTTAGTGGTCATTTGGGATTTTGAAATTAATTTTAGTGTTTTTCTCTTCTGAAGACTTGCCACGGGGAATTAGCTACTCCTTGTGGGCGTGCCTTCAGAGAGACGGGGGGAGTTGTTAAGGCATTAATTGAGAATCTACAGGGGGCTTCGAAATAACTAATTTCTAACGGTAAAAGCCATAATTATTCAGATTCAATCAGATTACACGCGTCTACGAATGCATAGACTATAGGAGTTATTAATAGAGTGGGATGGCCTTGGAGAGAATCAAGAAAAGAGAATCACAGGCATTCATTGCGTAGTGAATGGTTTTGGAGTTGAGACTAGGTTTCGCACGAAAATTATTTGTAAAGTCAGCAAAAGATCCTTCTCGAGCATTCGGCAGGCGTCAATGAGCATGCGCGATAAGTTTTGACGCCTTGAGGAACAATAGAAATCGGCAGAGCGGGATTAGGCGGTCACGCGTCACAAGGGTGAGCTGATTACTTGGAAAACTAATTATGTGCGGATTGAATTCGAGGGTATTTAAATGAATTATTGGAATAAACTTGCTGGAGTAATTATTTGTATCATTTACCACGGCCTACGTTTACTGACTGCAATATTATAATATGTATTAGGGAGTAAAAGGGATTTACGATAAAAAGAGCATGATTCGAGCGGGCATTTAGAGAGGCACGTCATATATATATCATATATATGTATATATATATATATATATTATATATTATATATATATATATGATATATATATGTATGTATGTATATAGATATATATATATATATGTATATATATATGTATATATATATATATATATATATATATATATATATATATATAAATATTAATATATATATCTATATATATATATATATATATATATTATATATATAATATATATAAAATATAAATATATATATATATATATATATATATATATATAATATGTATATATATATATATATATAGTATAGATATATATATATATATATATATAATATATATATATATATAATATATTATAACATACATCTATTATATACATAATATATATATATAATATAATATATATATACATTATATAGATATACATATTATATATATATATATATATATATAATATCATATATATATATAAGAATATATATATATATATATATCTATATATAGATATATATATAGATATATACATATATATATATAATATATATATATATACATATATATATATACATATATTATAATATTATATATATATATATATATATATATATATAAATATATATATATATATATATAGTATATATAAGAGTATATCTATATATTATTAATAATATATACAAGTGTATATTATATATATATATATATATATATATATATGTATATATAACATATATATATACATATACATAATATATATACGGGGCTGTCCGTAAAGTATCCGAATATTAATTTATAACTAAAAAATATAATGGATATACATACTTCAGTTTATCCCCTTCTAAGTATCGTCTTGTTGAAGCAACCCACTTAGGTTAACGTTGTTGCCACTCTTGGAAGCAGGATTGGAACTCGTTCTTTGGAATGTTCAACTGCTGTTCCATCGCTTTTTGTTTGATGGTCGTCACATCCTCAAACCGTCGTCCTTTAAGCATTTTATTTAGCTTTGGAAATGCTAAAAAGTCGCACGGAGCGAGGTCTGGTGAGTAGGGAGGTTGCGGGATTTGAACGGTGCCATTTTTGGTAAAAAATTTTGAACCACATGTGAGGAGTGAGCAGGGGCATTATCGTCATGAAGCATCCATTTCCCAGATTTCCACTTTGCTGGTCGTTTCCTCATTACGGAATCACGAAGTCGCCTGAGCACATCACGGTAGAAACTCTTATTAATGGTTTGTCCATCCGGGACAAATTCGTATTGCACAACTCCATCACGGTCGAAGAAAAGAATTAACATCACTTTGATTTTGCTTCGAACTTGCCGGGCTTTCTTTGGTCGGGGGGGAACTCGGACTCTTCCACTCAGATGATTGTTTGGTTTCCGGATCGTATTCATACACCCATGTCTCGTTCCTTGTTATGATGTTATTCAGAAATTCCGGATCCTCACACGATCGTTCGAATAACTAGGAAGCCATTTGCATGCGAAGTTCTCGTTGATCTTCGGTAAGCAAACGTGGGACAAACTTACGCCGATACACGCCGCATGCCCAAATCTTCGGTTAAAATTTCGTGGCAAACAGTTTTTGCTATTCCCACCTCGTCCACAATCTCTCGAACTGTCATTCGTCGATCTGATCGTACCACAGTACGAACCTGTTTCACTTTGACATCATTTCTCGATGTTGACATCATTTCTCGATGACTTTCCACAGATTCCCTTCCATCTTTAAACCGTCTAAACCATTGAAACACTTGAGTTCGGCCTATAACATGATCACCGTATGCTTTCTTAAGCAAATCGAATGTTTCGGTTGCCGTTTTTCCAATTTTACTACAAAATTTGATGCAAACACGCTGCTCAGTAGATTCCGTCATGAACCAATCCGACACGAGACTTCCACTGCGTTCACTTTTCGTTATTACTACAAGAGAACCGCGCTTCGCAGTGCTTGGCTAATTGCAACATAACAAGTTTGCATATGTTTAAACATGATAATTAGCGTGCGCACGCAGAGCGGTGTCTGTATTATGTTTTATACATTCAGTTCGGATACTTTACGGACAGCCCTCGTATATATATATATATATATATATATATATATATATATATATAACCACCAAATTTAAAGTCCAAATTGACTTTAAATTTATTACACTTATCTTTTAAATTTATCCCTTGAAACATACGAATTTTTCTCGAAACGTTCTGCTAATTTTTCATCCGAAATTATGTATTCGCCCATTATTATCCAAATATTACAATTCACATGTTCCATCAGACAACCAGAAAAGAAAAATGTTATAAATTAAAAAACAAAATTTCATCACATAAATATATTTAATCTGGGTAACGCGAAAACATAAATGATAATTAATGGAAATGAAAAACAAAAACTTCATTTTCATAATTAAATTCTGTTATTACATTTTTTTTTCTTTCACGATGTGTAACTTTTGAAAAAGACAGATTTGGTAAATAATAAATAACATCAAACATTTGATGAAATGAGTTGTTTGTTTATTTTTCTCTATTTTTGTGTGTGTGTAAGTTATTTGGATGCAGTCCAAACATTTTAGTACAATTTGTAGGTTTAATTTTCTTTTAAACTGAGTCAGTGTGATTTTGTTTTAGTACATTTCTCTCGGTTAAAAAATATAAGACTAAAATAAAATGTTTAAATTCTCCTTTATATTTATTTAAAGGTTGAATAGAAAAATCATGGAAAGTTTTTTCTTGATCTTTGACATTTTAGTTTAAAACAAAATATTAGTCTGAATTAAAAAAAAAAAATAAATTCTTCTTACATGCAAGAAATATTCTTGTTTATAAATAACTTATTTTGTCTTGAAAGATTAGTCTATTTTCTTCTTTTAAGTCTTAATCAGGTGTGGAAAATGTATGTTTTTGTGATTTTTGCAGCGTTCAAAAATCATAAAAGACACGCATTAATTTTTAAAACATAAAATATCTTACGTAAATAATCATCATTTTAAGCAAATCAGACAGAACCTCAAATAAATAAAATTGCAGTCAATAATAAAACTGGAAAAAGCAATTATTAAATGAAGCATGATTTGAATAAATGTTAAAAATGCAATGCTAATTTGTTTATTTATGCATAATTAAAATAAAAGTTTCAATTTAGACAAATAAGTTACGGATATTGTTGGTTAACAATGTATAGTCAGTAGAGAATAGAGATATAAAAAATGAAGCATTACAATTTTGTTAAATATTGACACTTGAAATGAGTTTGCACTAGGATATCATTTAGTTAATTATTTTTATTCATTTGTTTTAAACTTATGCATAGTATGAATAGCAATAAAATAATGCTACCCATTGTGAACATAAAGTGTAAAGAGTAGATTCTTTGGTAGACCTAATGATTGGTTATCATAATACTTAGAGTTATTTATGTACATAAATTATTAGAACAAAAGCCGTTTTCATAATTCCTAAAATATTTTTTACTAGATGTAAATGAAATCATACTTCCAGAACATGCTTTTCACTATTTTCCTTGAAATTAAAAGATTAGCATACAGAGAACATGAGAGACGAAGGAAATTTTTAAAATGTAAGAAAATAAAATATAAGTAGTAAAAATGCTTTACTGAATCCATAATCGGGAAAATATATTAAATGTGTCAAGCATTATTTTTTTTTTGCCATATCACATATATCACATATTTGTGTATATCACATATTTGTGTAATATATCACATATTTGTGTATACATCAAAAACTGTTTTAAAGTCTGAAATAAAAGATATCAAATTCGTTACGTTTTCAAGTGGCGTTATTGTCCTTTATTTTTAATATGAAAAGTTCCAGAATGACGTTTTGAATTTTTTTCTCAAATACTTTATTGAAATTAAGTATATAAAATCTGGAAATATGAAAAATGTTGATTCGGGACATTCAAATTCTGCATTATTCTCCTCCATCATATCAAATTATACGTTATTTTAATATGTTATACTGGCTGAAGTATCATAAATATACCGCTGTGGCGAGAACTTGGCGAGATATCCCTCCGAAATGCTAATTGTGGCATAGAAAAAACGGAGCATTGGGTTGCTAGTATCATTTTCTCTTTTGGATCGTATTCACCCTATAGACCGACACATCAAAAAGTTTGTCACCCAAAAAATTAAAAACAGAAAGAATTACGGAAGAACAAACTAACTGATTATACAATTAACATTATTTAATGAAAGGTTTTTTTAAGAATAAACTTTAATTAAAAAGGTTACTCAAACTTAAACATCCCCCGTTTTCAAAAGAAAATTAAAAAACTAATGAAAAATGAGAAAAAAATGTTGTAATTAGGACAAATAAAGCTGTTTGCGAAGCTTTGTAGACAGGCAAAAAATTAGTAATAAAATTTTTTAGAGAAACAAAACTTTAATTAAAAACCTTGCTAAAATTTTTTACACCACATGGTGATTTAAAAAAAAATAGTAAGTAAAAAATGGAAAATATAAAGGAAATTAGGTTATAATTATATTTTTTTTCAATGCAGAAAATATCAGGAAGTTTAATAGAAATGAAAATGCAGAAATACTCTTTTAATTTAGGAAAATTGAATTTCATCAAAAATTTTTCTTTATACAGAAACTCCCCAGATATTAAAAAAAACTAATAATAAGCAAATACGAGAAAATTAAGGTATACCAGTCTTTTTAATAAATATATATCAAGAAATACCGAATTTGAAATACTAATTGAAAAAAATAGCGTTATCTATATTGATCTTATAGTAGCAAACCCCACTCGAAAACTTTATTTAATCTTAAAAATAATGATATGAACCCCAAAAATTCCCTGAAATATGCATATAAAGCGTAAAACAATTGTTCTGAGGAGCATTGCTTCTGGGGAATGACAAGTTTAATTTCATGTTATTTAGCTTCATTACTTTACGGTTTTTCTGGACTCTACCTTATTTCAATAATTTTGGTGTCATATAACTCTCATTTGTATTATAAATTCCCAACTTAATGGTGAATAATAAAGCTTGTATCTATCAAGAATTAAGATATATATTTTAAAACGTGAAATATATATATTATGTTAATGAGCATTTTTCTAAAATGAGCAAAAAAATTATTTCAGGTAGTCTCTTCTAACGAAACTACTGCGGGTTATTAACCCTTCAGCGGGCGCGCCAATTTTTGGAACACCAGCAGGCGCGCGTGGCATAAAGTGCAACGTCTCTTTCAACCTTGATTATTCCTTTTGTAATAAACGTTTTTAAATTGAAAACAAAAATTCTGCGTTTTATGACCAGATATAAAATGTTTATAATATTGAGATATATTTATAAATAAAGGCCAAAGAATGCAGATAAAATAGCCTTATTTCAAAACAGTCCGATTTATTGGATCTAAGGACAACTTGCGAAAGGATTACTATTATGTCCAAAAACCTAAAAAACAATGAGATTGTCTATCTTAGTGATATGCAGGATACCGTGTAATAGCTGCACATTTTATCGATTATATCTACTTTTGATTTTGTCGTATTGTAATCCAGTATAATCGTTGGTTTACCACGGTTAAATCACGACTACCAATGAATTGCAAGGAATACAAGGGTAAGAAAATCAGACCTGAATTAGAAAGGGTGTAGCTATAAATAGAAACTGCTTAGGACATTCAAACCTTACATGTAAAAACAAACCATTTAAAAATACGAAAATGTAGCACTCTGAACACGGCTGAAGTGTTAACGTAGGATTACTTATCGTTGCTTACCTTTTTTTTCTATAAAATTTCTACATACCGAGGATGAGTGATAACCCTACGTAGAATAGGTCGATGATAAGAAAAATAAGCAAGATAAGTCAGAAAATCGGGGGCAATGTGTCGAATAAATGTAAAGTCAGTAATTCAACAAGATTACGTAAGCCGGGACGGTTAGTCCACACGACAGTTGTGAACCTGAAGACCAGACGCTGCGTAGCAAAAGCTGCAAACTCAGCGGAGGGTTGATTTTCCTTGCTCAGTTTATGAATAGTATACGACGGACAGTACAGATCTGCCGACCAATTGGGGTAACCCGGGGCCCCTGTAAAGTCAGCAAATGAGTTTCCCAGTGTACTCGGATAGTTGGACGGAACTATATTTAAATTAAAGTAATGTTTCAGGAAATTGAACATATAGAAGATATATTAGAATATATTCGGTTATATATATATATATATACATATACATATATATATATATATATATATATATATAT